>OU611864.1:14205000-14656473 GCA_914767755.1 Agrochola circellaris | reverse complement strand
AGCATTTCTGCTCTCGCAGAGTCTCTGGCGGCGGTGATGGCCCGATCGAGGACCAGTTTTGCCGCCAGGTACACCTCGTAGAGGTGGTCCTCGACGGCCTGGTCCCGAGGACGCCGCCGCCGACTCCGCGTGTATGCCCTCCTTGCCTCCACACAGGCTGCTCGAAGCCCCGCCAGCTCCGCCGACCACCAGTACACGGCCCGTTTGGGTGGTGGTCGGCCAGACCGAGGCATGCTCGAGTTGCATACCTCGGTCAGAGACTCCCTCAGTTGCCCCGCCACGGCGTCCACATCCGGCAGCCGGCTGGCGGAAGGCGGCGAAAGCCAGTCCTGGACGAACGCCGCCTCCCGCGCTGCCTCCCTGTCCAGGCGGGCGAGGGCCCACCGTGGGAACGGTGATCGCCCCGGGAGAGTCCGCGTCTCTCCGGGGCGACTGGTGGAGATGTCGAACCGCACGTAGCGGTGGTCCGACATGGTCTCCACCAGGTCCACCCGCCAGTTCAGCACGCGCGCGGCTAACGCAGGGGTGGCGAAAGTGACGTCCACCACTGAGCCACCCTGCCGCCGCACGCATGTCTGGACGCTGCCTCTGTTCAAGAGGCAGAGTCCAGAGGAGGCAGCCCACAGCTCGACTGCCCGCCCGCGGGCGTCGGTGGCCCGGTTGCCCCAGGTCACCGACTTGGCGTTCAGGTCTCCCAGCACGGAGACCTGACGCGGCGCCGCCCTGCCGGCCACGGCGGCCAGGACTCCGAGATAGTTCTCGAAGTCCTGGAGAGGGCGGTTTGGGGAGAAATACACGCCCACGAGGGCGAGTTCTCCCCACGCGGCGGCCACGTATCCCGGTCCCCTCTCTAATAGCGAGAGGGGAGGGGAGTCTGTGGAAGACCGCGCCGCTAGTGCCACCAAGCCGTCCTCGTCACCCAGCCAGCTGCCGGGGACGAAGTAGGGCTCGGCGACCACCGCTACGTTCACCAACCACTCGGCCATGACCTGCACCACCAGGTCCTGGGCCGCTCTGCAGTGGTTGGCGTTCGTCTGGAGGATGCGGAGGTCGGAAATTATTATTCCGACATCGCACCCTCCTCAGCCGCCGTCGCCGCCGCTGGAGCTACAGCGGCGACGACGGCGGCGGCGGTGGTGGCAACAGGGCGAACCTGCGCCGGCACCACGCCCTTCTTGACGGGGGGCTTACAGCTCCTGCCCGTCATCCGGTGGCCCGCGGGGCGGCCACTGGCGGCACACGCCGCGCAGTGTGGCGCGGTGGCGGTGCACGCGGCCCACCCGTGTCCCTCCTTCCCGCATTGGAAGCAGGTTTCCCTCCAATCGGACTTGGAGGGACACGTGGCTCTGGTGTGGCCGAACGCGCAGCACTTGAAGCACCGCGCAGGCTGTGCCTCAAGTGGCCGGACCACCGCCGAGCTGAAGCCGATCAGCAACCGTCCTCTGGTCGCCGCAAGGACGGCCCCGGCCGCCGCGACCGGGCACTCCACGCGGATGATGCCCATGCCGCGGCGGCCGAGCCTGATGACTCCAGCCTTCACCGCGCCGGCGTCGCAGCCTCCAGCCGCTGCGACGGCCGCGACCACATCCTCTTTGGCGACCGAGTCGTCCAGATCGGCCACCTCGAGGGCTGTGGTCTTTTCAGGCCTGGCGACCTTGGCCACGTCAGCGACGACCTCCCGCAGCTTCGCTGCGAAGAGGTCCGCGTTCGTGCCGCGCTGCTCTCCCGAAAACTCGAAAATTCGAGCTCCCGTGAGAGTTCGGCGGCACGTGATTTTGCTGATCCCCAGCTGGGAGGGATCAGCATTCGTACGAGCCCGTCTCAGTACGGACTCGTACGTCTCGCCCCGCTCCGCGGCCTCCGGGGTGATGGTCACCACGACGGCCGCGGTTTTGGGAGGAACCAGCTTCCTCCCACCAGCTGGAGCCCGTTTGGCTGCAGGAGCAGCCGCAGCGGGCTTGGGGTCCGACTTTTTGGCCTTCTTCCCCCTCTTGACGACTTCCGTCCACGACTGGTTGGACGGGGTCGTGGAGGGAAGAAGGGCGTCTTCCTCCTGCGAGATCTGGGCTGGGGCTGGGGCTGCTGGAGCGGCAGAGGACCCAGACGCCCCCACCGTGCTCGTGGTGGGGGTCTGAGGAGCCGCCGTGGTCCTCTTGCCCTTGCCCTTGCCCTTTCCCTTTGAGGGCTGCCCTTCCAATACAGGGCCTGCTTGAGGCGCAGGTTCCGGCTCCCTCGGTTGGCGACTCTTGTCCGCCGCTAGCGGTGGGCGGAGCCGCTTTTCCGGCAAGAGCCGGTCCTCTATGCCTGCGAAGCAGGCCCTAATGAACGCCCTCTCCTCCATCACTACCTGCCTCAAGGCTGCCTCGAGGCTGGCAGGGGTGGAGGGGGAGGGGGAGGAGGAGGAGGAGGAGGGGCCTCCTGTCACCGGAGCTGGGGCAGGGGCAGGCAGGGCCGTGGCTTCAGCCAGCTTCTGGTGAAGCTGGCTGACCTCCGCCTGCAGGCGATCCACCTTCGCCTGCAGCTGCCGCGTCTCCTCCGTGGCCGTCCGCTTGACCAGCTCCAGGACAATGCCGTGCATGCTGGCGGCACGGCATTTGAGGGCCTTCTGGAAGGTCCCCTTCAGATTGGAGGATTTGGAGGCGACCTCCAGGACCTCCTCCCTGTCCTCCTCCGCCATGCGCGCCAACTCTGCCAGGGAGTGGTCGGCATAGAGCACGTGGGATGCCCCATACCCAGCCCTCGACCTGGCAGCTTGCTGCTCCTTGGCAGCGACCTTCTCCTCCAGGTCCTGCTGGAGCTGCGCCCGTTTCGCCAAGCTCAGCTGGCGCTCGGCCTCTACCAGACCCACGTCGTGAGTCGGAGGAGAAGAAGTCGGAGCCTTTTTGGGCTTCGACTTCTTCTTCGCCTTGCTGCGGCTTGCGGTGGACTCCGAGGAGCCCTCGGACCGCTTCCGCTTGAAGCGGTCGCCGCTTTCCGCAGCAGACGTGTCCATATTGGACTCGTCGTCCGTCGAGTCGTTGGGCCTTCTAAAAAGGCTCCCAGATCTCGATCTCGAGCGGTCTGCTCTCGGCGTCGAAACGCCGCTGGCGGGGCCCTGAGAAGGGCCGTTGGTGTGGCCCTGAGAAGGGCCGTTGGGGTGGCCCTGAGAAGGGCCGTTGGGGTGGCCCTGAGAAGGGCCGTTGGGGTGGCCCTGAGAAGGGCCTTTGGGTTGGCCCTGAGAAGGGCCGTTGGGGTGGCCCTGAGAAGGGCCGTTGGGGTGGCCCTGAGAAGGGCCGTTGGGGTGGCCCTGAGAAGGGCCGTTGGGGTGGCCCTGAGAAGGGCCGTTTGGGTCGCTCTGGGGAGAGCGACTCGGCACAAAACGGCCGGACGCGTCGCGTGCTGGCTTTCCGCTCATGTTTGCGAATCGTCCTCAAATATGTTCGCAATTAAAATCACAGTGCACTTTAGCCGCCGGTCTGCCACTCCGTTACGGTGGTCAGACACGGCGTTGCCCGGGGGATACTGCGTGGAAGTATGCACTGTGGGGGATCCCCCAACCTAACCTAACCTAACCTAACCTAACCTAACCTAACCTAACCTAACCTAACCTAACCTAACCTAACCTAACCTAACCTAACCTAACCTAACCTAACCTAACCTAACCTAACCTAACCTAACCTAACCTAACCTAACCTAACCTAACCTAACCTAACCTAACCTAACCTAACCTAACCTAACCTAACCTAACCTTTTTTTTTTTTTTTTTTTTTTTTTTTTTTTTTTTTTTTTTTTTTTTTTTTTTTCGCTGAGAAATGCTTTATGCATCCCCGGCTCGTGGGGGACGAGTCGGGGTATGTGGGACTCCTGACTAAATACGCAGTATACCCACTAAAACTCAGCGGTGCTCCCGCATCGCCGTGATGGGAGGGCCATGGGAATCCGGCTCAGCCTTTACGTCCACAGCCCTCCCGGCGCATGCCCGCCTAGCTGGCGGGCCCCACAGGCCCCCCACCTGCGTGGTGGGGGGCTACGGGAATGGCCGGGAGCACCTGGCCATTCCCGTCCGGCACTGGTGGAGGCCTGTGCGATGCAGGCGAGGGTGCCCCCGCACCCGTTGCCTGCTGGCCTCCACCTGGGAGGAGGAGTCGGAGATGACCGTCGAACTGACGTCTCCTTCGACCCCTCCTCCGCCTTCGGAGCGGTGCCGCGTCGGGATCGTCCTCCCGCACGCGCTCCGCCGCCTCCTTCTGGGACATGACGTGCTCGCAGAAGGAGGCGACCGCCGCCCAGGACCCCTCGTCCCTCAGCATGGCGCCCACCACGCCGGGGAGCGAGAGGTCCAACCCGATCGCCGCGACGAGACTGCGGCGCGGCTCGGACCACGACGGGCACACCTCGAGAGTGTGCTGCGCCGTGTCCTCCGCCGCGCCACAGTCGTGGCACGACGGCGTCTCCTCCCGCCCGATCCGATGCAGGTACGATCCGAAACAACCGTGTCCGGACAGCACCTGCACCAGGCGGAACGAGAGGAACCCGTGCGGCCGCTCGAGCCAGTCCCGCAGGACCGGCCCGATCGCGTCGAGGGTTCGGCGGCCGAAGACCGCGGAGGCGAGGTCCGTCGTCCAGTGGACGACGATGGCGTCCCTCGCCTCTCGCCGGACGGCCTCCCGCTGTTCCGGGGCGAAGGGCTGACCCGCCGCCCTCCGCCCCGCCTTCCACTCGTACACTCTGGCGAGCACCCACGCCTCGAGTTCCCAAGGAGGGGTGCCGGCCAGAGCGCACGCCCCGGCGAAGCTCACCGTGCGGTGAGCCCGCGCCACCCGCTGGGCTATCGCCCTTTGAGGTGCCCGCAAGGCCGCGGCGTTCTCTCGTCTGTGGAGGGACTCCTCCCAGATGGGGGCCCCGTAGAGGGCCATGCTCCTCAGGATGCCGGCGTACAGTTGCCGGCATCGCGCGCTGGGCCCCCCCAAGTTGGGAAGGAGCCACGAGAGAGCGCCCGCGGTCTTCAGCAGGCGCGTCGACAGCCCGCTGAAATGCGGGCCGAAGCGCCACCTGCTGTCGAGTACAAGGCCCAGATATTTCATCTGGGCCTTCACCTCAATCCTGACGCCCTCCACGAAGATGTGGGCGCCAGGTGGCGGGGGGCGCTGCCGGGGACCGTGGAAGAAGACGGCCTCGGTCTTCTGCAGCGCCACCGTCAACCCTAGGCGGCGGATCCTCCCTGCGACCAAGGATCCGCCCGCCGAGGCCAAGGAGGCCGCCTCCCTGAAACTCTCCCCCCGGGCGGTGAGGAGAGTGTCGTCCGCGTAGCAGACGACACTCGTGCCTCGGAGGAGAGTTCCCCGCAAGAGCCAATCGTAGCCGACGTTCCAGAGGAGAGGTCCTAAGACTGACCCCTGTGGAACGCCGGCTTCTACGGCGTACCGCCGGACTCGGCCAGCCCTGTTCACCAGGAGGATCGCCCGATCCTCCAGGTAGCTGGCCAGCAGCACGCGCATGTAGCGAGGCACTCCGTGGAATCGGAGCGCCTCTAGGATGGTGGAGTGGGGAACGGAGTTGAAGGCGTTGGCAATGTCGAACGACACTGCCAACAACCCGTCCCCCGCCTCCATCGCATCCTTCACCTGCCCCTTGAGGCAGGCCAGCGCGTCCACCGTCGAACGCTCAGCCCGAAAACCGTACTGAGCGTCCGACAAGTCCGGCCCGATGCACCGCAGATGGCTCTTCAGGCGGGCAGCGATTATCCCCTCGAACATCTTACCGACCTCATCGAGCAGAACGATGGGCCGGTATGCCGAGGGGGAGTCTGCCGGGCGGCCCTCCTTGCGAAGGAGGCACAGCTGTCCCTCCTTCCACGGTTTCGGGAACCTTCCAGACGCAAGGCATGCGCTGAAGAGGTCCCGAAACCGCTCCTCCATTTGGGTGGCGGCGATCGCTACCACCCTCGCCGGGACACCGTCGGGGCCCGGAGCCGTCTTCTTGGCGCGGATATGGAGAATAGCCGCGCCAAGTTCCGACTCCGTGACGGGAGGGGTCTCCTCTTCCTCATCAGCTGGCGGAGCTGTCCTCTGCGGAGGGGCCATCGCTGGTGGGGTGAAGTCGTCCCTGCACGGGAACAGGGACTGAACCACCCCATCCAGAAAGGAGGGCTCCAGGGTCTCGGCCACCGGGGGACCAAAGGGGCGCAGCTTGTTCCGCGCCGCCTTATACGGTCTCCCGTAGGGGTCCGCGTCGAGACCCTCCAGCATTTCGGCTCTCGCGGAGTCTCTGGCGGCGGTGATGGCCCGATCGAGGACCAGTTTTGCCGCCAGGTACACCTCGTAGAGGTGGTCCTCGACGGCCTGGTCCCGAGGACGCCGCCGCCGACTCCGCGTGTATGCCCTCCTTGCCTCCACACAGGCTGCTCGAAGCCCCGCCAGCTCCGCCGACCACCAGTACACGGCCCGTTTGGGTGGTGGTCGGCCAGACCGAGGCATGCTCGAGTTGCATACCTCGGTCAGAGACTCCCTCAGTTGCCCCGCCACGGCGTCCACATCCGGCAGCCGGCTGGCGGAAGGCGGCGAAAGCCAGTCCTGGACGAACGCCGCCTCCCGCGCTGCCTCCCTGTCCAGGCGGGCGAGGGCCCACCGTGGGAACGGTGATCGCCCCGGGAGAGTCCGCGTCTCTCCGGGGCGACTGGTGGAGATGTCGAACCGCACGTAGCGGTGGTCCGACATGGTCTCCACCAGGTCCACCCGCCAGTTCAGCACGCGCGCGGCTAACGCAGGGGTGGCGAAAGTGACGTCCACCACTGAGCCACCCTGCCGCCGCACGCATGTCTGGACGCTGCCTCTGTTCAAGAGGCAGAGTCCAGAGGAGGCAGCCCACAGCTCGACTGCCCGCCCGCGGGCGTCGGTGGCCCGGTTGCCCCAGGTCACCGACTTGGCGTTCAGGTCTCCCAGCACGGAGACCTGACGCGGCGCCGCCCTGCCGACCACGGCGGCCAGGACTCCGAGATAGTTCTCGAAGTCCTGGAGAGGGCGGTTTGGGGAGAAATACACGCCCACGAGGGCGAGTTCTCCCCACGCGGCGGCCACGTATCCCGGTCCCCTCTCTAATAGCGAGAGGGGAGGGGAGTCTGTGGAAGACCGCGCCGCTAGTGCCACCAAGCCGTCCTCGTCACCCAGCCAGCTGCCGGGGACGAAGTAGGGCTCGGCGACCACCGCTACGTTCACCAACCACTCGGCCATGACCTGCACCACCAGGTCCTGGGCCGCTCTGCAGTGGTTGGCGTTCGTCTGGAGGATGCGGAGGTCGGAAATTATTATTCCGACATCGCACCCTCCTCAGCCGCCGCCGCCGCCGCTGGAGCTACAGCGGCGACGACGGCGGCGGCGGTGGTGGCAACAGGGCGAACCTGTGCCGGCACCACGCCCTTCTTGACGGGGGGCTTACAGCTCCTGCCCGTCATCCGGTGGCCCGCGGGGCGGCCACTGGCGGCACACGCCGCGCAGTGTGGCGCGGTGGCGGTGCACGCGGCCCACCCGTGTCCCTCCTTCCCGCATTGGAAGCAGGTTTCCCTCCAATCGGACTTGGAGGGACACGTGGCTCTGGTGTGGCCGAACGCGCAGCACTTGAAGCACCGCGCAGGCTGTGCCTCAAGTGGCCGGACCACCGCCGAGCTGAAGCCGATCAGCAGCCGTCCTCTGGTCGCCGCAAGGACGGCCCCGGCCGCGGCGACCGGGCACTCCACGCGGATGATGCCCATGCCGCGGCGGCCGAGCCTGATGACTCCAGCCTTCACCGCGCCGGCGTCGCAGCCTCCAGCCGCTGCGACGGCCGCGACCACATCCTCTTTGGCGACCGAGTCGTCCAGATCGGCCACCTCGAGGGCTGTGGTCTTTTCAGGCCTGGCGACCTTGGCCACGTCAGCGACGACCTCCCGCAGCTTCGCTGCGAAGAGGTCCGCGTTCGTGCCGCGCTGCTCCCCCGAAAACTCGAAAATACGAGCTCCCGTGAGAGTTCGGCGGCACGTTATTTTGCTGATCCCCAGCTGGGAGGGATCAGCATTCGTACGAGCCCGTCTCAGTACGGACTCGTACGTCTCGCCCCGCTCCGCGGCCTCCGGGGTGATGGTCACCACGACGGCCGCGGTTTTGGGAGGAACCAGCTTCCTCCCACCAGCTGGAGCCCGTTTGGCTGCTGGAGCAGCCGCAGCGGGCTTGGGGTCCGGCTTCTTGGCCTTCTTCCCTCTCTTGACCACTTCCGTCCACGACTGGTTGGACGGGGTGGTGGAGGGAAGAAGGGCGTCTTCCTCCTGACTGATCTGGGCTGGGGCTGGGGCTGCTGGAGCGGCCGAGGACCCAGGCGCCCCCACCGCGCTCGTGGTGGGGGTCTGAGGAGCCGCCGTGGTCCTCTTACCCTTGCCCTTGCCCTTTCCCTTTGAGGGCTGCCCTTCCGATACAGGGCCTGCTTGAGGCGCAGGTTCCGGCTCCCTCGGTTGGCGACTCTTGTCCGCCGCTAGCGGTGGGCGGAGCCGCTTTTCCGGCAGGAGCCGGTCCTCGATGCCTGCGAAGCAGGCCCTAATGAACGCCCTCTCCTCCATCACTACCTGCCTCAAGGCTGCCTCGAGGCTGGCAGGGGTGGAGGGAGAGGGGGAGGAGGAGGAGGAGGAGGAGGGGCCTCCTGTCACCGGAGCTGGGGCAGGCCGGGCCGTGGCTTCAGCCAGCTTCTGGTGAAGCTGGCTGACCTCCGCCTGCAGGCGATCCACCTTCGCCTGCAGCTGCCGCGTCTCGTCCGTGGCCGTCCGCTTGACCAGCTCCAGGACAATGCCGTGCATGCTGGCGGCACGGCATTTGAGGGCCTTCTGGAAGGTCCCCTTCAGGTTGGAGGATTTGGAGGCGACCTCCAGGACCTCCTCCCTGTCCTCCTCCGCCATGCGCGCCAGCTCTGCCAGGGAGTGGTCGGCATACAGCACATGGGATGCACCGTAGCCCGCCCTCGACCTGGCAGCTTGCTGCTCCTTGGCGGCAACCCTCTCCTCCAAGTCCGCTTGGAGCTGCGCCCGTTTCTCCAAATTAAGTTGGCGCTCGGCGTCCACAAGGCCCACGTCGTGGGTGAGGGCCGGAGAAGAAGAGGTCGAAGCCTTCTTGGGCTTCGACTTCTTCTTACTGCGGCTTGCGGTGGACTCCGAGGAGCCCTCGGACCGCTTCCGCTTGAAGCGGTCGCCGCTTTCCGCAGCAGACGTGTCCATGTTGGACTCGTCGTCCGACGTATCATTGGGCCTTCTAAAAAGGCTCCCTGATCTCGAGCGGTCTGCTCTCGGCGTCGAAACGCCGCTGGCGGGGCCCTGAGAAGGGCCGTTGGGGTGGCCCTGAGAAGGGCCGTTGGGGTGGCCCTGAGAAGGGCCGTTGGGGTGGCCCTGAGAAGGGCCGTTGGGGTGGCCCTGAGAAGGGCCGTTGGGGTGGCCCTGAGAAGGGCCGTTGGGTTGGCCCTGAGAAGGGCCGTTTGGGTCGCCCTGGGGAGAGCGACTCGGCACAAAACGGCCGGACGCATCGCGTGCCGGCTTGCCTGTCATACTCGCAAATGTCCGCATAAAATTAAAATCACGATTTAAAAAGTCACAGCGCACTTTAGCCACCGGTCTGCCACTCCGTTACGGTGGTCAGACACGGCGTTGCCCAGGGGATACTGCGTGGAAGTATGCGCTGTGGGGGATCCCCCAACCTAACCTAACCTAACCTAACCTAACCTAACCTAACCTAACCTAACCTAACCTAACCTAACCTAACCTAACCTAACCTAACCAGTCCCCCGGTGTCCCCCGCCGCGAACAGTCCAGTTTTGACCGCGCTCCGTTGAGTAAAATCGTAAAAAAAGAGAAAAAGTTCTCCTAAATACTCGTGTGATACGTTAAAAGACGCGGAATAACGAGCCGAGTACGGTTGTGAAAACGTGGTTTAAAAATATTAAAAACTGTGAAAACTGTGAGCAAAACAGTGCAAAAATAGTGCAATTACGAAATTTTTCGACATAAAAAGTCGAATAACTCGAAAACCAGATCGACGACATATAATTCTGGAACTGCTATCCTGACCGCCTCATCGAGATCTCCAACCCTGGAAGCAGTCCCGATTTTTCCCATGCTTGCGCGCGGGAATAAAGCGGGAATACTGTTTTCCACGTGCCTGCGAGGTCCCGTTTTTTGGGGCTGAAAATCATCCCTGACAACTCCCCAAGAAGGGGAAGGACACAAGGACCCTGGAGGACTTTTTAAAATTGAAATCAAGCTAAGTAGACTCCTATTATTTATATTACAAACGTCAAAAAATTTCCGTTCGGCCGTGAAACTGGCTAACATTTTTTCCGACCACAATATCTCGGAAAAACCAGTGACGACCTGGGCTCAAACTCCCGTGCAGGACAGCTGGAACGTTACCAGACGCGGATCTGAAAAAATCACGAATTTTGGACAATAATCATAGGAGTTATATTAAAAATTGTGGACATCAAAATATTTTCCGGCTGCAAAATAAATTGGTTTTCGGCCGGAAAGAAAAAACAGGAAATTTATTTTGGTTACAGTATTTCAGTGTTTTAATATATTGGTCAGTAGCCATCAGCTACTGGCATCATACAGATAACTTTTTAAGAATTTTAAATCAGTATTTTTTTAGATATAGCCTCTCCCCGATTGCGATTTTACCCTTGATCATTATTGTTTACAAGTTGTACGGAAGTGGCTATATCTCCCAAACGGGAAGCCGTGGAGGGAGGATAACTTCGCGAAACATTGTTTCCTCTGGAAGGGTAACCCGCACAATCGGTTTTCATCCCTCTGCGACGCTCCTGTAAAAAATTCGGGGTAGATTTACGAGATTCTCCCCACTTTTGGAATTCTCCCCACATTTTACCCTGCTTTCGACTTTTAATTAATTATAAAAACCAACTTAAAATTGTATATATCTTGTGTCAAACTGTTCTAGATTTAGATTTATATTTTATAAAAACAAAACTTTGTTTTGTGTTAAAAAATTGATGCTCACCAAACGGGACTCGAACCTGGGACTTTTAAAAAACTAAAAACGCTCATAAGTCGAGAACGGAGCGAGTTAGCCAAATTCTGACACCAGACTGTATATACTGTACTAGTACAGTATATGCAGCAACGCTCCACTGGCCATCCCCCTTAGATACACCCCCCTCTTATTTTTAAATTATTAAATTATTTTAAGTTTACCCCCCCCACACAAGTTCCCCATTTGCCATACCCTGACTAGATGCACTGTATAATATAACAAGTTAAATTCCCCACCAAAAACTTTTTCCAAATCCCCCCCCCCCCCCCCCCAACCTACCAGACCAATTCAATTATATTTCTAACCACTAATATCCAAAAAAAGTACATTTAATTTTATTTTTCCCGTTAAAATCCAAATATCTTCTGAACGGCTGGGAATATCAAAATTTTGACGAAATTTCCCCCCCCCCCTAGTACCCCCCCTCTCAGCTAGAACCCATATTCTGATAGACCCCCAAGACCCCCTTTTGACCCCAATTTTTTTAAAATCTTGATATCTTAATATTATTCACTAGTACGTGTTTAAATATAGCCCATTTATATAGCCCACTTATATATCACCAAGAATACAGTCAGACCCCCTAGACCCCCCTTTGACCCCAATTCTTTTCTTTTCCTTTTCTCCTAAATTTCGTAATCTACCATCAACCAGTACATAATTAAATATAGCCCACTCATATTTCCCTCCCCCCCCCCCTCCTCCCCCCATACGAATAATACCCCTCGTTTCCCGTCCGCGACCCTATTTTCACACCCCGGGACTTTCCCCCCCCTCCCCCACGCCATTTAAGTGCTACCTCACCCCCCCTGGGTCTAACTTTGGAACCAGAGGTCGTGGACCCACCAAGTTTGGGGTCTCTGAGGTCGGGAGGAAAAGACCTTTCTTTTGGCTCGACTAACATCACGAAAATAGGCCCCACTTTTGGGATAGCTTATGTTTTAGAAAATTTATCCTAACATCTGCGTTAACGTTATAACTTTGCATCCAGGTGACGCATTTTGAAGCTGTTTTCAGCCAATTTGATTTTAAATAGGTTCCGTCCTACGTCCTGACTAGTAAAATTGACAAAAACGCGAAAATATTTTCGTTATAGGACATAGAAATTTTTCAATATTTTCTTAAAAAAATTGACTTGAACTAGTCCTATTTAAAGGGCTCGTTTACACATTTATATTTATTTTGTTAATCTTTTATATTTTTGCTGATCCCCCCTTTACAGGGAGTCAGTATAAGTGTCCTCCGGTAACAGGGTTGCACCGCTCTCCTAATTCGTTGATTCCATAATGTTCGGAATAAGGTCACCTGTAAATAAAACAAAAGCGACGGAGGGGAGTACAGACACGGACAGGCCCCAACTGCCACAGGCTGGTCCGTCGGTTAGGCGTAGTGTGGGGGAGTGGGAGGCTGACAGATCAAAGTCTGTACCGCGTCTCACAACTCCGCCAAAAAAGGCTCCATTGACTACTCCCCCCAAACCTAAATCGAAGGGAACCCTCTCGACCAAGTTAGATGGACCGAAGCAGCAGAAGGGAACGGAGGAGAGCTCGCCGCGTGAAGCGCAACCCGTGAGGTACGTTAACAGGACCACGGAGGCTAAGGCGTGTCTCTCAAAGGCCAAGATCCAGCTCTTAAGTTCCCGCAACCTGAAGAAAGAGATTAAAGATGAATTGACCAAAGCTGTCGAAAGATTGTACCAGCTGGTGAAGGAGGCAGAGGTCGAGAGGGGAAAAGGAGTTGAGGGAAGAACTGAACCCGAAAAGCTCCGAGAGGACCTGAGGCCGGCCAAGGATGAGCCGACGGAGCTCATGAAGCAGCTTATGGCGGACCTTCAACAGCATAACAAGGCGTTGGAGGAATGCAAACTGCATACGCGGGCTCTGTCGGAGCGTCTGCAAGAGGCCCCTCGCTATGTTGCTGGTCAGGGCCCGACCTTCGCGGAAATGGCCGCCGGCACGACACAGCGTTTCCAAGGGCCTCTTCACTCGGTAGTCGTATCATCTGTAAATGATCAGGACACCGGTGAAGAGGTCATTGAGAAGCTCAGGACGGCGGTCGATGCGCGGAACGAGGGCACTAGAGTCGAGCGGCTGCGCAAGGCAAGGGACCAGAAAGTGGTGGTCGGCTTCAGGACCAAGGAGGAGCTGAATAAGGTAGCCGAACGTATACGGAAAACGGGCGGTCTGGTGGTAGAAGAGGTCAGAAACAAAGATCCGCTTGTTATTATCAAAGATGTCCTCTCCTGCCACTCCGATGTGGAGGTAACACAAGCCTTGCAGCGGCAAAATACCCATCTGATAGGGGACATTCCTGCGGATGAAATGAGGTTGGGGGTGAAGTACCGTCGAAGGACGAGGAACCCCCACATGTGTCATGTCGTCCTGCAGGTGTCCCCTACCTTATGGCAGAGGCTGACTATGGCGGGTCGCGTGCACATCGACCTGCAGCGAGTGCGAGTGCAGGATCAATCCCCGCTGATGCAGTGCACTCGCTGCCTGCGCTTCGGCCACAGTCGAAGACTGTGCACGCAGCCCGCGGACCTCTGCATCCACTGCGGCGACCCCCACATGCGGGCAGACTGCCCGTCACGGCTGGTGGCGGAGGCACCGAAATGCCACAATTGCCTTTTGGCAAAAATGGATAAGACCGACCACAACGCCTTCGACAGTGGGTGCCCGATACGCGTAAAGTGGGACGCATTGGCACGCCTGTCGGTGGCGTATTGCTAAGGTGGTCACGGGGCTTACACAGACAGTAGCTACACAGATTTACATCACAGCGCAAGCTAACCTCCAAAGAAAGCAACTGGCGACTAACGAACTCATGCTTGAGGCTCAAAAACGGAAAATAGCCATCGCATTGGTCCAGGAGCCGTATGTGGGAGGAATAAAGGCAATGAAGTCGTACGGGGGGGCTAGAGTCTACCAAAACTCGGATTGTAGCGGGGGCACTGTAAAGGCGGCAATAGTCGTGTTCAACCAGGACATCGACGTCATACAGTGCCCCAAATTCACCACCAACAACATCGTGGTGGTGAAGCTGCGAACGATCGCGTGGGAGATGCTCGCCGTCTCGTACTACTTTGAGCCTGACCAACCCATCGGGCCATACCTGGACCACATAACAACCGTGATGAAGGAGCTAAAGCCCAGGAAGGCAATCATTGGAGGGGACGCTAATGCCAAAAGCGCGTGGTGGGGAAGCAGTGCCATTGATGACAGAGGGGATGAACTGGCAGGAATGATCGGAGAGCTTGATCTGCAGGTACTGAATCGCGGGAACAGACCCACCTTCGATACCATCAGAGGGGGGCGACGAATCACAAGCCACGTTGACGTGACTCTGTGCACGGAGGACTTACTCGACCTGGTAGAGGATTGGACGGTAGCTGAAGACCTAACGAGCTCGGACCACAACGGAATGATAATAAAAATTAAATTAAAAAAAGGAAAAGGTATAAACATTAAAAGGAGTACTAGAAAATACAACACAAAAAAAGCTAATTGGGAAATTTTTAATGAAAAAATGGATCAATTAAAAATAGAAAATGGAATAAATAAATTACAAGTAGAATACATTAACGATAAAAAACAACTAGATGGCATGGTTGAAAAGTACACTGCTGTTATGGCTGAAGCGTGTAACGAGGCGATGCCAAAGAAAAAAGGAAGCCAAAAACTTACCATTCCGTGGTGGTCCGAAGAACTCGAAGCGATGAAGCATGACGTCGCTACCAGGAAGAGAAGAATCCGTTGCGCTGCGCCGTCGCGTAGAGAGGGTGTGGTTGCGTCGTACCTGGAGATTAAGGACAAATATGAGTCCGAGGTCAGAAAACGCTCGACAGAGAGCTGGAAGGGGTTCTGTCAAAAACAAAACAGGGAAGGGGTTTGGGAGGGGATTTACAGGGTTATAAAAAGTACCGAAAAAAGGCAAGAAGATCTGCCGTTGGTGTCTAACGGAATAGAAGCAGGGCAAGAAGGTTCCGCGAAAGTACTGGCAGAGACTTTCTACCCGGAGGATGTAGAGGAGGAGGATAGCCCAGACCATCGTCGAATCAGAGCTCTTGCTGACCGAGTAAACGACCGGAGCCATCATGAGACCCATGACCCGGAGTTTACGACGGAGGAGCTCAGGTTCGCGACGGGGAGCTTCAATCCGAAGAAAGCACCCGGAGCGGACGGCTTCACAGCCGACATCTGCCAGCGGGTAATAACACGGGACCCGGAACTGCACCTGGCGATACTGAACAAGTGCTGGCAGCTGACGCACTTCCCCACAGCGTGGAAAGAGGCCACCGTTGTGGTGCTGAGGAAACCGGGGAAGGATAATTACACCAGTCCAAAGTCTTATAGGCCGATTGGACTGCTACCGGTGATGGGTAAGATTCTGGAGAAGATGATGGTAAGAAGGCTTGCATGGCACTTGGTGCCTCGGATGAGTCCCCGCCAGTATGGCTTCATGCCCCAGCGGAGCACGGAAGACTCCCTCTATGACCTAATTGCCCACGTGAGGGGCAAACTCCAAGAGAGGAAGCTCATCACGATGGTCTCTTTGGATATAGAGGGAGCCTTCGACAGTGCGTGGTGGCCAGCCATCAAGGTCAGACTGGCGGAGGAGGAGTGCCCAGCGAACCTCAGGAGGTTGATAGCCAGCTACCTAAGCGACCGCAAGGTCCGGGTAAGGTATGCTGGCCATGAGTTCGTGAAAGGCACCAACAAGGGATGTATCCAAGGATCAATAGGCGGTCCCATCTTGTGGAATCTCCTGCTTAACCCATTGCTGGAGAGTCTAACACGGCGAGGCGACTATTGCCAGGCCTTTGCGGATGATGTGGTGCTCGTGTTTTCGGGGGAGACTGCCCTGGAAATCGAGGTACAGGCCAATGCCGCTCTCGAACATGTTCGGAGGTGGGGTGTCATAAATAAGCTCAGATTCGCGCCGCACAAAACTTGCGCGATGGTAGTCACCAGAAAGCTCAAATATGACACGCCACACCTGACCATGGGAGGGATCGACATTGGAATGTCCTCGGAGATGAAGATCTTGGGACTCATTGTGGACGCCAAGTTGACTTTCAATAGCCATACGGCTTACGTCTGCAAGAAGGCACTTGGTGTCTACAACCAGCTGTCAAGAGCTGCTAAGGTCAGCTGGGGTCTCCACCCGGAAATAGTCCGTATTATATACACCGCTACGGTAGAGCCCATCATCACGTACGCGGCTGGCGCCTGGTCCTCAGCATCAAAGAAGCTAGGCATTCAGCGACACCTAAATGCCGTCCAGAGGGGTTTTGCTCAGAAACTGTGCGGGGCGTACCGCACGGCCTCTCTACACTCAGCACTGGTTTTGGCTGGAATATTGCCACTTGACCTCCGCATACAAGAGGCAGCCGCCCTGTATGAAGCAAGGAGAGGGGCATCCCGGCCGGAGCTGGCAGACAGAGAGGTCGAGCGAAGAGCCGAGTTCTCCGGCATACCTCACCCGGGGCGGCATACTGCGATAGAGTTCATGAGCCTGGTAGACCAGGAGCAACTTGACACACACAACAACCAGGCTATCCGCATATTCACGGACGGTAGCCGGATCGAGGGTAAAGTTGGAGCAGCGCTTACGCTGTGGGATAGTGCAGCAGAAGTGAAGACCCTCAAACTCAAGCTTGCTCCATACTGCACGGTATACCAGGCGGAACTCTTCGCAGTATGCAGAGCCACAGAGGAAATCAGAAAACGCAGTGAGGAGAGCTACGGAATATACAGTGACTCCAGGTCAGCCCTGGAGACCATAGTCAACCCCAGCACAACGCACCCTCTGGCGGTAGACACCCGCAAGAACCTGCGAACCATTAAAGACCAGAATAAAACTGTGTCCTTGTTCTGGATCAAGGCACATGCGGGCCTCGCGGGAAACGAGCGAGCGGATGAGCTGGCGAAGGACGCAGCCTTAAAAATGAAGACCAAGCCGGATTATGACCTGTGCCCGGTTTCATTCATCAAACGACAGATCCGCAAGGGGTCGATTGATGAATGGAACCGACGTTACAAAAATAGCGCCAGAGCAGGAGTCACAAAACTTTTCCTCCCCGACATCGCAAACTCCTACAAAATTGTCCGACAAATAATCCCTACTAACATAACCACCCAAGTGCTAACCGAAGTCGTCCCTGCACGGGAACAGGGACTGAACCACCCCATCCAGAAAGGAGGGCTCCAGGGTCTCGGCCACCGGGGGACCAAAGGGGCGCAGTTTGTTCCGCGCCGCCTTATACGGTCTCCCGTAGGGGTCCGCGTCGAGACCCTCCAGCATTTCTGCTCTCGCAGAGTCTCTGGCGGCGGTGATCGCCCGATCGAGGACCAGTTTTGCCGCCAGGTACACCTCGTAGAGGTGGTCCCCGACGGCCTGGTCCCGTCGACGCCGCCGCCGACTCCGCGTGTAAGCCCTCCTTGCCTCCACACAGGCTGCTCGAAGCCCCGCCAGCTCCGCCGACCACCAGTACAC
The DNA here is from genome assembly GCA_914767755.1 of Agrochola circellaris. NCBI lineage: Eukaryota > Metazoa > Arthropoda > Insecta > Lepidoptera > Noctuidae > Agrochola > Agrochola circellaris. The sequence goes on along the minus strand of OU611864.1, from coordinate 14,638,942 downwards.
GGCCCGTTTGGGTGGTGGTCGGCCAGACCGAGGCATGCTCGAGTTGCATACCTCGGTCAGAGACTCCCTCAGTTGCCCCGCCACGGTGTCCACATCCGGCAGCCGGCTGGCGGAAGGCGGCGAAAGCCAGTCCTGGACGAACGCCGCCTCCCGCGCTGCCTCCCTGTCCAGGCGGGCGAGGGCCCACCGTGGGAACGGTGATCGCCCCGGGAGAGTCCGCGTCTCTCCGGGGCGACTGGTGGAGATGTCGAACCGCACGTAGCGGTGGTCCGACATGGTCTCCACCAGGCTCACCCGCCAGTTCAGCACGCGCGCGGCTAACGCAGGGGTGGCGAAAGTGACGTCCACCACTGAGCCACCCTGCCGCCGCACGCATGTCTGGACGCTGCCTCTGTTCAAGAGGCAGAGTCCAGAGGAGGCAGCCCACAGCTCGACTGCCCGCCCGCGGGCGTCGGTGGCCCGGTTGCCCCAGGTCACCGACTTGGCGTTCAGGTCTCCCAGCACGGAGACCTGACGCGGCGCCGCCCTGCCGACCACGGCGGCCAGGACTCCGAGATAGTTCTCGAAGTCCTGGAGAGGGCGGTTTGGGGAGAAATACACGCCCACGAGGGCGAGTTCTCCCCACGCGGCGGCCACGTATCCCGGTCCCCTCTCTAATAGCGAGAGGGGAGGGGAGTCTGTGGAAGACCGCGCCGCTAGTGCCACCAAGCCGTCCTCGTCACCCAGCCAGCTGCCGGGGACGAAGTAGGGCTCGGCGACCACCGCTACGTTCACCAACCACTCGGCCATGACCTGCACCACCAGGTCCTGGGCCGCTCTGCAGTGGTTGGCGTTCGTCTGGAGGATGCGGAGGTCGGAAATTATTATTCCGACATCGCACCCTCCTCAGCCGCCGCCGCCGCCGCTGGAGCTACAGCGGCGACGACGGCGGCGGCGGTGGTGGCAACAGGGCGAACCTGTGCCGGCACCACGCCCTTCTTGACGGGGGGCTTACAGCTCCTGCCCGTCATCCGGTGGCCCGCGGGGCGGCCACTGGCGGCACACGCCGCGCAGTGTGGCGCGGTGGCGGTGCACGCGGCCCACCCGTGTCCCTCCTTCCCGCATTGGAAGCAGGTTTCCCTCCAATCGGACTTGGAGGGACACGTGGCTCTGGTGTGGCCGAACGCGCAGCACTTGAAGCACCGCGCAGGCTGTGCCTCAAGTGGCCGGACCACCGCCGAGCTGAAGCCGATCAGCAGCCGTCCTCTGGTCGCCGCAAGGACGGCCCCGGCCGCGGCGACCGGGCACTCCACGCGGATGATGCCCATGCCGCGGCGGCCGAGCCTGACGACTCCAGCCTTCACCGCGCCGGCGTCGCAGCCTCCAGCTGCTGCGACGGCTGCGACCACATCCTCTTTGGCGACCGAGTCATCAAGATCGGCCACCTCGAGGGCTGTGGTCTTTTCTGGCCTGGCGACCTTGGCCACATCCGCGACGACCTCCCGCAGCTTCGCTGCGAAGAGGTCCGCGTTCGTGCCGCGCTGCTCCCCCGAGAACTCGAAAATTCGAGCTCCCGTGAGAGTTCGGCGGCACGTAATTTTGCTGATCCCCAGCTGGGAGGGATCAGCATTCGTACGAGCCCGTCTCAGTACGGACTCGTACGTCTCGCCCCGCTCCGCGGCCTCCGGGGTGATGGTCACCACGACGGCCGCGGTTTTGGGAGGAACCAGCTTCCTCCCACCAGCTGGAGCCCGTTTGGCTGCAGGAGCAGCCGCAGCGGGCTTGGGGTCCGACTTTTTGGCCTTCTTCTTCCCCCTCTTGACCACTTCCGTCCACGACTGGTTGGACGGGGTGGTGGAGGGAAGAAGGGCGTCTTCCTCCTGAGAGATCTGGGCTGGGGCTGGGGCTGCTGGAGCAGCAGAGGACCCAGACGCCCCCACCGCGCTCGTGGCGGGGGTCTGAGGAGCCGCCGTGGTCCTCTTGCCCTTGCCCTTGCCCTTTCCCTTTGAGGGCTGCCCTTCCAATACAGGGCCTACTTGAGGCGCAGGTTCCGGCTCCCTCGGTTGGCGACTTTTGTCCGCCGCTAGCGGTGGGCGGAGCCGCTTTTCCGGCAGGAGCCGGTCCTCGATGCCTGCGAAGCAGGCCCTAATAAACGCCCTCTCCTCCATCACTACCTGCCTCAAGGCTGCCTCGAGGCTGGCAGGGGTGGAGGGGGAGGGGGAGGAGGAGGAGGAGGAGGAGGAGGGGCCCCCTGTCACCGGAGCCGGGGCAGGCGGGGCCGTGGCTTCAGCCAGCTTCTGGTGAAGCTGGCTGACCTCCGCCTGCAGGCGATCCACCTTCGCCTGCAGCTGCCGCGTCTCGTCCGTGGCCGTCCGCTTGACCAGCTCCAGGACAATGCCGTGCATGCTGGCTGCACGGCATTTGAGGGCCTTCTGAAAGGTCCCCTTCAGGTTGGAGGATTTTGAGGCGACCTCCAGGACCTCCTCCCTGTCCTCCTCCGCCATGCGCGCCAGCTCTGCCAGGGAGTGGTCGGCATAGAGCACGTGGGATGCCCCATACCCGGCCCTCGACCTGGCAGCTTGCTGCTCCTTGGCGGCAACCTTCTCCTCCAAGTCCGCTTGGAGCTGCGCCCGTTTCGCCAAATTAAGTTGGCGCTCGGCGTCCACTAAGCCCACGTCATGGGTACAGGCCGTCGGAGAAGAAGTCGGAGCCTTTTTGGACTTCGACTTCTTCTTCGCCTTGCTGCGGCTTGCGGTGGACTCCGAGGAGCCCTCGGACCGCTTCCGCTTGAAGCGGTCGCCGCTTTCCGCAGCCGACGTGTCCATGTTGGACTCTGTGTCCGAGTCCGAAGACTCGTCCGGCCTGCGGAACAAACTGGCCGCGGATCGTGGGCGGTCTGCTCCTCTCGGCGTCAAAACGCCGCCGGCGTTGGGGTGGCCCTGAGAAGGGCCGTTGGGGTGGCCCTGAGAAGGGCCGTTTGGGTGGCCCTGAGAAGGGCCGTTTGGGTGGCCCTGAGAAGGGCCGTTGGGGTGGCCCTGAGAAGGGCCGTTGGGGTGGCCCTGAGAAGGGCCGTTGGGTTGGCCCTGAGAAGGGCCGTTTGGGTCGCCCTGGGGAGAGCGACTCGGCACAAAACGGCCGGACGCATCGCGTGCCGGCTTACCTGTCATACTCGCAAATGTCCGCATAAAATTAAAATCACGATCTAAAAGTCACAGCGCACTTTAGCCACCGGTCTGCCACTCCGTTACGGTGGTCAGACACGGCGTTGCCCAGGGGATACTACGTGGAAGTATGCGCTGTGGGGGATCCCCCGGCAGAACCTAACCTAACCTAACCTTTTTTTTTTTTTTTTTTTTTTTCGCTGAGAAATGCGTTACGCATCCCCGGCTCGTGGGGGACGAGTCGGGGTATGTGGGACTCCTGTCTAAGTGCAGTATACCCACTAAAACTCAGCGGTGCTCCCGCATCGCCGTGATGGGAGGGCCATGGGAAACCGGCTCAGCCTTTACATCCACAGCCCTCCCGGCGCATGCCCGCCTAGGTGGCGGGCCCCACATGCCCCCCACCTGGGTGGTGGGGGGCTACGGGAATGGCCGGGTGCACCTGGCCATTCCCGTCCGGCACTGGTGGAGGCCTGTGCGATGCAGGCGAGGGTGCCCCCGCACCCGTTGCCTGCTGGCCTCCACCTGGGAGGAGGAGTCGGAGATGACTGTCGAACTGACGTCTCCTTCGACCCCTCCTCCGCCTTCGGAGCGGTGCCGCGTCGGGATCGTCCTCCCGCACGCGCTCCGCCGCCTCCTTCTGGGACATGACGTGCTCGCAGAAGGAGGCGACTGCCGCCCAGGACCTCTCGTCCCTCAGCATGGCGCCCACCACGCCGGGGAGCGAGAGGTCCACCCCGATCGCCGCGACGAGACTGCGGCGCGGCTCGGACCACGACGGGCACACCTCGAGAGTGTGCTGCGCCGTGTCCTCCGCCGCGCCACAGTGGTGGCACGACGGCGTCTCCTCCCGTCCGATCCGATGCAGGTACGATCCGAAACAACCGTGTCCGGACAGCACCTGCACCAGACGGAACGAGAGGAACCCGTGCGGCCGCTCGAGCCAGTCCCGCAGGACCGGCCCGATCGCGTCGAGGGTTCGGCGGCCGAAGACTGCGGCGGCGAGGTCCGTCGTCCAGTGGACGACGATGGCGTCCCTCGCCTCCCGCCGGACGGCCTCCCGCTCTTCCGGGGCGAAGGGCTGACCTGAAGCCCTCCGCCCCGCCTTCCACTCGTACACTCTGGCGAGCACCCACGCCTCGAGTTCCCAAGGAGGGGTGCTGGCCAGAGCGCATGCCCCGGCGAAGCTCACCGTGCGGTGAGCCCGCGCCACCCGCTGGGCTATCGCCCTTTGAGGTGCCCGCAAGGCCGCGGCGTTCTCCCGTCTGTGGAGGGACTCCTCCCAGATTGGGGCCCCGTAGAGGGCCATGCTCCTCAGGATGCCGGCGTAGAGTTGCCGGCATCGCGAGCTGGGCCCCCCCAAGTTGGGAAGGAGCCACGAGAGAGCGCCCGCGGTCTTCAGCAGGCGCGACGATAGCCCGCTGAAATGCGGGCCGAAGCGCCACCTGCTGTCGAGTACAAGGCCCAGATATTTCATCTGGGCCTTCACCTCAATCCTGACGCCCTCCACGAAGATGTGGGCGCCAGGTGGCAGGGGGCGCTGCCGGGGACCGTAGAAGAAGACGGCCTCGGTCTTCTGCAGCGCCACCGTCAACCCTAGGCGGCGGATCCTCCCTGCGACCAAGGATCCGCCCGCCGAGGCCAAGTTGGCCGCCTCCCTGAAACTCTCCCCCCGGGCGGTAAGGAGAGTGTCATCCGCGTAGCAGACGACACTCGTGCCTCGGAGGAGAGTTCCCCGCAAGAGCCAATCGTAGCCGACGTTCCAGAGGAGAGGTCCTAAGACTGACCCCTGTGGAACGCCGGCTTCAACGGCGTACCGCCGGACCTGGCCAGCCCTGTTGACCAGGAGGATCACCCGATCCTCCAGGTAGCTGGCCAGCAGCACGCGCATGTAGCGAGGCACTCCGTGGAATCGGAGCGCCTCTAGGATGGTGGAGTGGGGAACGGAGTTGAAGGCGTTGGCAATGTCGAACGACACGGCCAACAACCCGTCCCTCGCCTCCATCGCATCCTTCACCTGCCCCTTGAGGCAGGCCAGCGCGTCCACCGTCGAACGCTCAGCCCGAAAGCCGTACTGAGCGTCCGACAAGTCCGGCCCGATGCACCGCAGATGGCTCTTCAGGCGGGCAGCGATTATCCCCTCGAACATCTTACCGACCTCATCGAGCAGAACGATGGGCCGGTATGCCGAGGGGGAGTCTGCCGGGCGGCCCTCCTTGCGAAGGAGGCACAACTGTCCCTCCTTCCACGGTTTCGGGAACCTTCCAGACGCAAGGCATGCGCTGAAGAGGTCCCGAAACCGCTCCTCCATTTGGGTGGCGGCGATCGCCACCACTCTCGCCGGGACACCGTCGGGGCCCGGAGCCGTCTTCTTGGCGCGGATATGGAGAATAGCCGCGCCGAGTTCCGAATCCGTGACGGGAGGGGTCTCCTCTTCATCATCATCAGCTGGCGGGGCTGGTGGGGCCATCGCTGGTGGGGTGAAGTCGCCCCTGCACGGGAACAGGGACTGAACCACCCCATCCAGAAAGGAGGGCTCCAGGGTCTCGGCCACCGGGGGACCAAAGGGGCGCAGTTTGTTCCGCGCCGCCTTATACGGTCTCCCGTAGGGGTCCGCGTCGAGACCCTCCAGCATTTCTGCTCTCGCAGAGTCTCTGGCGGCGGTGATAGCCCGATCGAGGACCAGTTTTGCCGCCAGGTACACCTCGTAGAGGTGGTCCCCGACGGCCTGATCCCGTCGACGCCACCGCCGACTCCGCGTGTAAGCCCTCCTTGCCTCCACACAGGCTGCTCGAAGCCCCGCCAGCTCCGCCGACCACCAGTACACGGCCCGTTTGGGTGGTGGTCGGCCAGACCGAGGCATGCTCGAGTTGCATACCTCGGTCAGAGACTCCCTCAGTTGCCCCGCCACGGTGTCCACATCCGGAAGCCGGCTGGCGGAAGGCGGCGAAAGCCAGTCCTGGACGAACGCCGCCTCCCGCGCTGCCTCCCTGTCCAGGCGGGCGAGGGCCCACCGTGGGAACGGTGATCGCCCCGGGAGAGTCCGCGTCCGAGCCACCCTGCCGCCGCACGCATGTCTGGACGCTGCCTCTGTTCAAGAGGCAGAGTCCAGAGGAGGCAGCCCACAGCTCGACTGCCCGCCCGCGGGCGTCGGTGGCCGGGTTGCCCCAGGTCACCGACTTGGCGTTCAGGTCTCCCAGCACGGAGACCTGACGCGGCGCCGCCCTGCCGACCACGGCGGCCAGGACTCCGAGATAGTTCTCGAAGTCCTGGAGAGGGCGGTTTGGGGAGAAATACACGCCCACGAGGGCGAGTTCTCCCCACGCGGCGGCCACGTATCCCGGTCCCCTCTCTAATAGCGAGAGGGGAGGGGAGTCTGTGGAAGACCGCGCCGCTAGTGCCACCAAGCCGTCCTCGTCACCCAGCCAGCTGCCGGGGACGAAGTAGGGCTCGGCGACCACCGCTACGTTCACCAACCACTCGGCCATGACCTGTACCACCAGGTCCTGGGCCGCTCTGCAGTGGTTGGCGTTCGTCTGGAGGATGCGGAGGTCGGAAATTATTATTCCGACATCGCACCCTCCTCAGCCGCCGCCGCCGCCGCTGGAGCTACAGCGGTGACGACGGCGGCGGCGGTGGTGGCAACAGGGCGAACCTGTGCCGGCACCACGCCCTTCTTGACGGGGGGCTTACAGCTCCTGCCCGTCATCCGGTGGCCCGCGGGGCGGCCACTGGCGGCACACGCCGCGCAGTGTGGCGCGGTGGCGGTGCACGCGGCCCACCCGTGTCCCTCCTTCCCGCATTGGAAGCAGGTTTCCCTCCAATCGGACTTGGAGGGACACGTGGCTCGGGTGTGGCCGAACGCGCAGCACTTGAAGCACCGCGCAGGCTGTGCCTCAAGTGGCCGGACCACAGCCGAGCTGAAGCCTATCAGCAACCGTCCCTTGGTCGCAGCAAGGACGGCCCCGGCCGCGGCGACCGGGCACTCCACGCGGATGATGCCCATGCCGCGGCGGCCGAGCCTGATGACTCCAGCCTTCACCGCGCCAGCGTCGCAGCCTCCAGCCGCTGCGACGGCCGCGACCACATCCTCTTTGGCGACCGAGTCGTCCAAATCGGCCACCTCCAAGGCTGTGGTCTTAACGGGCCTTGCGACCTTGGCCACATCCGACGCGATGACCTCTTGCAGCTTCGCTGCGAAGAGGTCCGCGTTCGTGCCGCGCTGCTCCCCCGAGAACTCGAAAATTCGAGCTCCCGTGAGAGTTCGGCGGCACGTTATTTTGCTGATCCCCAGCTGGGAGGGATCAGCATTCGTACGAGCCCGTCTCAGTACGGACTCGTACGTCTCGCCCCGCTCCGCGGCCTCCGGGGTGATGGTCACCACGACGGCCGCGGTTTTGGGAGGAACCAGCTTCCTCCCGCCGGCTGGAGCCCGTTTGGCTGCAGGAGCAGCCGCAGCGGGCTTGGGGCCCGGCTTCTTGCCCTTCTTCCCTCTCTTGACCACTTCCGTCCACGACTGGTTGGACGGGGTGGTGGAGGGAAGAAGGGCGTCTTCCTCCAGCGAGATCTGGGCTGGGGCCGGGGCTGCTGGAGCGGCAGAGGACCCTGACGCTCCCCCCGCGCTCGTGGTGGGGGTTTGAGGAGCCGCCTTGGTCCTCTTGCCCTTGCCCTTGCCCTTTGAGGGCTGCACCTCCGATGCCGGGCCTGCTTGAGGCGCAGGTTCCGGCTCCCTCGGTTGGCGACTCTTGTCCGCCGCTAGCGGTGGGCGGAGCCGCTTTTCCGGCAGGAGCCGGTCCTCGATGCCTGCGAAGCAGGCCCTTATGAAGGCCCTCTCCTCCTGCACAACCTGCCTCAAGGCTGCCTCGAGGCCGGCAGGGGTGGAGGAGGAGCCTCCTGTCACCAGAGCTGGGGCAGGCAGGGCCGTGGCTTCAGCCAGCTTCTGGTGAAGCTGGCTTACCTCCGCCTGCAGGCGATCCACTTTCGCCTGCAGCTGCCGCGTCTCCTCGGTGGCCGTGCGCTTCACCAGCTCCGTGACGATGCCGTGCATGCTGGCGGCACGGCATTTGAGGGCCTTCTGAAAGGTCCCCTTAAGGTTGGAGGATTTGGAGGCGACCTCCAGGACCTCCTCCTTGTCCTCCTCCGCCATGCGCGCCAGCTCTGCCAGGGAGTGGTCTCACTAAAACTCAGCGGTGCTCCCGCATCGCCGTGATGGGAGGGCCATGGGAATCCGGCTCAGCCTTTACGTCCACAGCCCTCCCGGCGCATGCCCGCCTAGCTGGCGGGCCCCACAGGCCCCCCACCTGCGTGGTGGGGGGCTACGGGAATGGCCGGGAGCACCTGGCCATTCCCGTCCGGCACTGGTGGAGGCCTGTGCGATGCAGGCGAGGGTGCCCCCGCACCCGTTGCCTGCTGGCCTCCACCTGGGAGGAGGAGTCGGAGATGACCGTCGAACTGACGTCTCCTTCGACCCCTCCTCCGCCTTCGGAGCGGTGCCGCGTCGGGATCGTCCTCCCGCACGCGCTCCGCCGCCTCCTTCTGGGACATGACGTGCTCGCAGAAGGAGGCGACCGCCGCCCAGGACCCCTCGTCCCTCAGCATGGCGCCCACCACGCCGGGGAGCGAGAGGTCCAACCCGATCGCCGCGACGAGACTGCGGCGCGGCTCGGACCACGACGGGCACACCTCGAGAGTGTGCTGCGCCGTGTCCTCCGCCGCGCCACAGTCGTGGCACGACGGCGTCTCCTCCCGCCCGATCCGATGCAGGTACGATCCGAAACAACCGTGTCCGGACAGCACCTGCACCAGGCGGAACGAGAGGAACCCGTGCGGCCGCTCGAGCCAGTCCCGCAGGACCGGCCCGATCGCGTCGAGGGTTCGGCGGCCGAAGACCGCGGAGGCGAGGTCCGTCGTCCAGTGGACGACGATGGCGTCCCTCGCCTCTCGCCGGACGGCCTCCCGCTGTTCCGGGGCGAAGGGCTGACCCGCCGCCCTCCGCCCCGCCTTCCACTCGTACACTCTGGCGAGCACCCACGCCTCGAGTTCCCAAGGAGGGGTGCCGGCCAGAGCGCACGCCCCGGCGAAGCTCACCGTGCGGTGAGCCCGCGCCACCCGCTGGGCTATCGCCCTTTGAGGTGCCCGCAAGGCCGCGGCGTTCTCTCGTCTGTGGAGGGACTCCTCCCAGATGGGGGCCCCGTAGAGGGCCATGCTCCTCAGGATGCCGGCGTACAGTTGCCGGCATCGCGCGCTGGGCCCCCCCAAGTTGGGAAGGAGCCACGAGAGAGCGCCCGCGGTCTTCAGCAGGCGCGTCGACAGCCCGCTGAAATGCGGGCCGAAGCGCCACCTGCTGTCGAGTACAAGGCCCAGATATTTCATCTGGGCCTTCACCTCAATCCTGACGCCCTCCACGAAGATGTGGGCGCCAGGTGGCGGGGGGCGCTGCCGGGGACCGTGGAAGAAGACGGCCTCGGTCTTCTGCAGCGCCACCGTCAACCCTAGGCGGCGGATCCTCCCTGCGACCAAGGATCCGCCCGCCGAGGCCAAGGAGGCCGCCTCCCTGAAACTCTCCCCCCGGGCGGTGAGGAGAGTGTCGTCCGCGTAGCAGACGACACTCGTGCCTCGGAGGAGAGTTCCCCGCAAGAGCCAATCGTAGCCGACGTTCCAGAGGAGAGGTCCTAAGACTGACCCCTGTGGAACGCCGGCTTCCGCGGCGTACCGCCGGACTCGGCCAGCCCTGTTCACCAGGAGGATCGCCCGATCCTCCAGGTAGCTGGCCAGCAGCACGCGCATGTAGCGAGGCACTCCGTGGAATCGGAGCGCCTCTAGGATGGTGGAGTGGGGAACGGAGTTGAAGGCGTTGGCAATGTCGAACGACACGGCCAACAACCCGTCCCCCGCCTCCATCGCATCCTTCACCTGCCCCTTGAGGCAGGCCAGCGCGTCCACCGTCGAACGCTCAGCCCGAAAACCGTACTGAGCGTCCGACAAGTCCGGCCCGATGCACCGCAGATGGCTCTTCAGGCGGGCAGCGATTATCCCCTCGAACATCTTACCGACCTCATCGAGCAGAACGATGGGCCGGTATGCCGAGGGGGAGTCTGCCGGGACAGCTGTGCCTCCTCCTTGCGAAGGAGGCACAGCTGTCCCTCCTTCCACGGTTTCGGGAACCTTCCAGACGCAAGGCATGCGCTGAAGAGGTCCCGAAACCGCTCCTCCATTTGGGTGGCGGCGATCGCCACCACTCTCGCCGGGACACCGTCGGGGCCCGGAGCCGTCTTCTTGGCGCGGATATGGACGATAGCCGCGCCGAGTTCCGACTCCGTGACGGGAGGGGTCTCTTCTTCTTCCTCGTCAGCTGGCGGAGCTGTCCTCTGCGGAGGGGCCATCGCTGGTGGGGTGAAGTCGTCCCTGCACGGGAACAGGGACTGAACCACCCCATCCAGAAAGGAGGGCTCCAGGGTCTCGGCCACCGGGGGACCAAAGGGGCGCAGTTTGTTCCGCGCCGCCTTATACGGTCTCCCGTAGGGGTCCGCGTCGAGACCCTCCAGCATTTCTGCTCTCGCAGAGTCTCTGGCGGCGGTGATGGCCCGATCGAGGACCAGTTTTGCCGCCAGGTACACCGAAACCCAAACTGACTGTCGTCCAGGTCCGGCCCCTCTCTGCACAAGTGGCCGACGAGGCGGGCTGCGATTACTCGCTCGAACAGCTTGCCCACCTCGTCTAGCAGCACTATGGGCCGGTACGCGGACGACGAGTCCGCCGGGCGCCCCGCCTTCCTGAGCAGGACCAGACGACCAGATTTCCACAAAGTGGGAAACTGGCCCTGCTCAAGACACGCTGTGTAGAGTCCTCTCAGTTGGGGCTCAAGCTCCTTCAGAGCGAGGGCTAGCACGCAGCCGTGGATCCCGTCGGGCCCCGGAGCCACGTTCTTGGCCCGGAGCCGCATCACGGCTGCCCTCATCTCTGCCTGTGTCACCTCTGGGACGCTGATGGCGTTCTCCTCCTCTTCTTCTGCAGACTCTGCGGCCGTGGGCAAAGCCATCGGCGGCGGAGTGTGCTCCGCTCTGGCCGGGAAGAGGGCTGCAACCACCTCCTCCAGCAGCTCGGGTTGGAGACTCTCCGTAAGCGGAGGCGCCGCGGCTCGAAGTTTCCCTCGAACCGCGCGATAAGGGCGCCCCCACGGATCCCCGTCTAGAGTCTCCAACATCTCTTCCCTGGCTCGCGTCCTCGACTCGCCGATGGCCAGCCCCAGAGTCTGCTTGGCCGCGCGGTACACCTCATACAGCGCGGCCTCTTCGTCAGGGACCCGACGACGTCTCCTTCGGTATCGGGTGTACCGGCGTCTGACCGCCACGCACGCGACGCGCAGCTGCGCGATCTCGGCGGTCCACCAGTACACCTGGCGCCTTGCGGACTGTGCGTGGACCCGGTGCATGGACGCGTCGCTGATATGCGTCATAGCCCCGCGGAACCACAGCGCCTCCTGCTCGACGTCGACGGGTCCGTTCGTCGCCGACTCCCGGCTCCAGGCCTGGACAATAGCGGCCTCCTCGAGAAGTTCCCTGTCTATGCGCTTACGCGCCCAGCGCGGACCGTCCGTTCGCGGGGTCGGTGGACCGCGGCCGCCGGTGGTCTGGGCGGAGACGTCGAATCGGATGTATCGGTGATCCGACAACGTCTCCACCTCCACGGCGACACGCCAGTCGCGGACACGGCTCGCGACAGCGGGGCTAGCGAACGACACGTCCACTATAGACCCGCCCCGCTGCCGCACACACGTGTGTACCGAGCCCCGATTCAGGACGGTCAGGCCAGTCGTGACCGCCCACTCCTCCAGCACCTCGCCCCTAGCATCGGTCACAGGGGATCCCCACGCCGCAGACTTGGCGTTGAGATCCCCCAGCAACAGCACAGGGCGAAGGTGGAATCGGCCCACGACGGCACCCAACTCGACAAGGAACCTCTCGAAGTCGGCGAGACTCTTGTTGGGCGAAAAATACGCCCCTACAGTGCCAATGCCGTCCGCGAGGGCGGCTACCCAGCCGCGACCTCGGGACGGGTTGACAAGAGCCCCGCCAATGATGGCCACCAAACCGTCCAAGTCTCCCACCCAGTTATCCCTGGGGGGAACGAAATACGGTTCGGCGACCACGGCCACGTCAATCGACCACTGTGCCATGCTCTGGAGCAAAAGATCCTGAGCTCTAGCACAGTGGTTGATGTTGCCCTGGAGGAAATGGTAGAGCGCCGTTATGCGCAATCCATTCCCTCCACCGCACCATTCCTAGGCCGGGAGTCGGCCGAAGAGCAGCCAGGCTGCGGGGGGTGTAAAGAGCCCCCGGCAGCCTTGGCAGCCCCTCTCTTCTTTTTGTTGTTGGTGGCGGGCGCGCCACAGGCCTTTCCGCCCGCTCTGTGCCCGGCGGGCCTCCCTGCAGCTGTACACAGGCTGCAGTTTGGCGCCGCAGAGCACTGGGCCGCCTTGTGGCCGGGCTGGCCACAGCGATAGCACTGATCGCTGCGGTCAATAACGGCGGTGCACCGAGCCCTGACATGCCCAGTGTCCAGGCATCGGTAGCACCGCAGTGCCCTGGGCTGCAGCAGCTTGACCCTCGCTGCAACCCACCCCACCAACAAACGCCCACTGTCAGCGACTTTATTCGCCGCCGCCACCGGGCACCGCACCCAAATAGTGCCGAGCCCGGAAGCGTCGGCGCGTATGTCGCCCGTCCGGACGTCTTCGGGCGGACAACCACCGACTTTGGCGATGGCCGCCACGACCTCGGCCGAGGTCGTCGAGTCGTCCAGGCCATCGACGCGCAACTCAACCGTCTTCATTGGCCTGGACACCCGGACGTCCTCTGGGTTGAGGACCTCCCGTAGCTTGGCGGCCAGGATGTCCGCCTTTTCTCCGCTGGAGGCACCCGACACCTCGAGTAGCCGCGCCCCCGTAATCGCCGGCCTCATTTTGAAGCCGGACGGTGTGCCAAGGTCGGGAAACGCGACATTGGCTTTCGCCATTGTTAGGACCGCCTTATATGTGACGCCCCTTTCGACGGCTCCGGGCTGCAGCGTTATAACTACAGCCGCGGAGCGTGGGGCTCTCATTTTAGGCGATCCCTTCACCTTTTTGGGTGCCGGTGCCGGTGCTCCAGCGGGCGGCGGTGGCGCCGTCTTCTTCCCGTGACGGCGGCCTCTTTTCACCACCGTCACCCAGTCCTCCGAGGTAGGCCCGGGCGCGGCCGCCGGTGGTGCAGCTGGTGGCGCAGCTGGCTGCACAGCCGCCCGGGAGGCGGGCACGGACACGGGCCCCGCGGGCTTTTTGGTCCCCCTCCCAGACCCGCTCGACGCAGCCACCGCCTCCTTCCTCTGCTTGTCCGCAGCGAGCGGTGGGCGGAGATTTTGCGCCGGGAGAAGCCTACTCTCCAGCGCTTCCAGCCGGGCACCCACCATCTTCCCACACTGCATTATGCAGATGCGCGCGATCTTTTCGATCTCCGCATCCGCAATCGCAGGCGTCGAAGACGGGACCTCGACGGCCTGGTCCCGAGGACGCCGCCGCCGACTCCGCGTGTATGCCCTCCTTGCCTCCACACAGGCTGCTCGAAGCCCCGCCAGCTCCGCCGACCACCAGTACACGGCCCGTTTGGGTGGTGGTCGGCCAGACCGAGGCATGCTCGAGTTGCATACCTCGGTCAGAGACTCCCTCAGTTGCCCCGCCACGGCGTCCACATCCGGCAGCCGGCTGGCGGAAGGCGGCGAAAGCCAGTCCTGGACGAACGCCGCCTCCCGCGCTGCCTCCCTGTCCAGGCGGGCGAGGGCCCACCGTGGGAACGGTGATCGCCCCGGGAGAGTCCGCGTCTCTCCGGGGCGACTGGTGGAGATGTCGAACCGCACGTAGCGGTGGTCCGACATGGTCTCCACCAGGTCCACCCGCCAGTTCAGCACGCGCGCGGCTAACGCAGGGGTGGCGAAAGTGACGTCCACCACTGAGCCACCCTGCCGCCGCACGCATGTCTGGACGCTGCCTCTGTTCAAGAGGCAGAGTCCAGAGGAGGCAGCCCACAGCTCGACTGCCCGCCCGCGGGCGTCGGTGGCCCGGTTGCCCCAGGTCACCGACTTGGCGTTCAGGTCTCCCAGCACGGAGACCTGACGCGGCGCCGCCCTGCCGACCACGGCGGCCAGGACTCCGAGATAGTTCTCGAAGTCCTGGAGAGGGCGGTTTGGGGAGAAATACACGCCCACGAGGGCGAGTTCTCCCCACGCGGCGGCCACGTATCCCGGTCCCCTCTCTAATAGCGAGAGGGGAGGGGAGTCTGTGGAAGACCGCGCCGCTAGTGCCACCAAGCCGTCCTCGTCACCCAGCCAGCTGTCGGGGACGAAGTAGGGCTCGGCGACCACCGCTACGTTCACCAACCACTCGGCCATGACCTGCACCACCAGGTCCTGGGCCGCTCTGCAGTGGTTGGCGTTCGTCTGGAGGATGCGGAGGTCGGAAATTATTATTCCGACATCGCACCCTCCTCAGCCGCCGTCGTCGCCGCTGTAGCTACAGCGGCGACGACGGCGGCGGCGGTGGTGGCAACAGGGCGAACCTGCGCCGGCACCACGCCCTTCTTGACGGGGGGCTTACAGCTCCTGCCCGTCATCCGGTGGCCCGCGGGGCGGCCACTGGCGGCACACGCCGCGCAGTGTGGCGCGGTGGCGGTGCACGCGGCCCACCCGTGTCCCTCCTTCCCGCATTGGAAGCACGTCTCCCTCCGTGGAAAATCCTCATGGATGTCCTCCGCCCTGGGGCGGGCGGAGGGGTCTGTCAGACTCTTACTGACTAAAAACCACCCCGGTGTTCCGACTCACACCTACGCCGGGGGTCGCGGGAACGAAAGAATCTTCCGCAACCCCCGGCCGGTGCCGGCCCGCCACCGCGGGCCTCCTCTCGGGTCAGGGGGGGGGAGTGAGGTGTTTGACTCCCCCCGCGACGTCTCAGAGGGGCGCGCGTGGAACACTACGCGCCGCCACCTCGGGTCCTGATGTGTGGGGGGCGACGGACGTCCCCGAGTCCGTCGCCCCTGGACCCATTTAGGGGGGCCGGAAGAGGGCGTTATCCGCCCTCCGCCGACGCCCGGTGCGCCTGCTGCGGGCCGGGTGAGTGGACGAGATCTCCCTCTCCCTTTCCGCAGCCTCCTTCTGCGAGACGACCGTCTCGCAGAAGGCGACCACCGCGTCCCAGGACTCGGCGCCGCCGACCATAGCGTTCACTACGGCCGGCAGCGACAAGTCACTGCCTACTTCTGAGATGAGGGCACGGCGCGGCTCCTCCCAAGCGGCACACTCTGCCAGCGTGTGCCGCGCCGTGTCCTCCCGGCAGTCGACGCAGTGGTGACACCGGGCGTCCGGCTCCCTGTTTATGCGACACAGGTACTTCCCGAAGCAACCATGCCCCGAGAGCACCTGCGTCACCCGAAACGACAGGGAGCCGTGCCTCCTCCCGAGCCAGCGGTCGAGCACCGGCCGGACCGCCTCGACTACGTCGAGGCCGGCGGTAGGGCGCGAAAGCCTGTCCCGCCATTCCGCCACCAGGACCTCGCGAAGCTGAGACCGATGCAGCTCCACGTGTCGCTGCATCGGTCGCTCGCCTCGCGCCCGCGCTTCCTCGCGCCACCGATACGATGACGCGAGTACTTTCGCCTCCAGGTCCCAGGGCGGGGATCCGGCCAGTGCGCAAGCCGCCTCGTAGGAGATCGTGCGATATCCCCGGATGACTCTGACGGCCATCGCCCTCTGCGGTCTTCGCATGACGGCGATGCTCCCGGCCGTCAGGTCAGCCGCCCAGATCGGGGCCCCGTAAAGGGCCATCGATCGCACGATCCCCACGTAGAGCCGCCTACAAGCGGCGCTCGGGCCCCCCAGATTGGGAAGCAGCGTTGAGAGCGCTCCAGTAGCGCCCAGCAACTTGGGCGCCAGCCGTCGGAAGTGGGGCCCGAAGTC
Organism: Agrochola circellaris; assembly: GCA_914767755.1. Lineage (NCBI taxonomy): Eukaryota > Metazoa > Arthropoda > Insecta > Lepidoptera > Noctuidae > Agrochola > Agrochola circellaris. The sequence continues at coordinate 14,622,821 of OU611864.1, read as the reverse complement.
CCACCGGCTGTCGAGGACCAATCCCAGGTACTTCATGGTACCCTCGACAGCGATCCGAGCCCCCCCGACCACGATGTGTGAGCCGGGTGACGGCGCCCGCCGGGGGCCATGGAACACCATGGCCTCCGACTTGCTGAGGGCCACCTCCAGGCCTAGGCGACGTATGCGGCTCACCACCTGTGAAACCGCAGCCGTCGCCAGCAACGCTGCTTCCCTGTGCGAGCTCCCCCGGGCGGTGACCAGCGTGTCGTCCGCATAACACGTCAGGTCCACCCCCGGCCTGAGCTCGCCCCTCAGCACCCAGTCGTACCCGATGTTCCACAGGAGCGGCCCTAAGACCGAGCCCTGTGGAACACCGCACGACATGCGGCGCTGGTTTCCGCCATCACGTCCCACGTAGGTGACACACCTCCCAGACAGATAAGCCCCAACGATGCGGCGGAGGTAGGGAGGCACACCATGATAGCGCAGTGCCTCCCGAATACAACTCCAGGGCAGGGTGTTGAAGGCGTTGGATATGTCCAAGGACACCGCCAACATCACCCCGCCCCGAGACACCGCTTCCTCCGCCAGGACTCTAACCCGCGACACAGCGTGTATCGTGGAGCGCCCATGCCGAAACCCAAACTGACTGTCGTCCAGGTCCGGCCCCTCTCTGCACAAGTGGCCGACGAGGCGGGCTGCGATTACTCGCTCGAACAGCTTGCCCACCTCGTCTAGCAGCACTATGGGCCGGTACGCGGACGACGAGTCCGCCGGGCGCCCCGCCTTCCTGAGCAGGACCAGACGACCAGATTTCCACAAAGTGGGAAACTGGCCCTGCTCAAGACACGCTGTGTAGAGTCCTCTCAGTTGGGGCTCTAGCTCCTTCAGAGCGAGGGCCAACACGCAGCCGTGGATCCCGTCGGGCCCCGGAGCCACGTTCTTGGCCCGGAGCCGCATCACGGCTGCCCTCATCTCTGCCTGTGTCACCCCTGGGACGCTGATGGCGTTCACCTCCTCTTCTTCTGCAGACTCTGCGGCCGTGGGCAAAGCCATCGGCGGCGGAGTGTGCTCCGCTCTGGCCGGGAAGAGGGCTGCAACCACCTCCTCCAGCAGCTCGGGTTGGAGACTCTCCGTAAGCGGAGGCGCCGCGGCTCGAAGTTTCCCTCGAACCGCGCGATAAGGGCGCCCCCACGGATCCCCGTCTAAAGTCTCCAACATCTCTTCCCTGGCTCGCGTCCTCGACTCGCCGATGGCCAGCCACAGAGTCTGCTTGGCCGCGCGGTACACCTCATACAGCGCGGCCTCTTCGTCAGGGACCCGACGACGTCTCCTCCGGTATCGGGTGTAACCTTTTTTTTTTTTTTTTTTTTTTTTCGCTGAGAAATGCGTTACGCATCCCCGGCTCGTGGGGGACGAGTCGGGGAATGTCCACCGTCGAACGCTCAGCCCGAAAACCGTACTGAGCGTCCGACAAGTCCGGCCCGATGCACCGCAAATGGCTCTTCAGGCGGGCAGCGATTATCCCCTCGAACATCTTACCGACCTCATCGAGCAGAACGATGGGCCGGTATGCCGAGGGGGAGTCTGCCGGGCGGCCCTCCTTGCGAAGGAGGCACAGCTGCCCCTCCTTCCACGGTTTCGGGAACCTTCCAGACGCAAGGCATGCGCTGAAGAGGTCCCGAAACCGCTCCTCCATTTGGGTGGCGGCGATCGCCACCACTCTCGCCGGGACACCGTCGGGGCCCGGAGCCGTCTTCTTGGCGCGGATATGGAGAATAGCCGCGCCAAGTTCCGACTCCGTGACGGGAGGGGTCTCTTCTTCATCATCAGCTGGCGGGGCTGGTGGGGCCATCGCTGGTGGGGTGAAGTCGTCCCTGCACGGGAACAGGGACTGAACCACCCCATCCAGAAAGGAGGGCTCCAGGGTCTCAGCCACCGGGGGACCAAAGGGGCGCAGCTTGTTCCGCGCCGCCTTATACGGTCTCCCGTAGGGGTCCGCGTCGAGACCCTCCAGCATTTCGGCTCTCGCGGAGTCTCTGGCGGCGGTGATGGCCCGATCGAGGACCAGTTTTGCCGCCAGGTACACCTCGTAGAGGTGGTCCCCGACGGCCTGGTCCCGTCGACGCCGCCGCCGACTCCGCGTGTATGCCCTCCTTGCCTCCACACAGGCTGCTCGAAGCCCCGCCAGCTCCGCCGACCACCAGTACACGGCCCGTTTGGGTGGTGGTCGGCCAGACCGAGGCATGCTCGAGTTGCATACCTCGGTCAGAGACTCCCTCAGTTGCCCCGCCACGGCGTCCACATCCGGCAGCCGGCTGGCGGAAGGCGGCGAAAGCCAGTCCTGGACGAACGCCGCCTCCCGCGCTGCCTCCCTGTCCAGGCGGGCGAGGGCCCACCGTGGGAACGGTGATCGCCCCGGGAGAGTCCGCGTCTCTCCGGGGCGACTGGTGGAGATGTCGAACCGCACGTAGCGGTGGTCCGACATGGTCTCCACCAGGTCCACCCGCCAGTTCAGCACGCGCGCGGCTAACGCAGGGGTGGCGAAAGTGACGTCCACCACTGAGCCACCCTGCCGCCGCACGCATGTCTGGACGCTGCCTCTGTTCAAGAGGCAGAGTCCAGAGGAGGCAGCCCACAGCTCGACTGCCCGCCCGCGGGCGTCGGTGGCCCGGTTGCCCCAGGTCACCGACTTGGCGTTCAGGTCTCCCAGCACGGAGACCTGACGCGGCGCCGCCCTGCCGACCACGGCGGCCAGGACTCCGAGATAGTTCTCGAAGTCCTGGAGAGGGCGGTTTGGGGAGAAATACACGCCCACGAGGGCGAGTTCTCCCCACGCGGCGGCCACGTATCCCGGTCCCCTCTCTAATAGCGAGAGGGGAGGGGAGTCTGTGGAAGACCGCGCCGCTAGTGCCACCAAGCCGTCCTCGTCACCCAGCCAGCTGCCGGGGACGAAGTAGGGCTCGGCGACCACCGCTACGTTCACCAACCACTCGGCCATGACCTGCACCACCAGGTCCTGGGCCGCTCTGCAGTGGTTGGCGTTCGTCTGGAGGATGCGGAGGTCGGAAATTATTATTCCGACATCGCACCCTCCTCAGCCGCCGCCGCCGCCGCTGGAGCTACAGCGGCGACGACGGCGGCGGCGGTGGTGGCAACAGGGCGAACCTGTGCCGGCACCACGCCCTTCTTGACGGGGGGCTTACAGCTCCTGCCCGTCATCCGGTGGCCCGCGGGGCGGCCACTGGCGGCACACGCCGCGCAGTGTGGCGCGGTGGCGGTGCACGCGGCCCACCCGTGTCCCTCCTTCCCGCATTGGAAGCACGTTTCCCTCCAATCGGACTTGGAGGGACACGTGGCTCGGGTGTGGCCGAACGCGCAGCACTTGAAGCACCGCGCAGGCTGTGCCTCAAGTGGCCGGACCACAGCCGAGCTGAAGCCAATCAGCAACCGTCCCTTGGTCGCAGCAAGGACGGCCCCGGCCGCGGCGACCGGGCACTCCACGCGGATGATGCCCATGCCGCGGCGGCCGAGCCTGATGACTCCAGCCTTCACCGCGCCGGCGTCGCAGCCTCCAGCCGCTGCGACGGCCGCGACCACATCCTCTTTGGCGACCGAGTCATCGAGATCGGCCACCTCCAAGGCTGTGGTCTTTTCTGGCCTGGCGACCTTGGCCACATCCGCGACGACCTCCCGCAGCTTCGCTGCGAAGAGGTCCGCGTTCGTGCCGCGCTGCTCCCCCGAGAACTCGAAAATTCGAGCTCCCGTGAGAGTTCGGCGGCACGTTATTTTGCTGATCCCCAGCTGGGAGGGATCAGCATTCGTACGAGCCCGTCTCAGTACGGACTCGTACGTCTCGCCCCGCTCCGCGGCCTCCGGGGTGATGGTCACCACGACGGCCGCGGTTTTGGGAGGAACCAGCTTCCTCCCACCAGCTGGAGCCCGTTTGGCTGCAGGAGCAGCCGCAGCGGGCTTGGGGTCCGACTTTTTGGCCTTCTTCTTCCCCCTCTTGACCACTTCCGTCCACGACTGGTTGGACGGGGTGGTGGAGGGAAGAAGGGCGTCTTCCTCCTGAGAGATCTGGGCTGGGGCTGGGGCTGCTGGAGCAGCAGAGGACCCAGACGCCCCCACCGCGCTCGTGGCGGGGGTCTGAGGAGCCGCCGTGGTCCTCTTGCCCTTGCCTTTGCCCTTTCCCTTTGAGGGCTGCCCTTCCAATACAGGGCCTACTTGAGGCGCAGGTTCCGGCTCCCTCGGTTGGCGACTTTTGTCCGCCGCTAGCGGTGGGCGGAGCCGCTTTTCCGGCAGGAGCCGGTCCTCGATGCCTGCGAAGCAGGCCCTAATAAACGCCCTCTCCTCCATCACTACCTGCCTCAAGGCTGCCTCGAGGCTGGCAGGGGTGGAGGGGGAGGGGGAGGAGGAGGAGGAGGAGGAGGAGGGGCCCCCTGTCACCGGAGCCGGGGCAGGCGGGGCCGTGGCTTCAGCCAGCTTCTGGTGAAGCTGGCTGACCTCCGCCTGCAGGCGATCCACCTTCGCCTGCAGCTGCCGCGTCTCGTCCGTGGCCGTCCGCTTGACCAGCTCCAGGACAATGCCGTGCATGCTGGCTGCACGGCATTTGAGGGCCTTCTGAAAGGTCCCCTTCAGGTTGGAGGATTTTGAGGCGACCTCCAGGACCTCCTCCCTGTCCTCCTCCGCCATGCGCGCCAGCTCTGCCAGGGAGTGGTCGGCATAGAGCACGTGGGATGCCCCATACCCGGCCCTCGACCTGGCAGCTTGCTGCTCCTTGGCGGCAACCTTCTCCTCCAAGTCCGCTTGGAGCTGCGCCCGTTTCGCCAAATTAAGTTGGCGCTCGGCGTCCACTAAGCCCACGTCATGGGTACAGGCCGTCGGAGAAGAAGTCGGAGCCTTTTTGGACTTCGACTTCTTCTTCGCCTTGCTGCGGCTTGCGGTGGACTCCGAGGAGCCCTCGGACCGCTTCCGCTTGAAACGGTCGCCGCTTTCCGCAGCCGACGTGTCCATGTTGGACTCTGTGTCCGAGTCCGAAGACTCGTCCGGCCTGCGGAACAAACTGGCCGCGGATCGTGGGCGGTCTGCTCCTCTCGGCGTCAAAACGCCGCCGGCGTTGGGGTGGCCCTGAGAAGGGCCGTTGGGGTGGCCCTGAGAAGGGCCGTTTGGGTGGCCCTGAGAAGGGCCGTTGGGGTGGCCCTGAGAAGGGCCGTTGGGGTGGCCCTGAGAAGGGCCGTTTGGGTCGCCCTGGGGAGAGCGACTCGGCACAAAACGGCCGGACGCATCGCGTGCCGGCTTACCTGTCATACTCGCAAATGTCCGCATAAAATTAAAATCACGATCTAAAAGTCACAGCGCACTTTAGCCGCCGGTCTGCCACTCCGTTACGGTGGTCAGACACGGCGTTGCCCAGGGGATACTGCGTGGAAGTATGCGCTGTGGGGGATCCCCCTCGGGTGTAACCTAACCTAACCTAACCTAACCTTTTTTTTTTTTTTTTTTTTTTTTTTTTTTCGCTGAGAAATGCGTTACGCATCCCCGGCTCGTGGGGGACGAGTCGGGGTATGTGGGACTCCTGTCTAAGTGCAGTATACCCACTAAAACTCAGCGGTGCTCCCGCATCGCCGTGATGGGAGCGCCATGGGAAACCGGCTCAGCCTTTACATCCACAGCCCTCCCGGCGCATGCCCGCCTAGCTGGCGGGCCCCACATGCCCCCCACCTGGATTGAGCGAACCTAACCTGAGCGAACCTAACCTTTATCTTAAAATCGTCTGTCCACACCATAATTTTGATCTTAATTTCAATGTTTACTTGCCTGCCTTACCTGTGTACTCTGGTGCGCGTTCCGCGAGTTCGACTCCCGTTTGGTAGTCGTAATTTCCCGATTTTGTTGAAAATTACGCATTAGTCAACATTTTTCTTTTGCATTAATTTCAGTTATTTCACAGGTGACTAGCCCGCGCGGTATCGCATCTTTTGACTACACGCACGGGCGCCTAGCTCACATAGAAATTAGATTTTTTTTCTCTAAACCTATGTAATTTTTTATCTTAAAATCGTCTGTCCAAACCATATTTGATCTTAATTTCAATGTTTACTTGCCTGCTTTACCTGTGTACTCTGGTGCGCGTTCCGCGAGTTCGAGTCCCGTTTGGTAGTCGTAATTTCCCGGTTTTTGTCGAAAATTACGGTTTTTGAACAAAAGTCAACATTTTTCTTCTGCGAAATTTTCAGTTATTTCACCGGTGACTAGCCCGCGCGGAGACGCGTCTTTTGACACCTTGCACGGGCGCCTAGCTCACATAGAAATTCGATTTTTTTCTCGAAACCTATGTAGTTTTATCTTAAAATCGTCTGTCCAAACCATATTTGATCTTAATTGCAATGTTCACTTGCCTGCCTTATGTGTGTACTCTGGTGCGCGTTCCGCGAGTTCGAGTCCCGTTTGGTAGTCGTAATTTCCCAGTTTTTGTCGAAAATTACGGTTTTTGATCAAAAGTCAACATTTTTTCTTTGCGTAAATTTCAGTTATTTCACAGGTGACTAGCCCGCGCAGAGACGCGTCTTTTGACACCTCGCACGGGCGCCTAGCTCACATAGAAATTCGATTTTTTTCTCGAAACCTATGTAAATTTTTATCTTAAAATCGTCTGTCCAAACCATATTTGATCTTAATTGCAATGTATACTTGCCTGCCTTACCTGTGTACTCTGGTGCGCGTTCCGCGAGTTCGACTCCCGTTTGGTAGTCGTAATTTCCCGGTTTTTGTTGAAAATTACGCAAAAGTCAACATTTTTCTTCTGCGTTAATTTCAGTTATTTCACAGGTGACTAGCCGGCGCGGTGTCGCATCTTTTGACAACACGCACGGGCACCTAGCTCACATAGAAATTAGATTTTTTTCTCGAAACCTATGTAAATTTTTATCTTAAAATCGTCTGTCCAAACCATATTTGATCTTAATTGCAATGTATACTCGCCTGCCTTACCTGTGTACTCTGGTGCGCGTTCCGCGAGTTTGACTCCCGTTTGGTAGTCGTAATTTCCCGATTTTGTTGAAAATTACGCAAAAGTCAACATTTTTCTTTCGCGTTTATTTCAGTTATTTCACAGGTGACTAGCCCGCGCGGTATCGCATCTTTTGACTACACGCACGGGCGCCTAGCTCACATAGAAATTAATTTTTTTTCTCTAAACCTATGTAAATTTTTATCTTAAAATCGTCTGTCCAAACCATATTTGATCAGAATTTCAATGTATACTTGCCTGCCTTACCTGTGTACTCTGTTGCTTGTTCCGCGAGTTCGAGTCCCGTTTGGTTGTCTTAATTTCCCAGTTTTTGTCGAAAATTACGGTTTTTGATCAATAGTCAACTTTTTTTTTTTACGTAAATTTCAGTTACTTCACAGGTGACTAGCCCGCGCGGACACGCGTCTTATGACACCTCGCACGGGCGCCTAGCTCACATAGAAATTAGATTTTTTTCTCGAAAGCTATGTAAATTTTTATCTTAAAATCGTCTGTCCAAACCATATTTGATCTTAATTGCAATGTATACTCGCCTGCTTTACCTGTGTACTCTGGTGCGCGTTTCGTGAATTCGAGTCCCGTTTGGTTGTCTTAATTTCCCGGTTTTTGTCGAAAATTACGGTTTTTTTTGTGCGAGGAGTACACAGGTAAGGCAGACAAGTATACATTGTAATTAAGATCAAATATGGTTTGGACAGAAGATTTTAAGATAAAAATTAACATAGTTTTTCGAAAAAAAAAAACTAATTTCTATGTGTGAGTCATTTGCAATGCAACTTCTAGACTTTTGCGCGGAACAATTGTGGACATGTGTTGATCTTGATTTGTTACCTAACGATTCACACACTTTTGTTAGCGAGGCACACGGATGCCGACGGTGGCTCGATCACTGTGTGGTCACTAGCGCTGCGCGCGCAACCATCGAGGATGTGACCATATTATATGATACCTACTGGTCTGATCACTATCCGTTGCAATTAACATGTAATTTGAATTTAATAAAACCTAAAATTGTGACATCTAATGTATTTAAAAATAATGTAATATGGGGTGAAAGACAGGCTAGTCAAATTGAAATATATCATAACTATTGTCACGCAAATTTGCGGCTTATTGATTTCCCACCGGAATTTGCTACTTGTGCTGGTAAAAAATGTAACTGTGTTATACATAAATCCATAATTAATGACATGTACAGGAATATAGTCTGTATACTGGCACAAGGCGCGGAATCATCTTGTAGTGCGGCTTCAAATCCCGGTAGGGGCAAGCACATTATAGGCTGGAATAAACATGTGAGGGAGGCTCACGGTAAGGCTCGGCAATGTTATCAGAACTGGCTGTTGCATGGGAGACCTAACTCTGGCCGACTATATAATGAAATGACTGAGTCTAGACGTTTATTTAAAGTGAAATTGAAATGGTGTCAAAATAACCAACAACAAATTAAAATGGATATAATTGCACGACACCATTCTAATAACAGCTTTTCAAAATTTTGAATGAAAATTGAGAATCTAAAGCCTAGACGTCCCGTGAGCGTCGAGGGTGAGCACGAGCCAGATGGCATCGCAGGATTATTTCGACAGCATTTCAGAGTTGAGCCGCTTGTGACTTCTGCACAGTCTGAAATGATGTTGGTGTCTGATGCTAGGGCTATACCTGGAGATATCAATGTAAGGTTCGCTGCAAAGGATGTTGATGTAGTTATCAAGTCAATGAAAAAAGGAAAATCTCCAGGTCATGATGGCCTCAGCATTGAGCACCTGCGGTTTGCTGGGATACACTTGCCAAGAGTACAACATAAAAAACCAGCAATATATGTAAGAAAAAGATTATTCAGTGTAAGTAATAAAAATGTATTTAGACAGTTACTGTTTAAACAGGACTGGAGCATTTTAGGCATCAACGAGTTTGTTAAAAAGCTTAACGACACATTTAAGACAGCTTTTAAAATTAAAACCAGACAGATGCATTCAGAACGAACTTCCTTAGCATGGGTCACACAGGGCATCAAGATGTCTAGTAAAATGAAGCGTTTTCTAGTTACAAGCAAAAATTGTAACGTTCATGGTAGCGTTACAAATTACGGAAAAACATATATAAGTTTATACAGGAAAATAATTAAAAAAGCAAAAAAATTAGCAGTGCAGTCTCAAATATCACGTTCTAAAAATATTTCTAGGGATGTATGGAAAATCATAAATAAACATAGGAACAAAACAAAAAAAGAACATAAAAGTATAATATTAAGAGTAGGCAATAAACTCGTGACAGAGCCTATTGAAGTTGCCAATATCTTTGCAAAACAATTTGCAGAAGACACAAATATAAACATCACTCAAAGCATAGGAAGCAATTCGGCATTAGAATTATTACAGCAAAGTACAAAAAGAGTAGATAAAGAAATTACTTGGGAACCCGTCACAACTAGTGAGATTGTTAAATTAATAAATAAAATGGAATGTAAGTTATCGTGCGGTTTTGATGAATTACCTATAATGATATTTAAAGATAACATAGATATTTTAGCATGACCTCTAAAAATTTTTTATAATAATTGCTTCAGGGACAGTATTTTTCCTGATCAACTGAAAATAGCCAAGGTGATCCCTGTCCACAAAAAAGGCTCCACTCAGGATCCTAAAATGTATAGACCTATATCTCTCTTGACAACCTTATCAAAGATTTTCGAAAAGTTAATAAAAACTAGACTAATTACACATTTAAACAGAAACAGGGTCTTAAATTGTAAACAGTTTGGTTATCAATCTGGCGTAGGAACGCAAGATGCTATTGATACACTACTTAAGGAGGTCAGAAGTAAACTAAATTCAAAGCAAATGGTAGCCGGGCTCTTTTTAGATCTAAGTTCTGCTTTTGACTTAATAAACCACGACCTGTTAATAATTAAGCTTGAGCATTATGGCGTGAGAGGCAAAGCTATACAATTTCTGACATCCTACTTAAAAAATAGAAAAATGTTCGTGGAAGTGAAACAACAAATTCGCGTTGAAAATAACAATGAGAGGAATGTTTCAGACAATGCATTTCATCAGCAAGCAATTAGGTCTAAATTAAAAAACACGAGTGTAGGAGTTCCACATGGATCTATATTGGGTCCTATTCTCTTTATTATATTTATTAACGATGTAATAGATTATGTGGAACATCTTTTAGGGGAACATACAAAGTTAGTGGTATTTGCAGATGATACTAATGCTGTCATTTCAGCAGATAACATTCAATCTCTTAATTTGCGCCTAAACGAAGCTTTAGAGGTATTTCACAATTGGTTCACTATCAATGGACTGAAAGTGAACGCTAGTAAAACCAACTTAATCCTATTTCGTACCACTGCCAAAAATAAAAGTCAACTAAATTGTTCTTTGGATGGAGTCCATGTCAGTATGGTTGAGGCAGTAAAGTTTTTGGGAGTACATGTTGATTGTTATTTAAACTGGAAACCAGAACTTGAAAGTTTAAAAAACTCCATCAGCTCAGCATGTTATGTACTGAGAAGCCTACGAGATGATATTGACATTACACAGTTAAAAAAAGTCTATTACGCGTTAATCGAGTCAAGGTTACGATACAGCATCTTATGCTGGGGAGGCAGCTACGGTTACAATATACAGAGAGCATTTGTTTTACAAAAAAGGGCCATTCGCACCATGGTTTGCATTCGTCAGCAGGAATCTTGTAAGGAGCACTTTGTAAATTTGAATATTCTTACTGTACCTTCCCTATATGTATTGGTGCTCCTAACACATTTTTCTAAATATGTACATCAATATGAGACTGAAGAGGAAAGAAAGCTTAGAGAGAGTACGAGAAGAAAGGAGTTTAAATCCACTAATATTCCTAAACTTAATATAGTAGAACACGGTACCTACCACATGTCAGTTAAAATGTTCAATAAACTTCCCGTTGATATAAAATTATCACTATACAAAAGGGACTTCAAAACTACATTGAAGCTTTACCTACTGGAAGGCTGCTATTATTCTCTTGATGATATTTAAATTGTAAACATACATATATTATACTAGTTTATCATTATTGTTGGTTCTGCTACTAGTAGTCTAAAAATCTTATAAGTATTTGTTCTTTAATTAAGTGGCATGTATTTTGTTATATTTTTTTTTTTGTATAAAATCATTTTTAATAGGTATTCGACACAATGTAAAAATTGTTATGAATAAATAAATAAATAAATAAAGAGTTCTGGCTTTACTATTTAATTTGTGTATGAGCCACTCCTGCCTGCCTGATGATCTCATGTATACCATTGTTGTCCCCATTGTAAAAAACAAGACCGGAAATGTCTCGGACAGGTCTAACTACAGGCCTATTTCCGTAGCCACGGTTATAGAGAAGGTATTGGACAGTTTGCTTGACGGCCATTTAACGAAACATATAAAACTGCACGATGGTCAGTTCGGCTTTCGAACTGGTCTATCCACTGAAAGTGCGATTTTGTGCCTCAAGCAGACTGTGCAATACTACACCGCGCGTAAAACTCCAGTATACGCATGTTTCCTGGACCTGTCCAGGGCATTCGACTTGGTCTCGTATGACCTGCTATGGACAAAAATGTGTCAAGACACTAGTCTACCACCTGAAATCATATCTATATTTAAGTACTGGTACAAAAATCAGAAAAATACTGTTAGGTGGGCGGCTAGTAAGTCGGATGAATACAAGTTGGAGTGTGGGGTGCGGCAGGGGGGGTTGACCTCACCGAAGCTATTTAATTTATATATGGATCGCCTGATTGGAAGGCTGAGCAGCACTGGCATCGGGTGTCATATAGACGGCGTTTGTGTGAATAACATTAGTTACGCGGATGACATGGTGCTGCTCAGCCCTTCAATCGGTGCGTTGCGCAAGTTACTCCGTATTTGTGAAGAGTACGCTGAGGCTCATGGGCTCAGATACAATGTAAAAAAGAGTGAGGTTATGGTTTTTAAAGCGCCTAGAAAAGAGGTCACAGTGGTTCCTCCCGTCTCACTTTATGGTACACCATTAAACCAAGTCACTCACTTCAAGTATCTGGGCCACTGGGTCACCGATGACCTAAAAGATGATATGGATGTGGACAGGGAACGCAGGGCGTTGTCTGTTCGCTGTAATATGTTGGCTCGCAGATTCGCACGGTGTACGGAACAAGTCAAGGTTACATTATTTAGAGCTTTCTGCCAGACCTTTTACACGTGCAGTTTGTGGGCCAAATACACGCGGAGGACATACGACGCCCTGCGTGTACAGTATAATAACGCGTTCAGGATGCTGATGGGGTTGCCGCGGTACTGCAGCGCCAGTGGTATGTTCACGGAGGCGCGCGTGGACGGCTTTCACGCTGTCATAAGAAAGCGAAGTGCGTCTTTACTGGCGCGGGTACGCGGCGGCCCCAGCGCCATCCTGACCGCGTGCGCCGGCAGATGGGACTCCGCACTAACAGCGCACTTGATAGGCCTACACGCGAGAGCAAGCGCCTAATTTATTGTTATTATTATTATTGTTATTAATTTATTATGATTTACTAACACTAGGTTAAGAACATTATTACTAACAAATATGGAAGTGATTCTGAATTAAAATTTATTATTATTATTTCGTTTATTTCAATATTGGACATATAAAATACATTTTTAAATATTTCTTAAAAAGAATATAAAAAACATTTAAAAATATAAAAAATAGCGTTCCGCCGGTATCGGGAGCAGGGTCCAAGCTACCGGTGGTTAGGGCTGCAGAGACAGGAACCTCCTCACTATGCGAGCCGTATCGAGGAGTACTGCCTTCTGGATCAGGCCCTTGATCCAACCGCCTAACGAGAGCCTCGAGAGATGTTGGTCGAGGCTTTCGGCCATCAGGCCATTGGCTGTTACGACAATCGGCACAATGATAGCCGAGCTCACATTCCACATGTCGACAACCTCGTTGTGCTAAGTCGAGATATTTTATTTGTTTCTCTTTCTCAGCTTTCACGAGGTTCCCGTCATGTGGGATAGTAACATCGACTATCATTGCGCGGCGCGCTAATCGGTCTATCACCACTATATCAGGCTTATTGGCAGCAATAGTCCTGTCAGTAATGATAGACCGATCCCAGTACAACGTGACATGGTCATTTTCGAGAACTGGGTCGGGCACATACTTGTAGTACGGTACCTCAGAAACCACAAGTTTGTATTTCAAAGCAAGTTGCTGGTGAATAATCCTGGCTACTTGGTTATGTCTGTGCAAGTACTCGCCGTTAGCCAGACGACAACAGCCAGAGATAATATGTCTGATGGACTCACCCGGGCGGTGGCATGCCCGACACACGTCAACCGTCCCGTCCTTCATAATATATCTCCGGTAGTTATTCGTTAAGATAACTTCGTCCATAATTGCACAGACGAAACCTTCAGTTTCCCCGAAAAGGTCACCAAAACGTAGCCAGGATACGGACGCTAGGAAATCTACACCGGGCTCATGAAGAGCCCGATAGAAGCGTCCGTGAAGCTCCTTGCTTTGCCATACCTCTTTGCGGTCATCTGTAGTAAGTACCACAGGCTTGTGCCAGTTCTCTTTAGCCATGGAGAGTGGGGTGAGCCCCTTGTCCACTGCCACCACATCACGGTGCATACCCACTTCAGCTTTCAGAAAATATTCTCTGAGATTGCACACCTCGCGGTTGTGGAGGGTCTTCGCATTTAAAAAGCCTCGACCCCCGCACTTCCGCGGGATGTACAATCTCATCACCGATGATCGTGGATGATGCATCCGGTTTGCGGTCAGCAGCGTACGGACCCTCCTATCCAGGGCGTCGAGTTCGGTCTGAGTCCATTTGAGTATGCCGAAAGAGTACATCAAAACCGGCATGACCCAACCGTTGAAGGCGCGCACCTTGTTTCCGCCTGAAAGAAGACTAATTAATACCTTCTTCAGGCGGCCAAAGAAGCGCTCCTTCAACGATTGCTTCATGTCAGCAACATTGATGCCTAATGCTTCCGACATACCCAAGTACTTATAGCTTTCGGATGAGGACAGGGATCTAAGGTGTATGGATTCCGAGAGTTGAGTTCCCTCGGATTCCATAATCTCGCCTCGCTTTACATGCATGACTGCACATTTGTCCACACCAAATTCCATCCTGATGGCGCTACTGAACGTTTCAGTTACCTTCAGTAACTCCATCAGTTGCAATTTGTTGGGGGCAAAGAGTTTCAAATCATCCATGTAGAGCAGGTGAGATATGACCTGACCACCTCTCCTCAACCGATAGCCTAGACCTGAATCCTCCAGCAGTGTACTGAGAGGATTCAGGGCTAGGCAGAACCAAAGTGGACTCAAACTGTCGCCCTGAAATATTCCCCGTTTAATCCATACAGGCTCATCGTTCCCCTGGGTCTGTCGACATCCTGGATAGCGAAGGACCGTCCTCCATTGCCCCATACACGACATCAGGAAAGTGCGCAGAGTTGCATCTATCTTGTACAACTCCAGCACCCTCATGAGCCATGTATGTGGCACCGAGTCGTAGGCCTTCTTATAGTCTATCCAGCATGTCGACAGATCCTTGCGGGATCGACGGACCTGTTGGCTTATGGCCATGTCAATGAGGAGTAGCTCCTTAGTACCGCGGGACCCATTCCTACATCCATTTTGAGAGGCAGACATAATAGAGTTATTGTCAATGTGTGTGTTAATTTTCGCTCTCAAAATGGATGTAAGAAGTTTATAAACCGTCGACAAACATGTGATCGGTCTATAATTCTTGGGTTCCGCGGGACTACCTGACTTATGGAGCAGGTGGGTGACGCCTGTTGTTAGAAACTGTGGTAGCGACCCAGACTCTAAGGATGACTGGAACTGAGATGCCAGGCAAGTGTGTGAACTAATTAGCCATTTAAGCCAAAAGTTGTGCAGTCCGTCTGGTCCCGGTGATTTCCAATTCGGTAACGGACGGACTGCTCTGGCTATATCTAGTGGTGTGATTTCGATTTTTTCCATTTCTGGTATAGTTTCACACACTCGCTCTACATCCCGCATCCAGTCAGCCTCAGTGTGACAGACGGGCACCGACCATATGCTGCGCCAGAATGCACTCGTGGCGGCATCATCCGGGCGGCACACATCTGCCACATTTTGTTCAGGTCGCTCCCAAGCTCTATATACCCACCTCTCATCGCTCTGGAACATGCGATTCTGCGTGTATCGTTCAACCCGCCGCTTATACCGCCGAATACGGCTCGCCCATGCACAAACTTTCTGCTTCAGGAAGTCGATGCGCTCTGTGACACGGGGCATGTATTCTCGAGGGCTGATTCCAGTCCCCAAGAATGCCCGCCTCACAAAGCGCATCACTCGTGGTCGTGTATTGCCCTCCCTGAAGCAGTATAGTTTGCCGATGAGTGCCCTGGCCCCATCGATACGTTGCTCGATCCTGCACTGCCAGGCTGGTACGGCTGGTTTTGGTCGAGTAACTCCGTCACAGTTTGGGAACTTGACGTTAGCTAAACGACATGCCGCAACAGCCGCGCAATACAGGATCGAGTGTGTATCAATGAGGTCCTCGCTGTTCTCGAAATAATTCCTAAGCTGCGAGTCCAAGGCACACACCAGCGCCCTATTTTTTTTGTGCATAGGTAGGCGTGGTAATCGGGGTCTAAGTTCGGTCGGGGTGTACCTATACTCCCGAAACGCATCTTCCAGTGCGCTCCTCAATCGAACGTTGCACTGGCTACTTACTGTGGCAGCCCTATCATCCTCCTCTGCAACACCATGATTGGACCGCGGCGGGATTGCATCAATACTTGACGCTTGTGCCGCGGTTTGTGCCGGAGTTGAAACGATATGGTTGCTCAGTACCTCTGAGCGCAGCCTATCAAGTGCGGCATCGTCCAACCTATGATTGCGTTGGATGACGCGCACCTGATCCGACAGTCGTTGAGCCGAGACGTTGGCGGTTGGCTCTAGTTCCTGAAACAGAGACAGCATCCTAACACGGTACGCAGTGAGGTTAGTTCCTCCCTCTGTAGACCCGTAATATGCGCGCATGACGTTCTCGTTCATAGACTGAGTCCATCTCATGCGCTGCACACAACCACCAGCAGCGGGGACCCGGCTCGGGGCCGGTTGGCCCCTAAGTCCCAAGCTCCTCGGTGGCCGGCCTCTCCCTTGCCGACGTACAGGTATTGGTGACGTCGGCGGGGAGAAATACTCGTCGCTCGAGCTCGACGCAACTACCGCGGCCGGTGTCGACGCAGCGCTCACGATGGGGCTGGGTACCGGCGGCGGCGAGGCGGAGCTGAGTGGCGAGTCCGGGGGTGGTAGGCGTGCACGGTGAGCTGCTGATCTCGTCAACATATTTGTGGTTTCATATCTCACATAATTTATTACATGTATATCGAGAGTCCGAATTTGACAGCGTCATTTTTGATTTTTCTATATTTTTTTTGGTTTTTTCATTGTAGTTGTGTATATTATTTATAAATATATTTGTTGTTTATTCTATGGAGTTTTTTAGTATTTATACGATATTAGGGAAATAAATAATTACACGAATTATGAGATAAGAAAAAAATTACGCTGTTGACTTATCAGATCAGTATTGCCAATTATTATTATTATTATTATGTGAGCTAGAAGCCCGTGCGAGGTGTCAAAAGACGCGTCTCCGCGCAAGCTAGTCACCTGTGAAATAACTGAAATTTACGCGGAAGAAAAATGATCACTTTTGATAAAAAACGGTAATTTTCGACAAAACCCGGGAAATTACGACTACCAAACGGGACTCGACCTCGCGGAACGCGCACCAAAGTACACAGGTAAGGCAGGCAAGTATACATTTAAATTAAGATCAAATATGGTTTGAACAGAAGATTTAAAGATAAAATTAACAAAGGTTTCGAAAAAAAAAAGAATTTCTATGTGAGCTAGGCACCCGTGCGTGGTGTCAAAAGACGCGTCTCCGCGCGGGATAGTCACCTGTGAAATAACTGAAATTTACGCAGAAGAAAAATGTTGACTTTTGATCAAAAACCGTAATTTTCGACAAAAACTGGGAAATTACGACTACCAAACGGGACTCGAGCTCGCGGAACGCGCACCAGAGTACACAGGTAAGGCAGGTAAGTAGACATTAAAATCAAGATCAAATATGGTTTGGACAGAAGATTTTAAGATAAAAATTAACATAGGTTTCGAAAAAAAAAGGAATTTCTATGTGAGCTAGGCGCCCGTGCGAGAAGTCAAAAGACGCGTCTCCGCGCGAGTAAGTCACCTTTGAAATAACTGAAATTTACGCAAAAGAAAAATGTTGACTTTTGTTCATAAACCGTAATTTTCGACAAAACCCGGGAAATTACGACTACCAAACGGGACTCGACCTCGCGGAACGCGCACCAGAGTACACAGGTAAGGCAGGCAAGTATACATTTAAATTAAGATCAAATATGGTTTGAACAGAAGATTTAAAGATAAAATTAACAAAGGTTTCGAAAAAAAAAAGAATTTCTATGTGAGCTAGGCACCCGTGCGTGGTGTCAAAAGACGCGTCTCCGCGCGGGATAGTCACCTGTGAAATAACTGAAATTTACGCAGAAGAAAAATGTTGACTTTTGATCAAAAACCGTAATTTTCGACAAAAACTGGGAAATTACGACTACCAAACGGGACTCGAGCTCGCGGAACGCGCACCAGAGTACACAGGTAAGGCAGGTAAGTAGACATTAAAATCAAGATCAAATATGGTTTGGACAGAAGATTTTAAGATAAAAATTAACATAGGTTTCGAAAAAAAAAGGAATTTCTATGTGAGCTAGGCGCCCGTGCGAGAAGTCAAAAGACGCGTCTCCGCGCGAGTAAGTCACCTTTGAAATAACTGAAATTTACGCAAAAGAAAAATGTTGACTTTTGTTCATAAACCGTAATTTTCGACAAAACCCGGGAAATTACGACTACCAAACGGGACTCGACCTCGCGGAACGCGCACCAGAGTACACAGGTAAGGCAGGCAAGTATACATTGAAATTAAGATCAAAAATGGTTTGGACAGAAGATTTTAAGATAAAAATTAACATAGGTTTCGAAAAAAAAAACAAATTTCTATGTGAGCTAGGCGCCCGTGCGAGAAGTCAAAAGACGCGTCTCCACGCGGGCTAGTCACCTGTGAAATAACAAAAATTTACGCAGAAGAAAAATGTTGACTTTTGATCAAAAACCGGGAAATTACGATTTCCTAACGGGACTTAAACTCGCGGAACGCGCACCAGAGTACACAGGTAAGGCAGGCAAGTATACATTGAAATTAAGATCAATTATGGTTTGGACAGAAGATTTTAAGATAAAAATTAAGTAACATAGGTTTCGAAAAAAAAAACGAATTTCTATGTAAGCTAGGCAACCGTGCGAGGTGTCAAGGGACGCGTCTCCGTGCGGGCTAGTCACCTGTGAAATAAATGAAATCTACGCAGAAGAAAAATTTTGACATTTATTCAAAAACCGTAATTTTCGACAAAAACTGGGAAATTACGACTACCAAACGGGACTCAACCTCGCAGAACGCGCACCAGAGTACACAGGTAAGGCAGGCAAGTAAACATTAAAATTAAGATCAAATATGGTTTAGACAGAAGATTTTAAGATAAAAATTAAAATAGGTTTCGAAAAAAAAATCGAATTTCTATGTGAGCTAGGCGCCCGTGCGAAGTGTCAAAAGACGCGTCTCCGCGCGGGCTATTCACCTGTGAAATAACTGAAATTTACGCAGAGGAAAAATGTAGACTTTTGATCAAAAACCGTAATTTTCGACAAAAACCGGGAAATTACGACTACCAAACGGGACTCGAGCTCGCGGAATGCGCACCAGAGTACACAGGTAAGGCAGGCAAAAATACTTTGAAATTAAGATCAAATTTGGTTTGGACAGAAGATTTTATGATAAATATTAACATAGTTTTCGAAAAAAAAAAAAACGAAATTCTATGTAAGCTAGGCGCCTGTGCGAGGAGTCAAAAAACGCGTCTCCACGCGGGCTAGTCACCTGTGAAATAACTGAAATTTACGCAGATGAAAAATGTTGACTTTTGATCAAAAACCGGGAAATTACGACTACCAAACGGGACTCGAGCTCGCGGAACGCGCACCAGAGTACACAGGTAAGGCAGGCAAGTAAACATTGAAATTAAGATCAAATATGGTTTGGACAGAAGATTTTATGATAAAAATTAACATAGTTTTCAAAAAAAAAACGAATTTCTATGTGAGCTAGGCGCCCGTGCGAGGTGTCAAAAGACGCGTCTCCACGCGGGCTAGTCACCGGTGAAATAACTGAAATTTACACACAGGAAAAATGTTGACTTTTGATCAAAAACCGGGAAATTACGATTTCCTAACGGGACTTAAACTCGCGGAACGCGCACCAGAGTACACAGGTAAGGCAGGCAAGTATACATTGAAATTAAGATCAATTATGGTTTGGACAGAAGATTTTAAGATAAAAATTAAGTAACATAGGTTTCGAAAAAAAAAACGAATTTCTATGTAAGCTAGGCAACCGTGCGAGGTGTCAAAAGACGCGTCTCCGTGCGGGCTAGTCACCTGTGAAATAACTGAAATTTACGCAGATGAAAAATGTTGACTTTTGATCAAAAACCGTAATTTTCGACAAAAACCGGGAAATTACGACTACCAAACGGGACTCGAGCTCGCGGAACGCGCACCAGAGTACACAGGTAAGGCAGGCAAGTAAACATTAAAATTAAGATCAAATATGGTTTGGACAGAAGATTTTATGATAAAAATTAACATAGTTTTCAAAAAAAAAACGAATTTCTATGTGAGCTAGGCGCCCGTGCGAGGTGTCAAAAGACGCGTCTCCACGCGGGCTAGTCACCGGTGAAATAACTGAAATTTACACACAGGAAAAATGTTGACTTTTGATCAAAAACCGTAATTTTCGACAAAAACCGGGAAATTACGACTACCAAACGGGACTCGAGCTCGCGGAACGCGCACCAGAGTACACAGGTAAGTCAGGCAAGTATAGATTGAAATTAAGATCAAATATGGTTTGGACAGAAGATTTTATGATAAAAATTAACATAGTTTTCGAAAAAAAAATCGAAATTCTATGTGAGCTAGGCGCCCATGCGAGGTGTCAAAAGACGCGTCTCCACGCGGGCTAGTCACCGGTGAAATAACTAAAATTAACGCAGAAAAAAAATGTATTGATCAAAAACCGTAATTTTCGACAAAAACCGGGAAATTACGACTACCAAACGGGACTCGAGCTCGCGGAACGCGCACCAGAGTACACAGGTAAGGCAGGCAAGTATAAATTGAAATTAAGATCAAATATGGTTTGGACAGAAGATTTTATGATAAAAATTAAAATAGTTTTCGAAAAAAAAATTGAAATTCTATGCGAGCTAGGCGCCCATGCGAGTTGTCAAAAGACGCGTCTCCACGCGGGCTAGTCACCGGTGAAATAACTGAAATTTACGCAGAAGAAAAATGTTGACTTTTGATCAAAAACCGTAATTTTCGACAAAAACCGGGAAATTACGACTACCAAACGGGACTCGAGCTCGCGGAACGCGCACCAGAGTACATAGGTAAGGCAGGCAAAAATACTTTGAAATTAAGATCAAATTTGGTTTGGACAGAAGATTTTATGATAAATATTAACATAGTTTTCGAAAAAAAAAAAACGAAATTCTATGTAAGCTAGGCGCCTGTGCGAGGAGTCAAAAAACGCGTCTCCACGCGGGCTAGTCACCTGTGAAATAACTGAAATTTACGCAGATGAAAAATGTTGACTTTTGATCAAAAACCGTAATTTTCGACAAAAACCGGGAAATTACGACTACCAAACGGGACTCGAGCTCGCGGAACGCGCACCAGAGTTTACAGGTAAGGCAGGCAAGTATAGATTGAAATAAAGATCAAATATGGTTTGGACAGAAGATTTTATGATAAAAATTAACATCGTTTTCAAAAAAAAAAACGAAATTCTATGTGAGCTAGGCGCCCGTGCGAGGTGTCAAAAGACGCGTCTCCACGCGGGCTAGTCACTGGTGAAATAACTGAAATTTACGCACAGGAAAAATGTTGACGTTTGATCAAAAACCGTAATTTTCGACAAAAACCGGGAAATTACGACTACCAAACGAGACTCGAGCTCGCGGAACGCGCACCAGAGTACACAGGTAAGGCAGGCAAGTAAACATTGAAATTAAGATCAAATATGGTTTGGACAGAAGATTTTATGATAAAAATTAACATAGTTTTCAAAAAAAAAACGAATTTCTATGTGAGCTAGGCGCCCGTGCGAGGTGTCAAAAGACGCGTCTCCACGCGGGCTAGTCACCGGTGAAATAACTGAAATTTACGCACAGGAAAAATGTTGACTTTTGATCAAAAACCGTAATTTTCGACAAAAACCGGGAAATTACGACTACCAAACGGGACTCGAGCTCGCGGAACGCGCACCAGAGTACACAGGTAAGTCAGGCAAGTATAAATTGAAATTAAGATCAAATATGGTTTGGACAGAAGATTTTATGATAAAAATTAACATAGTTTTCGAAAAAAAAAACGAAATTCTATGTGAGCTAGGCGCCCATGCGAGTTGTCAAAAGACGCGTCTCCACGCGGGCTAGTCACCGGTGAAATAACTAAAATTAACGCAGAAGAAAAATGTATTGATCAAAAACCGTAATTTTCGACAAAAACCGGGAAATCACGACTACCAAACGGGACTCGAGCTCGCGGAACGCGCACCAGAGTACACAAGTAAAGCAGGTAAGTATACATTAAAATTAAGATCAAGTATGGTTAAGATAAAAGATTTTAAGGTAAAAATTAACGTAGGTTTAAAAAAAAAAACAATTTCTATGTGAGCTAGGCGCCCGTGCGGGGTGTCAAAAGACGCGTCTCCGCGCGGGCTAGTCACTTGTGAAATAACTGAAATTTACGCAGAAGAAAAATGTTGACTTTTGATCAAAAACCGTAATTTTCCGCAAAAACCGGGAAATTACGACTACCAAACGGGACTCGAGCTCGCGGAACGCGCACCAGAGTATAGAGGTAAGGCAGGCAAGTATACATTAAAATTAAGATCAAATATGGTTTGGACAGACGATTTTATGATAAAAATTAACATAGTATTCGAAAAAAAATCGAATTTCTATGTGAGCTAGGCGCCCGTGCCAGATGTTGAAAGACGCGTCTCTGCGCGGACTTGTCACTTGTGAAACTACTGGAATTTACGATGAACAAAAATTTTGACTAGCAAACGAGAACGTGTTTTTCGATCGAAAAGTATGCAAAAACCAGGACTTATGACTACCAAACGGGACTCAAGCTCGCGGAACGCACACCAGAGTGTAGGTAAGGCAGGTAAGTATACATTTAAACTAAGATCAAATTTGGTTTAGAAAGAAAATTTTGAGATAAAAATTCATTTCCGCTTTAAAAAAAAAAAAACGAATTTCTATGTTAGCTAAGCGCCCGTGTGAGGTGTCAAAAGACGTGTCTCCGCGCGGGCTAGCGACCTGTGAAATAACTGGAATTTACGATGAAGAAATATGTTGACTTTTGGTCAAAACACCTGTTTTTCGACAAAAACTGTTGATACCTAACGCTTCCGACATACCCAAATACTTGTAGGTTTAGAGGGATCTTAGGTGTTTGGAGTCCGAGAGTTGGGTTCCCCCGGATTCCACAATCCTCCCTCGCTTTACATGCATGACCGCACATTTGTCCACACCAAATTCCATCCTGATGGCGCTACTGAAAGTTTCGGTAACCTTCAGTAGCTCCACCAGTTGCAAATTGTTGGGGGCAAAGAGTTTCAAGTCATCCATGTAAAGGAGGTGAGATATAACCTGAGCTTCTTCTTCAGACTCTTCTTATATAACCTGGCCACCTCTCCTTCTATAACCTGACCACCTCTCCTTATATAACCTGACCACCTCTCCTTTTATATTATTATTACTTCGTTTATTTCAATTTTGGACATATAAAATACATTTTTAAATATTTCTAAAAAAAATATATAAAAAACATTTAATAATATAAAAAATAGTGTTCCGCCGGTATCGGGAGCAGGGTCCAAGCTACCGGTGGTTAGGGCTGCAGAGACAGGAACCTCCTCACTATGCGAGCCGTATCGAGGAGTACTGCCTTCTGGATCAGGCCCTTGATCCAACCGCCTAACGAGAGCCTCGAGAGATGTTGGTCGAGGCTTTCGGCCATCAGGGCATTGGCCGTTACGACGACCGGCACAATGATAGCCGAGCTCACATTCCACATGTCGATAACCTCGTGTGCTAAGTCGAGATATTTTATTTGTTTCTCTTTCTCAGCTTTCACGAGGTTCCCGTCATATGTGGGATAGTAAGTAACATCAACTATCATTGCGCGGCGCGCTAATCGGTCTATCACCACTATATCAGGCTTATTGGCAACAATAGTCCTGTCAGTAATGATAGACCGATCACGGTACAACGTGACATGGTCATTTTCGAGAACTGGGTCGGGCACATACTTGTAGTACGGTACCTCAGAATCCACAAGTTTGTATTTCAAAGCAAGTTGCTGGTGAATAATCCTGGCCACTTGGTTATGTCTGTGCAAGTACTCGCCGTTAGCCAGACGAGAACAGCCAGAGATAATATGTCTGATGGACTCATCCGGAGGTGGCCTGCCCGACACACGTCAACCGTCCAGTCCCTCATAATATGTCTCCGGTAGTTATTCGTCAAGATAACTTAGTCCATAATTGCACAGACGAAACCTTCAGTTTCCCCGAAAAGGTCACCAAAACGTAGCCAGGATACGGACGCTAGGAAATCTACACCGGGCTCATGAAGAGCCCGTTAGAAGCGTCCGTGAAGCTCCTTGCTTTGCCATACCTCTTTGCGGTCATCTGTAGTAAGTACCACAGGCTTGTGCCAGTTCTTTTTAGCTATGGAGAGTGTGGTGAGCCCCTTGTCCACTGCCACCACGTCACGGTGCATCCCCACTTCAGCTTTCAAAAAATATTCTCTGAGATTGCACACCTCGCGTTTAAGAAGCCTCGACCCCCGAACTTCCGCGAGATGTACAATATCATCACCGATGATCGTGGGTGATGCATCCGGTGTGCAGTCAGCAGTGTACGGACCCTCCTATCCAGGGTGTCGAGTTCGGTCTGAGTCCATTTGAGTATGCCAAAAGAGTACATCAAAACCGGCATGACCCAACCGTTGAAGGCGCGCACCTTGTTTCCGCCTGAAAGAAGGCTAATTAATACCTTCTTCACGAGGCCAAAGAAGCGCTCCTTCAACGATTGCTTCATGTCAGCAACATTGATGCCTAATGCTTCCGACATACCCAAATACTTATAGCTTTCGGATGAGGACAGGGATCTAAGGTGTATGGATTCCGAGAGTTGAGTTCCCTCGGATTCCATAATCTCCCCTCGCTTTACATGCATGACTGCACATTTGTCCACACCAAATACCATCCTGATGGCGCTACTGAACGTTTCAGTTACCTTTAGTAACTCCATCAGTCGCAATTTGTTGGGGGCAAAGAGTTTCAATTATTATTATGTCTTTTATTCCATTTAAAATACTTATAAATTACATTTTTAAATATTTCTTAAAAAATATATATAAAAAACATTTAAAAATATAAAAAATGGTAGCCCACCGGTATCGGGAACAGGGTCCAAGCTACCGGCGGTCAGGGCTCCAGAGAGAGTAACCTCCTGACAATGCGAGCCGTGTCTAGGAGTACCGCTTTCTGAATCAAGCCCTTGATCCAGCCGCCCAACGAGAGCCTCCTTAGGTGTTGGTCGAGGCTCTTGGCAATTAAGCCATTGGCTAATACGACTATCGGCACAATGATCGCTGAGTCCACATCCCACATGTCAACAACCTCGCGAGCCAAGTCAAGATACTTGATTTGTTTATCTTTCTCGGCTTTCACGAGGTTCCCGTCATGCGGGACCGTTATATCAATAATCATTGTGCGCCGCTCTATTCGATCCACCGCCACTATATCAGGTTTATTGGCAACAATAGTCCTGTCAGTGATGATGGATCGATCCCAGTACAATGTGATATTTCCACTTTCGAGAACTGGGTCGGGCACATACCTGTAGTACGGCACTTCAGATTCCACAAGACTGTATTTCAGAGCAAGTTGCTGATGGATAATCCTGGCTACAAGGTTTTGTCTATGCAAGTACTCTTTGTTAGCTAAACGAGAACACCCGGAGATAATGTGTCGGATTGATTCTCCTGGACGGTGGCATGCCCGACAGATGTCAACCGTCCCGTCCTTTACAATGAATCTCCGGTAATTGTTCGTCATCATAACTTCGTCCATAATTGCACATTATTATTATTTTCGTCTTTGACATTTCTCGGGACCCTGGGGTCCCGGACCTTTGGAAGGCGTACGAGGGGCCGAAGCCAACTCGCAGAGGCCCGTTAGGCGTTTTAATGAAATGAGGCACCAACCGACGATTATCCCTGTGTGCACTATGCAAGTGCACCCAAGGACAACCCCCGGTTGGCGTAGGACTATTGCAGGAAATGGAAACAAAGATATTGGACTATGGGTTTGGGTGGCTAAAGTTGACTGGTGACCTGGAACTATGGAAGGACTATGGCCCCTGCCTGATCAATGTCTTATATGTACACGGATAAAATGGCAGGGGGTGACTTGCACACTCAATAATGGGCCCCCGGAAACTGTCGCTAGCACATAGTGACGTAGCGACAAGGGGGCAACACGTCCTGAGGTGCTTGAGGAGTGGAGAGGTATTCCACGGCTTTCAGAACAATCCCAGAGCCCGGAAGATGGTCAAGATCCCTACGAGCACTTACTGAAATACTTCCTTCCTCCGAGCACGTTTGCTCTTGCGAATCTCCACTCAAGCCGGCCAATTAAGGCAAGAATGAGGTGGGAGCTCTGTTCCTCGTCAGTGTTCACTCCAGCCGGCCAATAAAGGCAAGCCAGAGATGAGGAACAAGATTTCTCCCGGGAGATAGGGTCCGTGGGGTCGCTACTGCCCAACAGCTCGCCACATGCTGCCCTGCGGGTTTCTGTATCTCTCTTGGTCTGGCTCCTCATCCTAGACCTGTTCCGGCAAAGTAAACTCTACCGGCACAGACCTAGAGTTTGGAGCGCGCAAGCCCCACCACGACGTCAACGTAGAGATACGGCGGTGCGGTTATTATTATTATTATTACAGTCGCAAGATATTCTATTTTTGGCACGTGAACCATACGGTCGCGGAACGAACTATTACTTTACACGGGTGTGATCCCCGAATGCCCGAGCCACGTGAACTCGTGAACGACTCTTGACCTGTTCTTACATGAATGAACACACTTAGTTTAAGTCACGTTAATCATAACTTAAACTAAGTGTGTTCATTCATGTAAGACTTTCAGGTCAGGTGCGTATTACTCGCAACCGGCGCGGCGGCGCGTGGGTATGACTATGAACGTAAACGAAGCAAAAGGAGTATGTAAGGCTCGTAGCAGGTGATGTTCTGTACGTTCTGCCGCCCCATGGGACGACGGCGGGAGCTTAAGTATAATAAGCAATTTAGCCATAGCATATTTCGTTACATATGGTTTTTGCAAATGACCCTGTACTGACCGAAATGAAAATTGTTTATCACACGTACAATTAATACCTAAGTACGTTTCAGAGTAAAACTTCTACAAAGTTAAAAGAGCACGTTTATTTGAAAATAATACATTTTAGGTAAGTAAACAATATTATACAACAGTATAACTAAAATTACTTATAATAGGTATGACCATTAATCCTGAACGTGCGGGGCAGCCGACCGGTGGTGATGTGATAATAATAACATCACCTTTATCCTGCAAATAAAAACAGATTGGTCACATATGTTTGACAGAGGATAATATTAACAAGAGCAGGGCCCTGCAGACTGTCAGTTCAAAAACCTGTTAATCAATAAGGAGAGCTTCTGTAATGTTTGTTAAATAGTGTTAATTTAGTTACCCAGGCCTTTGTATTATGTATCTTGATTTAAAAGAGTATCCTCGGAGATTCTTGCCCGTTCTTCTCCATAGAGATTTACATTTTGGAATGGGCAACTAGCTTCACCTTTCTGACTAACTGGCCGACTCCTTGACAATTCAAAAGTGTCTGTAAATGGTTTAATTGAAATAAATGTTGTAACCAGAGAGGTTTCCGGCGATGGCGATGTAGTCGGCGAGGATCTCGAGCGCGTTGATCTTCTGCTGCAAGACCGTCTCCGCCAGGTTGGCCAAGATGCTGGTGCCGTTAGTACTGTAACATTAAAAGACATTTAAAATAAATATACTTACAGGAAATGGGCGAACAGAGCAGAAAAAATATTTTGCGTAAAGGTGTTAATCTTAGTAAAGTTTGTAGTCGGGCAAAGTGGGGGGAAGGGATCAAACTCAGATAGAAAAATATTTTCATTATTCTAATTCAAATCTTAGAGGGCTAGATTTTCCATCGGAATTTGTTAATTGTGCAGATACATTGTGTTACCCCGGGTCCACACTCTCCAGGAGGCAAGACGAGGTGAAGCGAGCGCGACTGTGTGGATAGCGCCCTCGTCTCCTCTCGTCGTCTCTCACCTCGCCTCACGCGCGCTCCGTTCGGTGGCGGTTTTTTGACCGGAGTCAAAGGACGCAGGGCGCGAGGCGTGACGGGCAACAGAATAAAACGAGAGTGTGGATGGGTAGCACTCGTGTAGCCTCCGCTCGCCGTAATAATCAGGACGAGTAAGGGGCGAATCAGGAGGAGTAACATTTTATTAATCTCTCAAATATATTGCAAACTATAATTTTGTGTATTTTAGAAGCATTTAAACAACCATGGAGTCGTTTATGCCGTTATTAAGATTTATGTTGAGTTGAAAGTATTGAGAGAATGTCATGCTCACTTAAATGTCCCGCTGATGGTGGCGAATGTGTTGGATCATTCGGTTCCCTACAAAACTGTTGAGCTGGGTGGTGCTGATCCACGCGTCAAGTTCGTGAACGGGCGCCGTCAGTTGAGACTGGTCATCTCTTAGCTGCCAGGGCTTATTTTTAATCTTATATTTTGAATTGTTTTGATTAATTTTGTACATTGTTCTCACATATAGAAGCAACAAGAATAATGTACCCAGTATTTTGTAGTATCTATATTTAAAAGAGTGTCCTTGGGGATTTTTTTTGCCCGCTTTTCTCCATAAAGCTTCGTGCAGACTAGCGCGACGCGACAGCGCAACGCGACACCGGTTATTTTTATACCGTGAAGTTTTCTTAGAAATTGTATTGTTCGAGTCGCGTCGCGCCGTCGCGTCGCGCTGATCTGCACGAGCCTTAAAGATCTACGTTTTGGAATGGGCAACTAGCTTCAACTTTCTGACTAACTACGTTGAAGACAAGGAAGTTTGGCAATAATTCCTTCTGCACATGTGGCTTCCCTGGTGCCTCATTAACGGCATAAAGAACTATGTAAATGTCTATTAACTGCTCCCAAATTACGATAATTATTTTAATTTACTTTTTTAATTTAATTTACAAATGACATATGTAATATTTTTATTATTTGACATTGTATATTTACAATATATTAAATTTGATTTGTTACAGCAGTAATGGCAACCATTATCATTTGGTTTAAATAGGTTTTTATTTTTATTAGGAACTAGCTGTGCCCGCGACTTCAAATTTCAAATTCAAATTCAAATTCAAATTCAAATTTATTTATTTGCAAAAACACGTGTAGATAATTTACATTGTATGCTCATTATAGGTGTTAAGATATATCTTTGCCTCAACATGTTTGACCATGGCTGGTGTACAAATTAGGTCGAAAGACCATAAGATTTCATCACAATTAAAATACAAAGAATAATAATACAAATAAATCAACAATTAAAATCAAAATAAAAAAAATTAATAAAATTGGTAAATAGTCAAGCGATTCAAAATTAATAGAATAAATTTAAATTGTATTTTCAGAGCGATTTGTCATTTAAAAATTCATCAATATTATAATATGCTTTTTCCGTCAGTATTTTTTTAAATGTTTTCTTAAACTGGTCTGTGTTTAGATGTTTTAGGCATTTAGGGATATTATTATAAATTATCGGCGCTCTGCACACAACACTTTTATAAAGTAGCGCTGTCTTAGATGGCTGAACACGAAGTTTACTGTTATCCCGGCGATTTCGTATTACAATGTCCGATATTCGAGGAAACAAATGGGGGTTTTTTCTTACAAATAAGGCGATCTCTAAAATATAAAGTGACGGCAGTGTGAGTATCTTATGCTTAGTAAAAAATGGTTTACAGCTCTCCGTACTTTGGAGACCGAACATAGCACGTATGCATCGCTTTTGCATTTTGAATGCCATTTCTTTATTTGATGAGTTGCCCCAAAAGATAATGCCATATCTGAGGACAGATTCAACAAGTCCATAATAAGCCGAGAGTAATACATCCGTGTTGATAGTTGGAGCAAGTTGGTACAAAGCATATGCTTGACTGCTGATTTTCTTACATAGTACGTCAATGTGTTCATTCCAATTTAGCTTACTGTCAATAATTAAGCCGAGAAAACGGGCATTTGATACTTTATTTATATTTTTATTATCATGAATTAAATTTACATTTTGTGGATTATGCAGTCTTTGTCCAAAGTGCATTATATTTGTTTTAGATAAATTTATTTTTAAATTATTATTATCAAGCCAAGAAATTATAGATGTCAGAGAATTATTTATGTCAGATTTATAATTATTTATGTCCTTACATGCAATTGAAACGGTACTGTCATCAGCAAATAATGTCATAGGTTGAGTCGTTGCCTTTGGCAAGTCGTTGATGTAGATAATAAACAAAGGCGGCCCGAGCACACTACCTTGAGGGACACCGTATGTAACGGTTTTCCTGACGGAGCTGAAAGTTTCTTCTTTTTTTGTTTTAGGATTCACTTTAGTTATTTCAGTTATCTGTTGTCGATTCGTTAAATAGGAACCAATTAATTCCAAAATATTGCCTCTTATGCCATATGCGTCAAGCTTACTGATAAGTATATTATGATCCACATAATCAAAAGCCTGAGACATATCGCAATAAATAGCACAAACTGGCACTGTTTTGTCAACGTGGCTGATAAAATTTTGGATAAATTCATAAATAGCCATATTTGTGGTTTTATTTTGTCGAAAGCCTTTTTGTTCATTGCACAATAATTTATTTTTTTCTAGGTATGAATTTAGTTTGCCATAAAGATATTTTTCAAAGATTTTAGAAAATACTGACAATAATGCAATAGGCCTATAATTCACCATTAACTCTTTGCATTCTTTTTTAAATAAAGGTTTTATAACTGATAGTTTAAGAACCTGTGGAAATATTCCAGTTGATATCGATAAGTTCAGAATGTGACTCAGGTGATGGCATATATCCTCATTTACTGCTTTAACTATTTTAGTGGAAATACCATCATATCCTACACTGTTGGTATTTTTAAGACTGTTTATAATTTTAGTAATCTGGTAAGGTGAACTTGGTGCAAGAAACATTGAGTTTAATGGGGGATTAATTAAAGATGTTACATTTTTTCCGGCATCCGGAAGGGGTTTGATTTTTTCTACAAAATAAGTATTAAATGCGTTCGCTATGTCTGTTGGGTTATTAAGAATGTTGTTTTCATCAATTTTTATATTGTCAATAGATTCTTTTGGGGTGTTAAGTCTCGTTTTGTTTATAATCCGCCACGCTGTTTTTGTTTTATTATGAGACGTTATTATTTTGTAGTTATTTTGTGCACGTTTTGTTAGTTTTATAATTTTCTTAAATAACTGACAGTAATTTAAGTACTTTAATTTGTTATCTTTTGTTGAGTTTAACCTGAACTTCCATAGCAAATCCTTTTTCTTTCGACTGCAAATTTTTACACCACGTGATACCCACTTTGGTTTATGATTAACTTTGATTAAATATTGAGTTTGAGGAAAACAAAGGTTGTAGAAAAGTTTAAAATCATCTATAAAGTGCTGATAAGCCGTGTTAGGGTCATCAGTGAGGTAAATTTCCGAAAAAGACAAGCTCTTAATATACAATCCAAATTTATCAATATTTTCTAAGCTATAGTCACGTTTCATTGTACGCCAGTAATGCAATGTCAGATTTTTTTTAACAGGAACCTTAATTAGTTGGGCGGTATGGTCCGACAGACCTAATTCCAAAATTTGACATTTACAACCTTTTTTAAAATTATGTGCAAAATTATCTAAACAAGTTCGACTGGCGAATCTGGTCGGTTCATGTAAAGCCAGTTTTAAATTATAATTTAACAGTAAACATTCAAAATCTAATGTTACATTATTGCGTTTTAAAATATCTATATTAAAATCACCAGTAATTATAATATTTTTACAGTTCAATTTGGTAATATAAGTCAGAAGTTTGTCCAGTTTATGCAAGAATGTATACAAATTATTTGGTTTGGGTACCCTATATATACAAACGATTATTATTTTATAGTCAAGAAGTTCCACTGCACAACCTTCTAATATACATTCAATAAAAAAAAACTTCGTTCGCGTGGTTGTCGAGAACAAAACAACGTCGTTTAGATAAGAGTATATCACCTTTTTGATGATTTAGATAAGAGTCCTGACTTCGGTATAGTTGATTACGTTAATGCTATATACTATGTTAGCGGTGGAATTACCCGGAGCATATACAAAAAGGTTGTTTGGGTTGCTAACACGTGATAGAGAAACATAGAGTTGGCCCTGTGAAAAACAATCAAAAGTAAGGTCTACACCCGCAACGGATAACGTCTGGCCTTGGGCTTTATTAATAGTCATAGCGTAACAGAGGCTTACAGGAAATTGCACACGTTTGAAAGTAAACGGAAAGTCGCGGTCCGAGTTCTTTGCGAACTTAAGCGCGACTCCCTTTCTGTGAATGTCTCTGATTCACGTGAGAGAGAGTGGCGCTCCCGATCAGCAGACAGCCGGACTTCGCGTTCCTGCATACTCTCTTGAGACCGCAAAGTCGCGGTCCGTGTTCTTTGTGAACTTAAACGTGACTCCCTTTCGGTGAACGTTTCCGATTCACGTGAAAGAGCGATGTGCTCTCGGTTAGCAGATAACCTTGCTTCACGATCTTCTTCCGATTCCTGAGACCTACAAAGTCTCATCCTTTTCGTATTCCGGCTACGCAGCGAAAGGTTAGTTTTTTTTCTTTGAGGCATTATTTTCAAGGAAAATTAAAGCAATAAACAAAACCAACAACACTTATGACTGAATAGCCTACAAACTTAAAAGAACGGTGCGTCGAACAGTCTACTGTGACAACGTATCGTCTGTTCGTGGTCGTGACTCAACGAATTGGCAACACTAACTTACTGTATAACGATTGGCACTATTGGATTCGAACTACGAAGTAAATAAAATACAATCTTTACTTCGTACTTCAAACTAATGACCAAGGGACCAAACGAAACCAATAAGATAAGCCAATACTTTTTTTTCGACCAATTTAGAAAATCAATAAACCAAGCAACCAAAGAACTTTTACGACACACGCAAGAACTTTTAAGACACCTAACGAAACCCAATTTGCCTAGTAAACACGGTGGACCTCATTCTCGCGCGGAAAATCTTAACACCGCGATTCAGAAAATGACGTCATTTGCACAACGCCATCTATCGGATTTGGATTTCAACTATCAACATTAGTTCTATTTTTAGTCTTAAGATGTCGTTGCAAGTACTATACTGAATTGCGTAACGTAATATTTTACTTCTTGAACTCACTAAATTAATCATATCTTTTGATAGAGTGAACCGATTTCGATGAAACAAAAACTAAGTTAAACCTCAAGTTGCGTATAATTTTTGTATATAAACATTGTCAGCATTGAATTCGTAGATACGTGATGTGCGCACAAACAAACAGACAAACAGACAAAAATTTCAAAAATGATGGAAATGGGTTCTGTTACTTATCTTTTCACACGCTGGCTATTTTTTGTTTCAATTTCTTCAATGTACAAAAATTACTTTTCTACAGATTTATTATATGTATAGATTTCATTTGTCTTTTATATAGCTTATTTTCTTTTAAATTTTGTGAATGCGAGAACGTTGTAGACATAGGTAACAGACTGTAGATCGGTGGACCATTTAATATTTTGCTAAGTACCTGGTACTTGTTGATGGGCCTACACTGTCCTCTCATACCTTTTAACACTGTAACTTGGAAACATTGTAAAAACCATTTACTTTTAAAAGAGTAACCGTGGAGTTTCTTGCCGGCTCTTCTCCATAGGAAACGACCAATTGGAACCGTGCACCTAGCTTCTGACGTTTCATAAGTGCTCTTGTAGGTTTATGTGAAATAAAAATATTTTGAATTGAATTGAATTGAACTGACCGACTATTTGACAATTCAAAAGTGCCTGTAAAATGGTTTAATTGAAATAAATGCTTTGAGTTTGAGTTTGAGTTCACGTTGCGGTAGACAAACGGCCTGATTGTTCTTTATTACTTTTTAATATTTAAATTGTTTTGTTAAATTTTTTTTATAGTTTCCATTAAAAGTCTCATAGATCTTTTAAATGATAAGTTCTCAGACGTGTGAATAATTCTAACTCTAATTGATGTCTGTCTTGCCTGATAGACATAAATGATTATTTTGTTGTGGTTAAGAAAATTTAAATGTGCGAAACATGGAAGGAAGTTTGGTTGAAGATGATTAATGAAACTGATCTCAAAGAAGTGTGACAGTATTTTACATTTTCTAGATTTTATAAAGACTTTAAAGATTTCTACTAGATTTTATTATATCAGTATAATTGGTGATAATTATAAATCTTAGTCGACACTTTAAATAATAGGTCTTTACCTATGAAATTGCCGTTTTGTATGAAAAAATTTAAACGATTTTTTTTCATGTATTTTTTATTTGTATTAATCGAAGTATTCACCCATGCAATCAATGCATCTTTGCCAACGCAGTGGCAGTTTATTGATGCCCTTCTTAAAGAAATCAGCTGGACTCCCGTCCAGCTGATTTCTTTGCAACAAATTCTTCAAAGGCATTTTGTACTGCCTCTCGGGTATTGAATTTTTTTCCCGCCAAGAAGTTATCCAAATTCTGGAAAAAGTAGTAGTCTGTAGGCGCAAGGTCTGGTGAGTAGGGCGGATGACGGAGAGCTTCCAACCCCAGTTCTTGCAACTTGGAGACCGTCTGCTGTGCAGTATGAGGTCGCG
This sequence comes from Agrochola circellaris, assembly GCA_914767755.1. Classification (NCBI taxonomy): domain Eukaryota; kingdom Metazoa; phylum Arthropoda; class Insecta; order Lepidoptera; family Noctuidae; genus Agrochola; species Agrochola circellaris. The sequence continues at coordinate 14,588,514 of OU611864.1, read as the reverse complement.
CGTTGTCGTGCAGTAGCAGCGGAGACGAGCGATTGACCAATGCTGGTTGGAGATGTGCCAGCTTCTCCATCATTGTGTTCAGTTCTTCACAGTACACATCTGCAGTAATGCTCACCCCGTTTGTTAAGAAGCTGTGATGAATCACACCGGCGTTAGACCACCAAACAGTGACCATCACTTTTCTAGGGGTAAGTTTTCGTTTAGGGCATTGTTTAGGTGCTGAACCAGGATCCAACCAACTTGGTGAGCGCTTGCGGTTATCAAACAGAATCCATTTTTCATCGCAGGTAACAATGCGGTTCAAAATTCCTTCATTTGTGTGTCTGTTGAGCAGTGCAAGGCACGTCTCGACGCGTACTTTGCGCTGGCGATTGAGTTCATGGGGCACCCATTTGTCAAGCTTTTTTACCTAGCCAATTTGACGCAAATGGACCAATATTGTTTTGACGCTAACGTCGAAAGCTGCTGCTAATTCAGCCGTAGATTGTGTATCATCAGCTTCCACAATCGCCTTTAATTCGTCATTGTCGACCAAAGTCTTCGGACGACCGCGAGGTTCATTTTTCAGAACGGAAGCGAGCAAACCAATAACAGGTGGTGCGTTGGTTTGTAGTGTTAGCTCCGTAAACGTCGTTGATGTTGCGTGCCGCTTGTGCCACGTTGCTGCCACGACGGTACTCATATTCCATAATTACTCGAATTTTTAACGTATCCATGATGACGAAAAAGATTGAAATGCGATGAAAATGTAACACTAATCAATAAACAAATGACTACTTTAAAATAAAATTAATTTGAAATTAGAATTCTTAGCCAAGCAAAAATTTTTTTGATTTGAAATGGCCAGTACTGCTGATCGGCAATTTCATAGGTAAAGACCTAATATTAAACTGATTTTGATCTCAACATAATGTGCCTTATAATACTTGGCTGTGATTATGATAATTTTTAGTTTAAAGTTTTATTTTGTTCCATTAATAAAAAAAATACATTCAAATTGTTGTATTATTTATCTCTTCTGATAAATTATAGATATAACCGAGTTGTGTGGTTGTGGTTTTTTACACTATAACTACAAAAACTAGCTACTAGCACTAAAAGCTAAATACTAGTCACTTTTTAACTGCGGTTATTGTCTGTGCTAAATAATAACGCAGACAGAAATATTAGGTACTTACTGCTAACTAATAGGTATCTAATGCATTTTACAAGAAATCTAATAAGGTACGGATACCAAAATAGTAGCGCAGTAATAAAGCATGCTGTATTCCTAGTTCGTATCTCATAATAGGTTCTTTATGTACTTTTCTTACTTTACTAGGGATAAACGCAGCCACACATGTTACTTACTGCATTTTAAATAAGTATTGTCTCTTCTTCCAAATTACATGGAGCGCTTAGAAAAAGTGCAGTAGGTATCCAATATTACTGCATTTATAAGTAGTATCCTTATATTATTCACTAAACATAATTTACAAATCATAACAGCAGCTAGCGTTACTTGCTGCGTTTCTTACTAGTGCAATAAATTATGTTCAAACAAATACTGGATGGAAAAGAGCAGTAATGTGTCTTACTGCAGTTGTGCTTAGTGATTTACTTCTCAACAAGAAAAATGCTGCGTAAAAATACCACTTCCCGAACAGCTATCAAAATAAGGATCAAATCACTCTTAGAGCTCTTTACGAGGATTTCGAATCAAAAAGAACGAAACGAAAAGTAAATCAATTTTCCAAAAATCCTTCCTTACTGCGCTTAGTATTTGCACGGCAGAACAGTGAGCTGACTATATAAGCTAAATAATGACACTTAAGTTTATGTTTCTAAGACATAGTAATGATTAAAGTAAGACAATATAGACCTTTTCGTTACAGTCCACTTTTCTGACCTAGTACCCGTATGTTTTGGTACGATTTTAAAGACGTTTCTCTTCAACAGCGCTTTCTGTCTGTAGTTGTGAAAGGGGTACGAACCTGAGAAAGAAGAACGGCGCCGCGTCCGCTTGGCCGCACCACTGCGGACAAGCAACACGTTAGTATGGCAGCGCATGCGTACACATAGTACATCATGTAATCCCTGAAGGGTTAAGCAGAGATGCACTTAATAGTAACACCCACATTTCGCCAGTAATGTTTAATAGGGGGCGAGCCTGTTGCCATCAACCGGACACAAATCCAGACTTCGAGTTAGCCCGACCTGGGAATCGAACCCAGGTTCTCGTACTCAACAGTAGCGCTAGCATCCACAAATCCTAATACGCTCACATAAATATCATTTCTGCTTCAGTGTGTGGCGAAGGCACAGTTCTGTATTACGATTTGTTTAGAGGTGTGAGGCGTCAAAACTTGGAACTATAATTACAGATTTTCGGTTACAATTCTCTGAAGGTTGGTGTGTTTGTCCCAATTACGGGCAACTGAAGGTGTCACTCACGAGCATCAGCAGTGCAGCCAGCAGCAGCACGACACACGAGTAGCGCAACATGACGGGAGACGAGGTGTTTGAAGAAGTAGCAATACGCAGACAGCTGAGCACTGATGGACGGCAAGATGCGGACGAGTGCGGAGCGGCGGCAGCGATGCCGTATATACCGCGAGCAAATTACCATATCAAAGAGGCACGTGCGCCAAGATATGACACGCCGCACACGCGGCGCATGGATTCGCCACAATCATCATAATACGATCGAATGCGGAAGTGTTGTTATTCATACATTAACAAGAAAGTAAACATTGTAATGGCATCTGGTGCTGCTCACGACTTTGTATCTAAAACCACATTGTGACAAGCACGCAGCCTGACTTTTCCCCAACTGTAATATTCTGATCAAATAACTACAAATAACTTAAATTTCGGAAGTCGGGGTCATTCGTTTAATTGCCACCGACTTCCGAAATATAAGTTATTTTTTACTTTGTAGATAATGTTTTCATATAATTATAATACTGACAAGGTACCGTCATGATGTTAATTTTCTTAAACAGTTCCCTTAGAGATTCGCGTCTGCGGGGATTATATATGGCTCTAACAGCCCTCTATTGCAGAATAAAGATAGAATTAATATCTGCAGCCCGTCCCCACAGCAAAATACCGTAAAACATGATGCTATGAAAGTAACTAAAATAGACCATTCTCGCGGTATCCACGTTTGTTAGTTGGCGGATTTTCCAAACAGCGTAAGCGGCTGAACTTAGCCGCCCTGGAAGTAATGTTAAGTGAGGACCCCACTGTAGTTTTGAGTCAAGCCCGATCCCCAGGAAAACCGTTTTTTCGACGAATTCTAGTGTCTCCCCATTCACTACTTCTAACATTTGGTAACGCGAATATTATGCATTTAATTTTCTTCTAATTTAATACCAAATTATTTACAGTAAACCAATTATGGACCTTAAGCATAGCGTTTTTTACTTCGTCAAGCTCCTGTGCATGTCTGTTTACCTTAAAAGTCAGTGATGTGTCATCAGCAAATAACACTATTTGTGGTCGGTTTTTCAGTAAATAAGGTAAATCATTTATATATACTAAAAAGAGGAATGGACCCAAAATCGAGCCCTGTGGTACACCCATTTTAACTTTTAAACCCAATGAATTTACACTGTTTATTTGAACTTGCTGCAGTCTATCATTCAAATACAATTTTACTAAGCTAAGCGCAAGTTTACCCAGTCCGTAATGCTTAAGTTTCAAGAGCAGTGTTTCGTGATTCACGCAATCAAATGCCTTTGAAAAGGTGCCGATCAAGTAAATACGGTTGAAACGAGTGCTGCGAATATAAATTCTATTTTTGCGTAGAAACCAAACTAGTGATAAAGAAAAATATACTGTGGTGTGTCTGTCAAAACTACTTGAGTGACTGTGAAATCAGAACTAAAAAATAATAAGTGGTAATTAAGTTATTCATAAAAACAATTCTAAACATTTGAATAACGAACTATTGAGAAAAAACACAGTGTCGCGTAATTGGAAAGGACCGCGTTCTGTGTCGATCTGTGTCTCAGCGTGTCACCGCGATGGACGACCGCAGCGGTAAGCTCTGCCCACCTAGCACTGTGTCGCACAGTGAACGGTTGCTGGAAAGGATCGCGTTCTGTGTCGATCTGTGCCGATCCTTATACTTACAGTTCGACCGTCATTTAATTTGCCTCTGCGAAGTGGTTTTCGGCTATCAAGAAGATAATAAACGAAGATATTAGTAATTATTTATACTGTTTTTGAATTCTAATATCGATCTATCATAATGAACTTCCTTGAGAATATTACTTTCCGTCGTACACGCAGACAATCAGAACCAAGCAACGAGGATAGTGATATTATATCACAAACATTGAATTCTACCTCAAATAGTATGCCGGATATATCAGAAGATGATTACAACCAAATAAAAATATTGAAAGACGAAATTGATACTTTAACATAATAATGTATATTATGATTTTGCCTACTTGACAAGTGCTGAAAGTATTGAAAAGCACACAATATTATTTTCCAACAATTAATCTTCAAGATTTCAGTGACACAGACAGTGATGTCATCATTTTTTACATACTATTGCCTACAAATACAGAAATAATGGTTTTCGGATCATATTTATTCCTTGTTATTGATGACATTATCTCTTCGTAGGATTTCCCTGGCATACAATAATTAACAGCCGATTAACACAGGTTGTTACTTAATAATTTACCTAACCCTTTCCCTAAACTATCTGAAAACATAATAGAACAATAACAATCTTTATTAGAAGAAGTGAGAGAAGAAATATCTGTCTGTGCTACTTGAGATGAACCTTGTACAACATGTGGTGCACCTTGATCAGGGATACAGTCCTTAGCCTCTCCAGACTGGGACGGGTTCTCCGTTGCCTCAGGTTGAAGACCCTCAAGGTTGGATTCCCTTCGACAAGAACATTGAGTGGTGTTAAGAGTCATCGGGACCAGTCTGACTGTCTCATCGTTACACATTTCTGCTAACTTGTTTGCAGCAAGGATGTGTTCCTTTATTTGTTTTTGAAGAACTCTTCAAGAACCTCAATTCCAGACTGTAATCGTTGGGTGTCAATTTGATAAATGTTTTTACTGTCTTCTAATTTAATTTGATAGTTTTTTAATTAATTTATTAGAAAAACACGTTCTTTCCTTAGTTTAATATTATTGGAACTGTGTTTATGTTGTTTCCTGAATTTATTGCATTTATTTATGATTTTATTTAGTTTTGCATATTTTTTTATGTTATTTTGACTTTATTTATAACAACTATTATTATCTTTCAATATAAAATCTTCAGTTAGGTCTATTGTTATTAAGGAATGAGGGTTGCAATTAGTATTAAATAATTCATCATATAAGTTATTAGTTTCCTTAGCCTGAGTACCATTTTTTTGTTTCTGTAACTTAGTAATACGTAGATTCGCATGAATTAGTTCTTCTTCTAGATCCCTGACCTTACACAAAGCCTCCTCATATAACTCACTGCAGTTATTACAAACCTTCCGTGACCAGCCGCAGTTTGTCCCGTTCATCAACAACATTCAGGTATTGTTGATGTAGGTCTACTAGCTACTGTTTTAAACTTGTATTTTTGTAAACGACCTTCTCGACTTCCTTTTCACTATCATCTATTTCCTGTAACAGCTGTTCACATTTACTGTTTGAAGCCTTAAGATCTTGAACGGTCGTTCTCAATTTAAGCTCCAATTCCTGAGCAGCAGCCTTACGGGTCCTCACAGGCATGGTTTCAAGAATTAGTACTGAAAGTAGAATTAAAGGAAGCGTGAGAACTAATAGGACAGACAAACAAAAAGGAAAGCTAGAAATGAAAGGAAAAATGGGAGAAGTTAGTGGGTGTATAGAGAAATGAGGTGGGCTGCTGAATCTAATTGAAAAATGTTGATACTAATACTCAATGAATGTGTTACAGCATTTGTGGAGTTTCTTGCCCGTTCTTCTCCATGAAGATCTACGTTTTGGAACTGGGCAACTAGCTTCAACTTTCTGACTAACTGACCGACTATTTGACAATTCAAAAGTGCCTGTAAATGGTTTAATTGAAATAAATGCTTTGAGTTTGAGTTTGAGTTTGTGTGCTAATTATAGAATAAAAATAAACAATACTCGAACATCAGCTCTTCGTGATAGGTAACGGTGGGAAACCAAAAACTGTGTTTTAGTATGTAAATTTGCAGCAAATAAATAATTCTGAGTTTTTATGCAGTTATTTTACATTTAGTTATGTTATTACACCTTAATTACACTTAAAAATTAAATACAATTAATATTCAAATACGGAACTAAATTTTGATATGTCACTCGGGCAGTATTGCCACTTGCCAATTTTCACAACAACAACTAATATTACCCAAAGAACAATTATTATTATTTTGTTCCAGTCTATGTCTTGTAGTGCAGACTTATACTTTAATATATTGGTGTCGTTAAATAATCTCTTTTTCGCATACCAAGTAGGTTGAGATGTGATTACATGTGGTATAGAGATTTGTAGTGTTGTTCCGCTATGGTCTGACAAACCAAATTCTTAAATTTTTATACATATTCTATTTATGATACAGTTTGTAAATATTAAATCTAAGCATGTAGATGTAGTTTGTGTAATACGTGTTGTGTAAGTTTGAACTCTAGCATTAGATCTAAGAATTGACTAGTTTTCCTGTTGCTCTCTAAAACATTTATGTTAAAATCTCCGCCAATTATAATATCAAAGTTGGAATATTTATTTTTGCTTATATACACTAGAGAGCAATGAATCCGGGTCACTTAAAGAATGTTAAAAATCTCGGAAACTAAAAATGATAGGTTAATGCAATAAATTGTATTTAATAGACAATGTAATACTCCTTAAATGAAAGTAAAAAAAATATGAGTCACCATACATTTGATTAACACAAAATTACATAAAGAAAAAAACTGCTGATCTCTCCTTAAAACAAAAATAGGAAACATGAAATTTTTGAACTTTATTACGATTTTCTTGAATTTTAATACTTCGTATTGCCTCCTCGTGCTTCCATTACTGCGTTTACGCGGTTTGGCATGCTGTACACCAAGTTCCTTATACGATTTTGGGGAATATTCTCCCATTCCTCTGTGAGAGCAATTTTGAGCTCACGAAGCGTGATTGGGGGAGGGTTTCGTTGTTTTACGCATCTGCCTAGCTCGTCCCAAGCATGCTCGATCGGGTTGATATCCGGGCTGCGCGCTGGCCACTCCATACGAGTAATGTTCATCTCTTGAAGGTAGTAATTCACAATCCTACCTGTATGAGGTCGGGCATTGTCATGCATAAATATAGCATCCTCACCTAAATTGACCATAAATGGACCAACGTGATCATTGAGGATTTCTTCCACATATCTTACGCTAGTTAAAGAGCCGTTTTCTATGATCACCAGCTCTGTGCGACTTTCAGAAGAAATTCCGGCCCACACAAGTACAGACCCACCACCGTATGCTACTTTTTCTTCGATGCATGCTTGCTTGAATCTTTCCCCTGGTCTTCGATACACTCTGTGTCTTCCATCGTGCTTGTAGAGCATAAATTTTGATTCGTCGGAGAACATAACTTTTGACCAATCTTCAATACTCCAATTTACGTGGCTCTGGGCATATCTTAGTCTTGAAATACGATGCCCACGCTCCAGTTTAGGGCCGTTTGCAGGTCTAAGGGGTTTTAAGTTAGATTCAGCAAACCGACGTCTTACTGTCCATGCACTTGGGTTACTTCCTCCGAGGCGTCGAAACTGATTTGTGAGTTCAGTTCCTGTGAGAAAGCGATTTCGAAGCATGGTGTTCACCAAGTATCGGTCTTCTCGTGCTGTGGTACACCTGGTTCTGCCCGTTCCTGGTCTGCGTAGGTTAGAACCAGTTTCTTCGTAACGTCGGAGAACTCTTTGTACTGTTGACAGCGACACACCGACAGTCCTGGCTGTATCGCGCTGACTCCGGCCGGTTTCCAGCATTGTAAGTATTCTGGTGCATTCTTCAGGCGTAAGCGACATAATTTCAGCTTGAATAACGAATATAGAGCACTATCAACATGGTTTATGTACCCACATAAATGACAGATTACAAACAAAAGCAAAACCAAATGCTGTAATTTCGTAGTTCCATCTTCGAAAGTGGCCCTTTTTCAAATTTGATTTTTTTATGATATAACTTTACAATAAATAAGAAGTTTTAATACCTTCATTTAAGGAGTATTACATTGTCTATTAAATACAATTTATTGCATTAACCTAGCATTTTTAGTTTCCGAGATTTTTAGGATTCTTTAAGTGACCCGGATTCATTGCTCTCGAGTGTAGTTTAGAATCATTTTTAATTGACTTATAAATATATCTTCCTCTCTTTTATTCCAATATATCGCTAGTAATAAAATATTTTCTTTGGGTAATTCAATTGTACATAATTCAATAACATATTCTATGGAAATATCTGTAATATCATTCCTCTCTATAAATTCTATGTGATCTTGGACCAAGATGCATACGCCGCCACCTCCTCGATTCTTTCGGCAATATGAGGTACCTATTTTGTAACCGCTAAATTGTATGATGGTTTGTTTTTCGCACGATAGCCAGGTTTCTGATAAACATATTGCATTAAATGTTGGGCTTTCTTCAATAAAAGCTTCAAATATGTCTTGTTTATTATACATATATACTTTGTATGTTTTGGAATAAAATGTTAAAATGTTGTCCTGTGGCTTCGAAAGGAATTGTTTTCTGTATTTATGTTAGTTCTTGTTTCCTTGTGTTAGTCGTTGCTGTGAATATTGTTTTGAGTTATAAATGTATTATCGTTTGTGCTCCCGCTCTGGGTGGAGCGGGAGGGCGTGTCAGACTTTTACTGACTAAAACCCACCCGTGTTCCTTCCGTTGCCTGTGTGCCGAGGTCGCGATATCCCTTTCAGACAAACCCGCAACCCCGGCAGGCATTGGCCCTTCCGGACCCCGTCACTTGGTGCTGACATCTCTTTGAGGCGCGCGTGGAACACAACGCGCCGTCGACCCGGGCCTGGTCCCTATCGGACGGCGAGCTACCCATTGCTCACCGTCCGCAAGCCCGCGCCTACGGTGGCCGGAAGTCGGCTCGCGACTCCCGACGCCCGGGGCGTGTCCTGCGGCGACTAGGGGCGCGAGGGGGCGCATTTTGCCTCTCCCTCGCGCGCTCCGCCTCCTCCTTCGCGAGCATTACTGCTTCGCAGAAGGAGGTGACGGCCTCCCATGCACTCTCGCTCCGGACCATGGCCTGAACCAGGGCCGGACGCGAGAGATCGCCGCCGCCGATCGCCTCCGTGAGAGTTCTCCCTGGACGTATAATTGATTATTCCGAATTACTGAATGTAGGCCTTTCTTTCGTGCTTTCAACATTTCTTCTCGCAAGAGTTGCCTTTGTTTACGTGCATCTTCATCTAAAAATTCAGATACGGATAGTCTTGTGCCTTGAAAGTAAAGACTATTTTTGATTAAGTACTTCGCCATTGTTTTGCTTAGTAGTTCTACTACCAGGGGTCGGGTATTGGTAGTATTTTTTCCTAATCTATACATATTTTCTATATAACCCGTTAGGTCCACATGCAAAATGTCTTGGAATATTTCAATTACTCTATCATGCATGTGACAGATTTTGCTTTTATTTCTGATATTTCTTTTTTGAGTTTCTCATTTTCTTTTATTAAGTTTTTTATTTTGGTGTCAACTTTTTCCAATTCCAGTTTTCTTTGATCATTTTGTTTTGATAGGTAATTGGTTTTTTGCCCAAAATCTTCTGTGAGTTTGGCAATAGCTTTGTTAATTTCTGTTTGTATAGTGCTTCGTAGTTCGGAAATTATTGCTTCGTTGTTTTCCTTCAGACGCGTTATGATCACTTGACTCAAACTTTGCAGTAAGTGTTCTGACTGTGTATTAGTATTCATTTTAGACTTGTTTCAGAAGAGGTTGAATCATTGCTGGGGTGAGTAGTTTTTTTTCTATGCGTAACGTTGCCTGATTCACTGGGCGATGTTATTTGCTGGTTGTAAATATAAATCTGTGGACGTATAGGAGTGTTCCTATTTTCGGCATTTTGCAGCGGCAGTCTTGACATTTCCATGTTATTTTCTGGTCTGCAGTCATTGCCGTCTCAAAATGGTCTATGGGGATATTTGCACACTCGAGATCATATTTGTAACTACATAATGTGCAGGTAAGATATTCGCTTGTTGAGAGATCTTGCGCATTTTTGTGCCATTTTGGGTAATTTCGATACTGGTGCTGCCATCTAGCGGGCACAAGTGTTATCACCTTCAGTTTATCGATGGTTCAGTCGACGACAGGAGCTAGTTCATCTACTTGATGGTAGATGGCGCTGTTATCAGTAATTGGTCTGGATGACAAGCAGCTTTTGGTTTATTTTGATAGTTAATTATGTTAATTTTATAATCAATTATCGTACCTTAATTAAGGTTTTATTTCACTCGCTGTTTCTGATGGCCACGACGATATTTCAGCTCCACTTGATGAGCAGCCGATAACAGATTCGTTTTGAATTTTGTTCGTTAAAACTTTTGACACTTTGTATTATTTGAAGAAAACTTCGTAGAACTTGTCCAAAACTTGTGTACTTCAACTTTGATCACTGTAGCTTCTGAATTGTTACTACATTAATAACTTTTTGTAATTGTATTGTCACTAAACTTTAAAATACACGGAGCAGATGTTTGTTTACGCACAGTAGCGCCCTCTCTCTAAATAGGCAGACGGTTTCATCACATTATGTCTGATATTAAAAAAGTACGTAGGTTTCGTAATTTTATTCCGCAAGAGTTTGTGTTCAGACATTTTGCGTGTCACATGTGAACTGAGCGTTAACAGTATTGTGTATACGGTGACCATAAATAATTCAAACTATGATCATAAACAGAGTTTTATTTACACATGAATAATTCTTCATCAATCAGTACTTAAATAATGTACACTATACAGGGTGTTAAAGAAATTGCGTGCCATAGCTAACCTACCCGAGGTTCAGTATCAATAAAAGAATCCAAAAAGATACATTCAAAATTATTGCAAGATCAACCTAATTTAGTACCTACTGACTTCAAATAGCAATCGTTTAGAATTAAAATTATTTTATTTGTTTAAATGCTCTAATTACTTACTTTCATTGCGTTCGGTAGTAGGTAGGTAACTCTAGGAAATTATTAATTAGCATTAAAACAAAATAAAAACTTATTTTATGCAATTTTTTAATTGCATAAAATATTTTTTAATTTTGTTTGGCAGCAAGCCACACTACCCATTCGCTTTTGTGGGCTCGGCGTCCGTAAAATTTCTAGTGTAAGCTTACCGGCGTTCCAATCCTTGGTCCACAGCACTGAAAAGTTAACCACAAGAATCTTAACCACTTCCCAGGTTGACTCTGAAGTGCCGTGTTTGAATGATGTAATGAACGCCTGGAAAGTGGCTTGTCCGGATTCGGAGCAGCCCGAGAACCCGTCTTCCCAGAGACAATGGGATGAGCCGCTCTGCAGGTTGGTACGGAATAAACTCATTAATACGTCCACCAACACTGCTGAGCGTGTCTTGGCTGTGGGAGAATGGGAATCGGGCCTCTGGCTTCAGGCGCTACCTTCACCCAACACAGGCACATTGCTGCTTGCTGGGTGACACCACTTACGGGCTCGCTACAAGTTTGCGATTGGGCGCTCCTGGCGGGGCTCCGCATCGTTGTTAATGCGGTGAAGTAGTCAACCGCATCGGACACCATGGCCTTTCCTGCAGCAAGAGCGCTGGTCGTTTGGCACGGCACGCAAGGATTAATAACATCATCCGTCGGGCTCTTGTTACCGGGTGCCAGCTGTTTTAGAACCCAATGGCTTGGCACGTGACGATGGGAAGAGGCCAGACGGAATTACCATAATGCCTTGGAAGTTGGGTAGGCCTTTGGTGCGGGACGCAACCTGTGTCGACACCCTCGCGCCATCACATCTTCCTAGCACGGGGGGCTGTGCTGGGGCGGCTGCTGCAGGTGCAGAAAACCTCAAACGGCGCAAATATAACAACCTTATTGGTAGCTATATTTTTGAGCCGTTTGGGGTTGAAACACTAGGGCCGTGGGGTCCGAGTGCTCATCGAGTATTTCGGGACATCGCCAGACGGTTGGTCGACTCTTCACGTGACCCAATGGCCGTGGCCAATTTTTAGGTCAAAGAATCAGCATTGATATCCAACGTGGCAATGCTGCCAGCCTTTTGGGCACTTTTCCCACTGACAGCGATGCCGACGAATTTTTTGATGCCCAATGAGCTCTTCCTTTATTAATTTTTTTCCTCTTTATACTTACTTGTTTATAATTTATATATATTTTAGTGTTAGTTGTATATTATATTTAATTTAAGATTATTATATTTAAGATTGTGTAAATATTTTGAATTTCCCTGTAAATAAAATATTATTATTTTAGCTTGTTTAGTAGGTCTACATTATGTAGGTTCATCTTATGATAATTTTCGGTATTTTTAAAACATTTTTTATTTTTCTTTTATTTTTTACGGGTTCCTTTATCGACTCTGAACTCACCCTGAAGCTATGGCACGCAATTTGTTTAACACCCTGTATATTAAACACAAATAATAAAAAGAAAAAAAAAAATACTAAATGTATTATCCCAAAATAATGCCATTTTTTTAATCTCTAATCTCTAAATATTATCTCTATCAATATATTCTCTAATCTTCTATCAGTAATCTCTTCTCTTCTATGATCTCTAAATATTGTAACATAAAGTCGCTTTTTGTGTTTGTCTGTGTGACCGCGTTATTCTTCTAAAATTCCGACCAATTTTGATGCGGCTTTCATCATAATTATGTAGAATTTATTCCGGAAGGATTTTGTATTTAATACTTCAGAAATCTTTATGTCTTGTCAAGTCGGAAATTTTCCGCGTCACGTTTGACCTGAGCGCATTTTTATACAATGTCGCCCATGGGCATGTGCCCGCCCGTATATTTTTCTGAATATTCATGAAAAATTATTGAAAATTAAATAAAAGCGGTTTCTATCTTTAATATTTTTCATGTTATTCAATTTTTAATTTTATTTGTAGCTTTTGCCCTATCTCCTATGTTATTGACTCGATTTGGATTCTGTTAATTATTTCCAAAAGCTTATGAGTTATTTTATCGGATTAACTTAATCAAATTTGTCGACTATGATAAAAAAAACGGAGGTGAAGACATTTTTTTCTAAATGAAACAGTATTAATTTAAAAAAAAACACGAGTCCACCAGTCCATGAAATAATACGGGGATATTGAAAAAAAAGAAAATATATATTTAGAAAAAAGAATTAAAAAATTCAAGATACCCCCACATCTTTTTAAAGTTAATTTTCGATAATTTTTCATGAATATTGAGAAAAATACGGGCGGGCACATGCCACACTGCTTCATAGCAATCTGTCTGATTTTCAGAATGTAGTTGAACGATAGATTTTAGATATATAGATACCGAAAACACAATTTTCAGAACCCAGTAGGTGACCCTACTGGGTTCTGAAAATCAACCCAGGAGACAATTTGAGAAAATTTAAAATGAGGCAGAAAATAAAACCCATAGCAACTCGTCTGAAAATCTTGTTTTCAGGTGAACATTGGTCACTTGATGCGTTGCGATGCGAAGCACCGCGCGTTTGTCGGGCGACTCCAAAACGTTCGTTTAGTTTTAAGTTAACCAGAAAAAAAAAAATAACGGAAACGGATTTTTTCTGGTTTTCAGTAACTCCGGTAACTATACAAAAGTTTAAAAAAAATTGAACCAAGTTACTATGAGACCGATCGGTAATTTTTTTTGACATTTTTGTAAATGCGCTCAGTTCACATGGTGACATGAAAAATGTGTGACATATTTTGATGAAATCGTCGGCCTATTTTTTTTTGACATAGCAGAAATGGGCTCCCGTACAACTGGTACGTTTCTGACCGGTTGTTCCCACCGAGTCGGGTTGAGAATCATCTAAACTAACAATTTTATATGGTTTTGGCCGTAAAACGATGTGATATGGTTTTGGTCGTGGGCTCTCGTACCATACTAATTAAGGAATGTTTATTTTATTAATTTCTTTTGAAATACTGAATGTGAAGGAAATTTCTACTAAATATTGGTGCTATTGTTATCCGATTTGATCAACTAATTTAGTAGCTACGTACATACATTTTCTATAGACCGTTAGGATTGAGAAAGCCACATAAAATGTGTTGTATCAGCAAAATTATATAGTTTTTCCATTTTATTTTTACAGAACAAATTAAAACACATTTGCTACTAAATTATACAAAAAATCTGTTGTAATTGGTTGATTAGTTTCCGAGATACAGCGCGGTGAAATTTATGGATTTTTATGAAAAATCAAAGCATTGTAGCAAAAATGGATGTTGTAGGGCTGAATTTGAGATAAAATTCAGCCCTACAACATCCATTTTTGTAAAGGCTACGCATAAGTACTACTAAATCCTACCAAATTTTCAAAAATATTCTTTTGCTAGTTTTCGAGTTCTAAGGTGGCTCCTCAATACAGACGTCAGGATTGAGGAGCCACCTTTAACGTCGTATAACTTTTAAAAGGGTTTTACTAGAAATTTCAGGATCCAGCCTACAAAATCGGCTAATTTACTACTAAATATTGGTAGTACCCTCGTTCAAATATGAGACATGGCTCCTTAATCCAGACGCACACTATTTTTCACACTAAAAAGATATAAAAAATATTATTATTATATTATATTATATAATATGTATATAGATTTCTTTGCCAACAGCGCACACACCATACCATCACATCTCCTAATTCCCCACAAATTATAACTATTTATGTAATATTCGAATATTTACAATAAAACTAATAGGTTACCTTAATTTACAGTAGATCTCCAACCATTCTATGCCAGTCTATCTTTTAAACCGACACAGCCCATAGCACGTCGTACCCTCGTGAGCGCTCGACCCAGAAGGTCGTTGTTCCGCCATTTTGACATATCGAATCTCGAGAGATTAACATAATTGAAACCTAACAAACGTATACATAATAGCCTGATAATTTGATTGAATATGATTCAGTTTATGAAAATACCGTCTGAAGTAAAACAAGCATGTAGTTATAATAACTCATTTATTACAAAATAATAATTTTAGGTTTTTTCCTATATCAATGATACAATTAAACAAAAATATACCTAGATTACTTCTAAAATGATCTCACAGTTTGCATGTTTGGCGGCAGTGGTCGGTCGGTGGGTTCGATGCACGTTTTCCTTTACCCTGTACCAAAAAAAAACACACATTCGTCACATGGTTTTTACAGAGTACACTACACAACAGTAACAGAATAAACACAAGATGGGATATTTATTTTAGAAGTATTTTATTTAATTTAATTTCTTAAGAAAACTTACAACTAGGATACAGATAGTTGACAATTAGTGAAAGAACCCAATTAAAAGATTTGTTGCAATTGACGTAAGTATTATAAATAGGATTCCATACTTGTGAGCATTATTCGAGCTGACTGCGTACAAAAAAACAATTAAGAATTTCGAGCGTTTTGATATTTTTTAAATCGGAGGAGTCAGACTTATGGCACTGTTGGGTATAAAAACTGGCGGGATATTGTCTGGTCCTGCAGATTTCGATAAGTCAACTCCTATAAGTAGATTTAATACTTCTTATTAATTAACTTGGACTGAATGTATGTCCGAAACAATATCGCTCAAATGCGTGTTTGAACACTGCGCATGGTCATTGGAAAGATCGTCGTCACCGTTGAAACCTCTAGCAGTACCAAGTAAATTAGAATAGAAATAGTCGCCAAAGATGTTGCAAGATATCCTCTCCTATACTTGAGGTGCTATTTCTAGGTCATTTTTAAGTACCTAAGGAAGGAAAAGTATTGGTATGATTTTTTTGATTTTACGTAACCTTTTACTAGACTAAAACGCTTTAGGGGGTCTAATAAATGTCTTCATAAATTTTTGTAATATAGCAGCTAAACATTTCATTTTCAAGTTTCTTGGCACGTTGTCGGAGCAAAATAAAAGACTAATGATCAGACACGTTTCCGTATTTTTTTAATTATGCGTGGTAAAAAATACTGCTGTTTGAACCAGAAACGCTATCTGCTGCTTGAAATTACCATCTTATTAGGTACAAAAGAATCAGCTAGTTAATTGAGAGTGTCATAGAAAAATGAGACGGCATCTTCGAGTGTCCTAGTGCTCACTTCGTTGAGCCAGTCGATCTGGCTCAGCCGGTGATTAATGGCCGTATAGTCGACCGATCGATATAAAAAAAATATACGAGGTCACGCAGGAAGAGTATGAAGCTCCACGAAATCAGCGGACACACAAAGATCCCTATGATGAAGATCTTCCGGCACCAGAGGATCGGCGCAACTTGCTATTGAAACTTCGCTATTAGATAAAACTAAATCTAGTATTTTATTGTTGACATTTACGTGCGAATTGTGTTGCAAGATATTGCAGTCTGTAAAGTTATCAAACAAATTGAGCTGAACATGACCTTGGATATTACTAGGGAAAACAGACTAACCATCATCATCTGGTTCCCAGTTTATATTTGGAATGTTAAAATCTCCAAGACCTAGAAATTTATTAGCGGGATGCTCCTGAACAATATCTGTTAGGTTGTTAGAAAAATTTGTTAACTGACCTGCTTGGGAGTGGCCAAGATTTTGATTGCAGATATACACTACACAAATATGCATTTTATACGATACTCGTGGTCTCTTCCTATGTAGGGTGAGAGTAACCCACCAGCTCACTGATAAGTTCACGTCGCACTGCCACCGCACACCACCCTCCAGAGTTTGTTTCGTGCTAGAATAATTTGTATCGCGCCCCCACACCATGTAACGGTCGTCAAACAATACCCTCAATAAGCCAAGTCTCAGTTAAGCAAATTACATCGTAGGTATTATTATTATTACACACGGCGGGAGGAAACGCCCGGGTGTCACCACAGTTTGGATCGCCCGGAGGACACGGTGGAACATACGGTGGAGGTCTGCCCGGCTTGGGCGGGGCACCGCCATGTCCTCGCGTCCGGCTCTGATCCAGGCCATGGTA
Organism: Agrochola circellaris; assembly: GCA_914767755.1. NCBI lineage: Eukaryota > Metazoa > Arthropoda > Insecta > Lepidoptera > Noctuidae > Agrochola > Agrochola circellaris. The sequence continues at coordinate 14,571,379 of OU611864.1, read as the reverse complement.
TAGAGCGAGAGGGCGTGGGAAGCCGTCAAGCAGTAATGCTCTCGAAGGACGAGACGGAGCGCGTGGGGAGAGGCAAATGTCGCGCCCTCACGCCCCTAGCCGCCGCAGGAGACGCCCTGGGCGTCGGGAATCGCAGGCCGATTCCCGGCCACCGTAGGCGCGGGTTTGCGGACGGTGAGCAATGGGTAGCTCGCCGTCCGATAAGGACCAGGCCCGGGTCGACGGCGCGTTGTGTTCCACGCGCGCCTCATAGAGGTGTCAGCACAACGGAAGGGGTCCGCTAGGACCGATGCCTGCCGGGGTCGTGGGAAAGTCCGAAAGGGATACCGTGGGCCTTGGCAACGTACAGGCAACTGAAGGAACACGGGTGGGTTTTAGTCAGTAAGAGTCTGACACGCCCTCCCGCTCCGCCCAGAGCGGGAGAAGTTATTTGATAATTTCCCACACAAAAGAAAAAAAAGGTATTAAAACACGCACATTACGATAGAATATTAACGTTTTTGTACGCAATCCCCGAACATTTTGGTAAAACACACTAATAGATGATATCGCAAACAAAAAGATTAATAATTAATAGTCTTCATCATCATCATCATTTCAGCCGAAAGACACTCACTGCTAGACATAGGCCTCCCCCAAAGGCCTCCGGGTTTGCCATATCGCCACGCTTGGCGGTTGGCGAACGCAGTATGGCATTAAAAATGCGTAGAGAACGCTGCTGCCCATTCTCTAGTGAGTCCTTTAGTCGCCTTTTACGACAGCCACGGGCAGAAATGGGATGGTACTATTCTTTATGTCCGGCACCACACGGAACCTAATTAATAGTGCTTCAATATAAATTGTAGTGTGAGGTACATTCAGTTTAAAGCAAAATTTTTAATTATAATACATTAAGTTTAACGAGATCAAGCCGATTACAACCTTAGTTCCATGCAAATAGGATTCAATGGAGAAAATGCTATGGTCAACACCAAGCGATAACAGAACAAAAGGGCAGCGGTAAAGGAATACGCATAAAAAATGGCACCAGTGTTGCTCAAACTATTAGCGTAGTGCGTATGAATATACAAGTATGATTTGTTTTTAAATTGACGCAACATTTTTTATTCAGAAACTTTTTTAAGTCCTGTTCCGGTTTTATACTCGTATGATGGGTTGGAGAAGTAACATTTTTCTTTGTAAGGATTTTGCAACCAATGAAATTGATCTGCTCTTTAGGGATACTGCATCCAATGAAATCTCCTATCATGCCAATGATGGCGACCAGATTTTATGAGTTGGTTGATGGACACCCTTAATTTCTAAGTTGTTCATTCTTGATCTTTTCTCAGTTTCGTGATGTAGACCTTCAATTTTAGAACATCGATCATGTAAATGATAAATGATTTTTATTTCTGTAAATAGATTGTACAAAACACTTTTACACGTCAAACATATTATTTTTAAACTAGATGAGGTCGGCGTTTCCTATGAAGAAAGAAAAGAAGAAAGGCCGAAACAAACTCAGAGGTCACAGTCTCTTTTAAAGTCCAGACATAATCTTGGTCAGATCATGTGAAGATTATGTAGATTGGTGTCTAAAAATGGTCTTTTGAGGAAAGAACCACACAGATTGAGTGGACCTGTCCAGTCAGTGCACGCATTTGTCAGTGACCGTGCAGCTCAACTCAGAATTTAAGGAGCTCAACTGTAACGCCGCCATCTCCTCCTTCGTTTAATGTCTGTAAGTATGTTCTCATATGATTTGTTTTATTTTATTATGTGAATTGTTTTTGATTTTATGTATTTTTACTTTCTGTCTACTCTTACACACGTGTCTTCATCTCTTTATCTACTTTCCTATCACAGGTATGCTGGAAGAGATCTTTAGAAATAAGCATCACCTTATACGTATTTTTCTGTTCTTTTCTTCTTGTCTGTTTCTATTACATATGTGTGTACATAAATGGTTAAATAAAATAAATGAATAAGATGCTTATCACTACCATAAGAACATTACGCAAGTTGTAAGCATAATAGATTTAAGATGGATAATACAAAACTTCGGTGATGATGGAATAATATTATTCGAATTATATTAATGTCAGCTAGAGGTGTTCCTCAAAGCTCCATCTTGAGACCTCGTTGATGTATGTACTGGGTGGCGCATAAGGGAAGAATCATTGCATGCTCTCAAGGTCACTCGAAGAAGAAGTGCCGAATCTACCGCCAGAAGTACTGAGAAAAGTAATGCAAAATGCTCTAAAACGCGCCCAAATGTGCGACAATTCTGGCGGCGGCCATTTGACAGATATAATTTTATCGACTTAGACAAACAAAATCCTAATAAACAATATAACAATAACCAGAACGATTTTTCTTATTTAAATCAAAAAGTTATAGTCATAGGAAATCAGGTGTTTACTTATGCGCCACCTAGTACATATATGTGAGGTTTGTGTGTACTGACCAGTGGAGTTACTGGCGATGGCGATGAGGTCAGCGATGACCTCGAGTGCGTTGATCTTATTTTGCACGTGGTTCAGCAGCAGCGTCTCCACTAAACTAGTTCCGTTCGTACTGCAACACGTAACAATACAATAATAACTTTTTGACAAATTCAACGCTGTCTCAACGAAAAAGTAACGTCACTTACTCTAGCGTCATAACGAAAAGGCCATAAGTAACAAATTTTTATTTTCAAAATTAAGTTATAGGTACATATTCGAAATCAGAAAAAAGGCATTAGCCAGTTTTTTACATATTTTTGTGAGCAAGAATCCTTAGAGATATTATAAACTAAAAGGACACAATAACACCAATTTTTTACATGAAGATACGGAAAAAGGACTCATTTAACTTTGATAAAAGATCACAAATGGTGTAGATGTGGCTTTTAATTTGATTTTATTTTGTATTACATAGGCATATCAGGTCCATATTAAAAATAAAAGGCATATTAGCCAAATATGCCTATTTTTTGAAAATTTTGATTTACAGTATGGCTTAACAATGAGTTTAAAAGAAGATTTCGCTATGATAGAAAAATAAATATGCCTAATTTTATCTTTTTCCTATTTTTATTTTTCCCTCGGACATAATTTGAAAGTAGCACCAATAACAATATTTATCTTAAAATATTTTTCAGAATAGCATTAATTATAAAAAAAAAAAAAAATGTTTTTTTTCTGGTTTCAATCATTTTCAGCACACAAAAATGCAACTAATAATTTTTGTTGAGACAATTAATTTTCTATTGGTAAATATTAAAATGAATCTGGTTTCAGATTTTTGATTAGTGAAAAAACCCTAACAAAAACACCAAAAAATCTAAACTCTAAAAATCCGAAGTCCTTCGTGATAAGCATTTAGTGATTTACAGGCAGATTAACATAACACTAAACAACAATGTGTGGGAAAATAAAATGCTACTACCCTATACAACCTGCGCAATTATTTTTTTTGGATAATTTCCGACCTGCACGCTGGCGCAGCCGCGAGCGGAAGCTAGTAACTTATAATAATTCTTTTGATTTCTATGGACACCCAGAATAAAAATTATAGGTCTGGTTCTAAGCTGAATTAGTTTCTGGGAGTTCTACTCTAGTATTCAAAACAGTATACACTATCGATTAGAAGAATAAAAAAGCGGCCAAGTGCGAATCGGACCCGCCCATGAAGGGTTCCGTAGCAGCAAGTAACATAATATAAAAGTTCTTGTAGTTCGTTGTAACTTTGATCGATGTTTACGATTTATGACGTATTAAAAAAAACTACTTACTAGATCTCGTTCAAACCAATTTTCGGTGGAAGTTTACATGGTAATGTACATCATATATTTTTTTTAGTTTTATCGCGAGTCTCTTATTTTAGAAGGTACGGGGGGCGACACATTTTACCACTTTGGAAGTGTCTCTCGCGCAAACTATTCAGTTTAGAAAAAATATATTAAAAACCTCAATATCATTTTTGAAGACCTATCCATAGATAACCCACAGGTATGGGATTGATGAGCGAGAGTGCATGGGAGGCCGTCACTTCCTTCTGCGAAGCAGTAATGCTCGCGAAGGAGGAGGCGGACCGCGCGAGGGAGAGGCAGGAGTCGCGCCCTCGCGCCCCTAGTCGCCGCAGGAGACGCCCCGGGCGTCGGGAGTCGCGAGCCGACTTCCGGCCACCGTAGGCGCGGGCTTCCGGACGGTAAGCAATGGGTAGCTCGCCGTCCGATAGGGACCAGGCCCGGGTCGACGGCGCGTTGTGTTCCACGCGCGCCTCAAAGAGATGTCTGCACCAATTAACGGGGTCCGGAAGGGCCAATGCCTGCCGGGGTTGCGGGTTTATCCAAAAGGGACATCGCGACCCCGTACACAGGCAACGGAAGGAACACGGGTGGGTTTTAGTCAGTAAAAGTCTGACACGCCCTCCCACTCCGCCCAGAGCGGGAGAAGTTATTTGATAATATCCCACACTCAAAAAAAAAAAAATATGGGATTTATAAAAAAAAAAATTGAGTTTCAGTTCTAAGTATGGGAACCCCCAAAATTTATTGTTTTTTTCTATTTTTGTGTGAAAATCTTAATGCGGTTTACAGAATACATCTACTTACCAAGTTTCAACAGCATAGTTCTAATAGTTTCGGAAAAAAGTGGCTGTGACATACGGACGGACAGACAGTCTATTTTTATTATTTGATTAGATTTTTTTATATTATTTTAATCTATCTTTGATATTGTTATTATTATTTATTTTTTCTTATATGAATTTGAATATTGAATGATACCTACCTATTATTGCTATGTTATGTATTTACTTCAAATTAATTAAATTTTGAATGGTATAATTTGTGTAATGACGTAATGACTCAAGTGTGATGTTACCTATTAAAATTGTTTTTTTTTAATGATAAGTTTATTCTTATAACCATTTTTTTTAAATTATGACTTACGTACAATTAATATCTATTTACTCAATAATTTTAAAGCATTAAAGCAAGCACTTTTCATATTGTATTAAATTGTTGTGCCCGACGATCTTAAAATAATTGTTACGAAGTTCACATGGACCCTTCCATGTGAATTTTGTAACAATTATTTTAAGATCTTGTATACAGATGAGATCCGCAGATTTGAATTGAATTTAATTCAATACGTACGCGCCGAGGAGGCTGAGCAGGCCTAACAGCGGTTTCGAGTCAGCACCGCCGGCGCCGAACCACTGTGGACAAACAACACGTTAGTACACGAGGCGTTAGTGACGGCCTACTGTAGCCGCAGCAGCGACAAACTGTAGATGTGATGTGTGGCCAGTAGTTGGCAACAAGAAAGAAATGAATTAATGGATGTTTCAAATGAAAATAAGAATGCTAGTGATATGAATAGCGATGATATGTGTGAAGAAACCAACACATTGATCGGCTCGATGGTAGGTAAAGTAGGTCAAGATTCAAGAACGTGCACCGCGACAGTGTGGACCGGATAATGTTCCCATTCATAACATGTAAAGTGGAGCCTTCGCTGTTGTTCTTACAGACGAATTCTAGCAGGCAGCGCTAACGCTAACGCTAGCGCAATAAGATAATAAATTGTTCATCATATTTGGTCCCGCCACTAACATCGTAAATATGATATTATAAGGATCAGCAAATTATTATTAGTTTAGCTTAAATATTAAAAATATGTTTAGTACTTTCAAAACCCAACACCTTTAAAGATTTTAATTCATCGAAAAAGTAAGCATTTGTTCTTTGCAGTGATTCCATTGTAATCCTTTTATTTTAAGTCATTGAGTTTGTTTTATGAAACTTGTGTCTAGAGATTTTTATTTAGACTTTTAAGTCTTTTAATAATAATCGTATCCAATCTGGATATATTCGTATATATAAAGAACTAGTATTCCTCTTCTACCTGCCCGTACCTCATGTTGAGATCGGCGGGAAAAGTTGACATCTTCCATTCTGCACAGTCAGATGTCAATTGTCACATTCCACCCATATCTATTTTCCTTGGTCTCCCTCTTCCCTTCCATTTAGATTAATTTGGGTCGCCTTTTAAGTTTTCTAGTAACTGGTACCACTATAAAACTACTATACTAGTTTCTAATTTTAAATATTTTCAGTAGTCACTCTACACATCCACTCAACATTCTCATCTCCGCTACATTCTCTTTCAGCCGTCTTCTTTACAATCATACGATAAGGAAGGTGTCACTCACGAGCAGCAGCAGCGCGGGCAGGAGTAGTGCGGTACACGAGTAGCGCCACATGACGAGATGCACGAGTTTAAATGTATGTGAGTGAAGATGTAACACTGAGCACTAGTAAAGTGCGGGCGGCGATTGTGGAGCGACGGCGGCGGCGCCTTATATACCGCGCGCGCATTACCATCTCAATGAGACGAGCTCGCCGATACCACACAGAACATTATAAACAAAAATGAACCAGTAAACCAAAAAAGCCGACCAAGTGCGTGTCGGATCACGCACATTGAAGGATTCCGTAGATAGGATGAATTTATCCCAAGAAGAAACTTAACACTAGTTGAAAAACATATTCTCCCATACATTCCAAATGTAAGTTTGTACGCACAATATTGAGAGATTTATCATGCTATTTTAAGACCATAGAATTCTTATAGGTTTTTCTGTAATCAATGAGAAAAGAAACACTTTCCATAATTTTTCAAAATGTTAGTCTCAGCAGTTTTGGAGATAATGGGGAATGGTAAATTTTCATAAATTTTCTTAAATGTTTACTTGGCAGCGATAGACACGCTATAAGGTGACATTGTGATAGCGTTACGGGACGCTGCCATTGGTAGCTATGTGGGACGTGGGGGTAGTGGCGAACAGCGCCGCGGTCGTCGTATTGTCGGCAGGAACAAGTTTGTTCGTGACGCTCACAGGGAGGCTAGGCAGAAGTTTTTAACGTGGGTGTGTTACGGTCGACCTAACAGGGCTAATATTTATAACGAAAGGTATAACATAATTCAAAAGCAAACTATATTATTGTCAGAATAACCAAGAATTAATAAAAAATAATATTAAGAAAACAGAAATAAAAAAATGGGTTAGAATAGGTAAACTAACCAAAACTACACAAAAACGGTTATGAAGAGTTTTGCCGGGTATTTTGCAAATATCTAAGAAACGGTGCGTCCGAGCTCAAAAATAACCAAATTTTATAACCCTTATATGAACCCCACGAAACGGATAAGAATGTCCTAAATCCACAAAAAAAAAACTAATTTTTCAGTTCTACCCTCGAATTATATTGTTCAAAAACACGGCACACCAACGGTCAGTCAATCTGCATAATACATGTAAAAAGGTGACGAGGTGTGCAAATTAATATCTTATTAATATCTCATGCAAATAATTACAATCGCAACATTAAACATACAGAATAAATTAAAAAAAACAATTTAATGTTTTTTATAGAAATGCAAAAATAAAAAGACAAATCAAAATGTCAATAATCATTACAGTCATCCTTCATTTAAATAGCCATTAATTGAATTAGCGTTTTCATTTTGCGCCTGAACCAACACGAATCCCAATTCTGATGTCGGATTTGATGGTATGAATCTCTCTCGTTATCAGGTATATTTTAACTACTGTGGGCGTACTAATGGGTAGTGTTGGTTATGCGCATTAGAAAAACGGTTGCAGTTCAGACCTAATTATAATTTATAATAACATTACTTACACTAGCATTTCACACACTGTAGGTACACGACATAATTATTCGAAACGCGGGACTGTTCCTAGACAGAAGGTTCTGTTCTCTAGAACGGTCGGAAGGCAAGTGCGCTAGCCCTGGCGCCTCTCTGTTAGCTAAGCTCCGTCGTAGCACGAAGTTAGCCGAGTGTTAGTGCTGCCACTACTCGGATCACGTGCTGCGTTTCGTTTAGCGACCGTACTAATGACCGGATCCGACATATATATATATATATACATACCTATTTAGAAAAATAAATCTTAAATTTGCTGACGAACAAAACGGATTTCGGAAAAACATGTATGAGTTTATACATAATGTCATATTAAATGTAGATACTCGTAAGATGACACCAGTTTGTACCATTTTCAGCGACATGACACAGGCATTTGATTGTGTCCATTATAATTCTCTAGCAGAGAAACTTGAAGCTTATGGTGTTAGGGGTAACGTCTTGGAACTTATTAAATCTAATTCTTATTAATCTTCATAACCGTAAACAAGTTACCGAAATCAGTCAAATTAACGGTAAACGTCAGGTAATCACAAGATCCGAGGTACTGGGGCCTCCGTTAATCACTTTATAGACTGGTGTCTATAAAGTGATCAACTGAGGCCGAAAAGTGTCATTGGCTGGTGCCAATGACACTTTTTGATGACGATTGCATTGTGACAATAGCTTGTAATGAAAATGACACATGAATATGAAATTAATAATTCGCTTATATCTATTATAAACTGGTAAAATAATAATAATTTAATAATTAATTTAAAAAAGACTCAGTGGATTTTAGACAACGTACACATACAGCTAAAAATCCTAATGTACCTTTGTTTAAATCGGGCAGCACATCAGACCCCACGAACTTTAGACCTATTTCTGTGCTTCCCACCTTTAGTAAAATATTCGAAAAATGTATGCTAGATCAATTGCAAAGACATTTTAATAAACATAAGTTATTAAACAGTAAGCAATTTGGTTTCACAAGGGGTCGCTCGACTTCCGACGCTGGTGTTGAGCTTCTTTCACATATTTTTGAGGCCTGGGAGAAGTCACATGATGCCCTAGGTATTTTTTGTGACAACAACCGAAATGACAACAATCGAAAGCCTTAGCTTTCGATTGTGTTTCACATGATACGTTGGTCAGGAAATTGCATCACTATGGTGTTAGAAACACTGCCTTGGATTTTCTTATTTCTTATTTGGATAATAGGATCCAAAGAGTGGAAGTTAATGGCAAGCGATCCTCTGGTTCGCTTGTCAATATGGGAGTTTCGCAGGGCTCAATTCTTGGCCCTTTTTTATTTCTCATATATATTAATGACCTAGGTCATTAATATAGACTTGCTTTATAAAGAACAGTCATGAAATAGAGTTATTTGCAGATGACACATCACTTATATTTAAGCTTAATCGACAACAGACCGTTATTGACGATGTAAATAATCTTCGCTCTAAAATTGTGCATTGGTTTAGTGTTAATAATTTACTTTTGAACGAGAAAAAGACTAAATGTATTAGATTTCTGACACCTAACGTTAAGCAGGTGAAAACCAATGTACTAGTAAATGGGACTGAATTGGATCTTGTGGACACCACTGCGTTTTTAGGTATTACTTTGGATTTGAAGCTTCATTGGGGCCCACATATAACCAAATTGTCGAAGCGACTAAGCTCTGCAGCCGACGCGGTGTATAAAATCCGTCATTTGACTGATGTAGAAATAGCTCGATTAGTATAATTTAGTTATTTCCATAGTGTAATGTCGTATGGCATTTTGTTGTGGCGAAATGGCGCCGACTTTCAGGCTATATTTGTGCTGCAGAAACGTGCCCTTCGAGCAATTTATAACTTAAGTTATAGGCATTCAATGACGGATAAATTTAAGGAAATAAACATAATGACGATCGCGTCTCAATATGTATATGAGAACTTGATTCATGTAAAAAACACAGCTACATTAATAGCTTAAATACTAGAAACAAAGATTTATTTATTGTACTGAGGACTAGACTCAGAGCCTCTTAAATTTTGTTTTCATTTATTGTTGACATAATCTACTCATTAAAATGTTTTTATTTTATGAGTTGATTGCAATTTGTGCTAATGTAAATTATTATTGCATTTAAAGCATTATTATATAGAATCATGTGAGCTGAGCTGTGCTGCTGGGGAGTTTGTTGCGCCACTTCTTCTTCCCAGCTTAAGCACTAGGAAGTGGTGAAGGGTGGGTGTTTTTGGGGGACTGTCTTATGTAATTTTGACGTTCGAAAAATTCTGATTCTCAGCCTAGTTTGAATAAATGAATTTTGAATTTGAATAATATTAATGAAACTGACACAACAACATTTCTGGGACTGATTATAGATGATAAGTTGAATTGGACACCTCAAATAGAAACACAATGAATGAAGCAAAAAAAAATGAATTAGTTCAGCCTTGGGCGTGTCAGACTCTTACTGACTAAAGCCCAACTGTGTACCTTCAGTGTTGCCTGTACGTTGCCAGGGGCCACGGTATTCCTTTCGGACTTTCCCGCGACTCCGGCAGGCATCGGTCCTAGCATACCCCTTCTGTTATGCTGACATCTCTTTGAGGCGCGCATGGAACACAACGCGCCGTCGACCCGGGCTACTTTCTGTGCAAATAAAGAACTATTCTATTCTATTCTATGACTTTAATAAAGTTACTGGGCGCCAGTTTAATGTCAATTCTTTAAATACAAAAAAAGGTTTAATGGTCTTTCAATTTATTGCTCAGTAGGCACGAAGAACACAACATATAACATTTTTTAAGAAATGGGAAAACAATTAACATCGCGACTGAGAGTCGCGGAGGATCGCCGTTACACGCGTCCGTCTCCGCTCGCGATCGGGGTTCTCTCTCTCCTCCGCATTTACTACAGCAGATTTTTCCAGTATATTAATGTTGAAATCTCCACAGACTACAACTTTTTATAACTGTTACAAGTCTTTATTAATAATTCTTACTTCTGAAAAATATCATATGAAGCACATGGGGGCCTGTACATGCTCATTACAATGAACTTCTCAAGCTCAATGCAAGCTATTTCACTAACTCGCTCAACAGAGAGGCTCACAATATCCTTACGTTCTTTAAATTTCATATTGTTACGAACAATTTATTAGAGAGCCACCACGTATCATATTAACTCTGCTGAATGAGCTGGCAACACGATGGTTGTTAAAGCTGAACATGAACTGGTGGACTTTTTATGTTTAACGGTTTTCTCTTGCTCGTTTGATTCGATCGGTTTTGCTTTCTGTTTAGTTATCGTTTATTTTTCTACCTGATGTATCAGATACCTCGCTTTCTTTCAATGACCACACGTCAGTACTAACAACTGAAAAATCTAAATTTTTAGGAAAATTTGAATTGAACTCATCATCCGACATGAAATCAAAATGCTCTCTTAAATCCTTTCTTACATTTTCTCTTGGGGCGCTTTTTTACTTTGGAGTTTGATTTGTTCTTATCAGGACTGCTAACAGGATTCAAAGATCCTAGTAAATGTGCAGGCACTGTATAGTCACGAGAAGTGCCTGGTTGATTCCAATCTTCAGTTACGTCTTTCGCATTGGTATCATCCTCTCTTTCGCACACAGAAAGACGTTGTGAGATAGAAAAGGATGGTAATAGTGCAAGCACGTGCTATCTCGTATTATGAAGTTAGAAGTGTGTGTAAATAAAGCGAATAGAGATAAATATTAATTACTTAACTTAACTTAACGGACACCTAACCTAAATATAATTTGATTCAAATAGGTGTAACGTTGACACTGCTTAAAGTATGACAATGCAAAAAATTTGAATCCAAAAAATCAGTAGGTTAAGGGACATTTTTCTTAAGCTAGATTTTTTTCACTATACACCATTCGAAAGAGCGAAAAATTCTGAACAAAACTATACTATATATATACTCAACTCATTTTGGGTATTTTGTCCCTTACCTCAATTGAACCTACGGTCGACGGTATGCGGTTGCATATTGGTGATCTCTGACTTTGGCGCTCGCGTGCAGTCAAGTGGTTCGATTCTACCTTTTCCATGTACTCCTGGAAACGCTTCCTCTACAAATCGCGACACGGCTGCAGTTGTTGATTTCAAATCTTTCTTGAACCAAATTCGTTCTCACAAACGGGTTTTGTCGACAGCAGAATAGACAAAAAGACAGTTTCACAATCACAATCTGTCATTTTTTCTATTGAGGTCATGCTACGCGACCTACTCTAAATATGGCCTTGTACTATTACTGTCAAATGTCGCCAGGCTCCTTCTGGTGGATGTCGATGAACTCTTGTCGTCCTCTGCCACCATTGCAGCTACAGTTATAGCAAATAGCGGTGCTCGAGACTGCCTTATGCCACTTGAACCCGCCACATTTAAAGATGGTGGTTCCTGCGCTTCGCTCAATCTAACGCGTTCCCGGTGGAGATGTCACATGTTGCCCCCTTTGACCTCGGCGGAACGTCTTCGTCGACTCTACAACTTCTAATGGTCACAATATGAGTTTTATGTGTTACACCTACCATCGTGAGTCGAGAGCTCTGTCAAACGCGACCACTGTTGCTCGAATCGACCAATGTAATTATTATTATTTTGTTTTTCAAATTTATTTTCTCAGGTTCCTAGAACCTGGTATTTTATTAAAATCTCACGGGTGTAAACCAAGGTGAGATTTTAAGTTTGAGTAGATAGATTAGGGTTTTGTACTGCATTGAAATTATTGTCTAAATCTAATTGTAGGAATTTCCGTACTATGCGACATGTGTTTAATATAGCTGCTTTCTGTAGTGTAAGATATGAATAATTGGAGAGATTGATTGTATATAAACTGATAAATAGTTGTTTCGGGATAATACCAGTTGTTGATACCACTATTGGGACTATGGTTACTCTGTTCATTTTCCAGACCCTGGTAATTTCTTCTTGTAGTTCTGTGTATTGTCTGATTTTTTCGGTGATGGTTTTTGTATATTATTGGTGTTGGGGACTGCTATAACTATTATGTATGTGTATTTGTTTTCTTTATTAACAAGTGTTATATCGGGTCTGTTGTTATATATTTATTATTATTATAATTATTTATTTATTTCAGAGGAAAAACTCCATAATTGGCAACAAGAACATAAAATCATAATAGTGTGTTAGTAAGAGAATTGTACCGAAAACCGTAATGCTGAGTAATTACAAAATAAACACAGCACGCGACGGTAAATTTAGTTCCGAAAGCGTCGTACTCCGCGCGAGTAGAGCGCCATTTACGCCAGCGACATATGCAGTACGGAGTAATGGCTTCTATCCTCTAAACTATAGTCTTTTCATTTTATTTCATTTATTTACATATATCATAATGTGTATAAAAGATGTTACATGAGGCTTAAAGCTAGAGTACAGTTATGGACCCTGTTAGGGCACAGCAACATAAGTATTAACTTAAAATTTAAATTCAAAGATAACATTTCGAAAATAACTATTCTTATAAATATATGTGAACTTATAAATTACGTATTAATAGTTATATTTATAGTTATTCAGATAATGTTAATGTTAGTGTAAATAATAATATTTTGAGATTTAAATTAACTAAAAAAATAAACGTAAAAGATAAAGTTAAAAATTAAAATGGTAAAACAAGAATAATATTAAAATCTAAATCAGTCAAAAATACAATTATTTAATTTTTAATTTAATTGGGAGAATTTATAGTTATTATTATAAGTAAGGATTTTATTATTTTGTACTCATAGTTCATCATTTAAGTATTCATTCATATTATAGTAAGAAATAGTTTTAATTTATTATTAAAACTATTATATCTATTTATGTTCCTAATTTGTTCCGGTAGCTTATTATATAATTTTATTTCGACATTACGGAACTCCGACATGTCTCCGTTTCGACAATACTTTAGTTCGAAATACCTTAAGTCCGACACTACTGTACTCCGACAAAGCGTTTCTTCGACATGACTTAACTAGAAAATGATGCGACTTCGACGACATACTTCTTCGGCAATATTGCTACTGTACTCTGTACACTGTACTTCGACACTATCTTAAATCGTCGTGATGCATCTGAGACACGATGTAACTTAATAATTATTCTGCGACATTGGGAAACAACTGAAAACAAAGTTCAGTTGTTTCGCAAGTCACAGTTCTAGCCAGAAATGGGATGATTACGAAGATGACGACTAATATAGAAGTAGGGAAGAAAAAGACATGTTGCGCGGATCCCAAATAAGTTGGGATAAGGGGAGGAGAATGATGATAAGGAATAAATAAAATCTTTTGTTTTAAAATAACATTTTTATTTATTAGAATATAGCTGAGTGAGTATCCTAAGCTAGCTTAAGCGTATATTACTGAACACCTAATTTAAATGTTACAAAAAAAAAAGGGAAACAAAAGGGGGACAAAAGCTGTCAACTTCACACAAATTGTAAAAAAAAAATATGTATTTTAATGATCTTACGTAATGTAAGAAATTCCTTTCTAAAAAGGTAATCGAAAAAACAATACCAACTATACACAATACATGCTATCGTGGGTGAAATATAGTCTCGACTGATCAGATTTTACCATTGGTGTACCTACGGATATCTGTCAAGCAAGAGTGAGGATGATCCGGCGCCACGCGGTGGGTCCTGGGATATATTTTATGTAAAAGCAAGAAATTTTACGAGGACGAAGTCACGGGCAGTAGCTAGTGTGTTATGTAACTAATCTGAAATAGTTAAAAACAAATCTATTTATAGTTCTAAATACAACCAAAATTAAGTAATTATTTTAAGTAGCCCCAGAAAAATACAGTTATTTTCTATAACGAAAAAAAATACAGTTATTTTTCATATAATTGTTTTGTGACCTCGACAATAGATCATAATTATTTATTGTTATTAGTAAATTAACTGTTTATTTATTGTACCTCGATGGTCCTAGTTTATCATTTATAACTTCCAGTTACAGCTTTATGTAAGCGGGCATGCCCTTTATGCCTGGAGGCTTTTATTAAGACGTTAAGTTTTGTGTACGTTTAGTTTTTATTTCTGCCCGATTATAGTTCTCGATGATTTTGTTTGGTATATTGGCGTGTGCTAGCTAAATTAGGTTATTTATGTTGAACACTATTATATAGAATCATTTTTTTTTCTACCTTAACTAAAATGTAGTTTAGCTAATCTCAACAGATGGCGTTTACCGATCATGTAAACAGATGATTAGAGGAAATTAGGTACTTAAAATATATTTATTATTTATGTATTTTATTTATTCCTTATCATCATTCGTTCCTCCCCTTATCTCAACTTATTTGGGATCCGCGCAACATGTCTTTTTCTTCCCAACGTCTCTATTAGTCGTCATCTTCGTAATCATCCCATTTCTGGCTAGAACTGTGACTTGCGAAACAACTGAACTTTGTTTTCAGTTGTTTCCCAATGGCGCAGAATAATTTTGAAGTTACATCGTGTCTCAGATGCATCACGTCGATTTAAGATACTGTCGAAGTACAGTATGCCGGAGTACAGTACGTACAAATGACTCATGTCGGACTAGCAATATTGTCGAAGAAGTATGTCGTCGAATTCGCATCGTTTTCTAGTTATGTTATGTTGGAAAAACGCTTTGTCGGAGTACAGTAGTGTCGGACTTAAGGTATTTCGAACTAAAGTATTGTCGAAACGGAGACGTGTCGGAGTTCCGTAATGTCGAAATAAAATCTTGTCGAAATTCAGGTTGGTAGTTAATAATGCCGGTAAGTGCATTACTTTCAAAGTAATAAGCGATGTTGCCATAACATATTCCATTACATGGTTTTCGCAAGTGACCCCCTGACCAAAATGAAGACATTCCACGTCAAAATCGTTAAAACCCCTCAATATAAAATCACGATTAGTCATGCCGGATGTCTGTCAACTGACGGTTGCACATAATACTCAACGTTTGTAACTACTGCAGCAGTTTTGTTTGCGCCGAGAAGTTGGCTCACATCAGTCGTGTGTGCTCTCATGATGTATGGAGTGGGTCTTCTGTCGCTGTTCGTAAGTTAAGCACTGGTGACCGTTACGTCGTCGCGGCCATCGATTAACCGTGTACAATCGGTCGTCACGCCGGCGGGGCACAATGTCACACGTCCATACAGCTTGTAGGCGAAGGCTGCTCTGTGAACTCAATCATGTTGCTCGAGAAAATTACGTGATTGTGTTACTATACAGGTTCTCTATCCAACATTCTCTATACATGTTGTGGTTACATCGCAATCTGGTTTCAGGTATTTCTTTTGTGATGATTGTGCTATAGCGGGTTAAGTACCGTGTAGCATATTAGTGTCACGGTAGTATGTCGGGTGAGTATCGTCGGTATCGGGATTCGGAAGCGGCTGATCCCCTCTTTGTGCGTCGCGTGGCTTGTTGCCGGGGTGCGAGGTGCGGGGCGCGTGGAGCGCTCCCGCGGCGCGAGGAAGGGGGAAGCGCGGTGGATCGCGCGCGGGGTTGGCAGTTTGCTCGTGGCGCCCGACGACGCAGTACGTTCCGCGTGTGTGTTAGTGTCGATAGACTCCGCGTCCCGATATCGGTGAGTGTTACACGATGACAACACAGTGCTTCAGTGAATTAAACACATCCCTGGCGATATTCATCACATAAGTTATTGGCGGTTCCAAGTTTGTTTGCTCTACATTTAATTATTTACTGTAAATCTCGTCGTTACTTTTTAGGAAACACTCTTATCTTCTTCAACGGTCACATTTGAAAATGAAGGCATCTTTTAAATATCCTAGAAATAAGGTTCTATGAAAGACATCTGATCTCTCCGTCATGCATAGGTACAGTGCATATGAAAAAAAAAAAGAGGAATATTATACAACTTGTTCTAATCGATGTGAAAATGCTTCTTGAGCATTGCTTGAGTGATAGTAATGTGGTCACCTAGTGTGCTCTGCAACGGACTGCCTGCCGGAGGATGTTCATCTTATTTTCGTTCTTTTAACTAGTTGTGTCAATGAACTGTTCCACACAATAATAATAGATCTCTTACTGCATTTAGGACGTCTTTTTAAATAATTATATAAAATGTATAAATCAAAACATGTTAAATTCAAACACATTGCAATTTGAAAACATGTAAATTCAAGTGCCGGCTATGTTGTTCTCGCCCTGTATATGGAGATAGCAACAGAATACCTAGTGGCGTTCACTTGATGTATCGCAAACACAAGCTATTGTCATAACGTTTCATACACATTAACATGTATGTCTTTGTGTTCTATGCAGAAACATTTGTTTGACTCTCATTCGTGCTGGCCTTGACATTAGCTATCAACATATTTGTTTGACCTACCAACCACTAAGAAAGAACTCCTATAGGTACAGTGTTTCTATTAAAATGAAAATACTCGAGCAATAATAATATGGTTAAGCTGCATTACTAGTCTGCCTGTACTTAGAGTGGTTAGCGACAATAGTGCAGCGGATGTCTGCACCTTCAGAGCTGAGCTGAACGCCGAGCTAGTGAGAATGAAAGTGAAATGTCTTCGCATTCCACATATCAACGATACGTCGATCTACAAAAGCGCTATTATGCTTCCTAATTCCTACCTGGCCGCGTGGGCACTGCTCTGATACTAAACTACCAGCGCCGTTGTCTACTACCGATCTATTCTGTAAAAATCTCAAAGCTTGTGTAGCTGAAGTCAATAGTCAATAGTGTTGATGTCTAGCGATATATCTCTAGCATGACAGCTATGACAGCTCACTTCAAGATCACTTATATACATTATAGTCCTCCAGACCGTATTTCGGCCATAGCAGCCAATCTCAACGGAGACCAGCCTTCGGCGTAGGAGATATTATAGTGCACAAGACTGTGTCCCCAGACACAGGTGCACTCTTTCTTTCCTCACTGTCGTAGTCCTATGGGACGGTAATCTGATACGACCGGAGAGATCTCAAGCCGTTGACCTTGGTGCCAACGGCTTAACGTGCTTTCCGAGGCACGGGGGAAAGCCCAATAACACTGTCTGACCCGGGAATCGAACCGCTCAGCAGTCGCGCTTACGAGATTTTTACAGAATAGATGGGCTGGTCCAGAAGTGTCAACGGCGTCGTCCTCAGGGACATCTGAACATCTTGTGGGAGTATCATATAATATGAGCTATGCAATGAAAGGACCTGTCACGTGATACACGTAGTAACATGATACAGTCGCACCTCGCACTTTCGGGACTTATCGCACCTGTTAACCTTGAATATTCTCACTACCTAAAAATAGTATACTTATTAATATGATTGTTTCTTTCAAAATCATTTTATAGAACAATTTTGTTTACAACCACCATTTTCCAACTAAGTATAATTATAAAAAATTACGACTCTGAATATGACCTACATAATTAAGATTATTATTCAGGGGTTCATTGGAAGCATTCAATAATATTATAATGTAGCGAGATACACGAAACTGGAAGGATGACCTGTCTGGGCTCGCCGAGTAGTAACTACACTTATAAACAGTTATACACTGCTATACTAGAAAAACTATTCCTGTGACTTCATCCAACTGGATTTTGTAATAAGTACCTACATATTTTTCACCAGTTTTTAATTTTGCACACCTACCTAGGTGTACCTGCATGTGCAAATACTACATGGATTGGATGATGTGAAAGAAAAAACGGGCAAACGCGTGTCGGACCACGCACAATGAAGGGTTCCGTAGTTGGGATAAATTTATCCCAAGAACAAACTTAAAACTTAAAACTAAATTGAAGTTGAAAAACAATATGTTCCTCCATACATTCCAACTGCAAATGTACATAAGTTTGTACGCACAATATTGAGTAATTTACCATGCTATTTTAAGACCATAGACTTCTTAAGTTTTCCTGTAATCTATAAGCATAGAACTATTCTCTGTATTAAAATAAATAAAAATAGGCTTAGTAGTTTCCATCTCGGAAACTACTGAGCCTATTTTTAGCCTATTTTGGGGGGAAATGGACAATTTTCATCTATTTTTGTAAATATATTTAGAACTATTTATTTTAAAATTATAAAAACAATGTATCCTCGCAATAAGCCCTTTCATTTAATATTTCACACGGTACAGTTGAATGAAAGTTATTATTAGATTTAGTTGTTTAACCTCCTAACACGGAGGGCAATTCTATTCCAGAGTAGTATCAGTTCCACGAGTGTTAATACCAGCTGTACAGGGTACAGTCAGCGGTCGGTCGTGACGCCTGAGCGATGGTCGGCGCCTGAAGTAACTCCACGTTTATTACCCCCAATACATTTACGTACAACTTTACGATAAGTGGGAGTTCTGTTTGCGGTAGAAGTTGGAGCAGGACATTACTCAGGTGTCGGTGAAACGAAACGAATATGAAAACTGGAAAGCGAAAGTTGCTACGAAACAATAAAATCGTGTAAAGTAGAACGATAAATTCCTAATATCCGTTTCCTTGCGCGCCCTCGAGCTTGTCGCAACTTGTTATTGCTAGAATTTTTCTTGAGCGCGCTGTCGTTGACATTTATCAAGAGCGAGCACCGCCCCCCTCACCCTGACCCCGTCCCCGGCCCCGTCCCGCGTGAAAGTTGTGAGAACCGAAAGAGAATTGACGAACTAATCGTTAAGGGTGCATAACGCATAACATTGTGCGAAGGATCGATGTTTTTCTGTGAAAGCGATGCGTGAGTGCCGCGGATCATGCAAAGTGTCAATGTATGCTTGGAGGACATAATCCACTGCCGCTGTACAATAATCGGAATCTGTTCCGCGGAACTCGATTAAATAAACACACATTGCTGAAATTGTGTTTGTCGTTGATTATTGCGTTAGTCGTACGCTGCACTAGGAAGTTCCCAATAGTGAATTTGCTGGGCAAGTCTGATGCTGTTGTCATCGCGGATACGTTGTAGGACCAATTTCCTCCTTCTTACTAAATAACTCGACTATGTTCCGTAATGTTGTAAGTATCGGACTACATAATAGTGTAGTGCACCTACAATTCAACGTGATTGAGCCGACACAAGAACAGTCTTGCAAGCTCATCAAGACGATATTTTACATGAATCGGATTAAACCAGCTAGACATCGGTAAAGTTAATCTCGAGTTATTGAATCAGAAGCAATCTCGTGAAACATGTAGAGTTAAGTGAATAACACTCATTATTTGGAACCCCTAATGTAAAGTTATCGCGAGTCAATAATGAATTTCCGATAAACGCGGTGAGAATGAAACGTAGTGAATATGTTTATGAGGAAACTTCACGGATAATTGCTTGTGTTTGTTGAGAGCGGTGAAGGGGGAGGGGAGCTTACCTGAACACTAATTCAAAGTTGGTGAACACAATCTATAACAAGTTTAAGCTTCATAATGTGCGCCGCAGTGTTACGGGGGTGAGTAGTGACGGACAGAGCTGTCTCGTCTGAAGAATGATGTAGACTGCACTGTTCCCGCAAAGTTCACTCATCTTCTATAGAAAAGGGAGGATCCTCCGACCAGACGGGTGTCGTGTCTGGCGGGCAACTACCCAACGATTGATGTCGGATAATCAAACTCAAAGCATTTATTTCAATTAAACCATTACAGGCACTATTGAATTGTCAAGGAATCGGTCAGTCAAAAATATGAAGCTAGTTGCCCATTCCAAAGCATAGTAGGTACCTATGGAGAAGAACGGGCAAGAAACTCCACGGACACTCTTTTAAATAAAATCAATTGTTAAAAAAAAACCTAATAGAGCGGCTACAGGCGCTCTATTAGGTTTTTTAATTGTTAGTATTAAGTTATGTATATTTTTAGCTCTTAGATTTTTTGTAATAAATATATAGCGTATTTGTACGCTGGAAACAGCAGAATATTATGGACATCATATTATAATTTGTATCACCTTGTAAAACAATATTCTGACAAATAAATTATTATTATTATTTTATAATCTATGAGTACGGTAGTGGGGCAAATATTTTTATTTTCTACAAAGTAGGGAAGAAAAAGTACGGGTTGTTCTCTTCCGAAGTCTTGATAACGTCTGTTATCACTACTTTTACTCCATTTGGCGAGATATTTATATTTTCTAGTTTTATTAGGCAAAGATTTTGGACTCGCTGTGCCGTAAAGCCAGTAAAATTACTAATTTTTTTGTTAATTGACTAAGGTCTAAATCTAAATTTCGGTTAGGGTACCATTAAGAAACAAGATTAAGTACTAATTGTGGGTCCCACGTGTGTGTATATTTTGGCCTGCTAGGTTTAAGATTATAGGCTCCTTTTAACAAACGTTTAATACATTCATCAGAACCAATGTTATTGCCCAATAGTAACGACAGTGCGGACCTGTGGGAATTCAAAGATCCATACGAGGCACCTTTATTAAACTCTGTTGTCAGGAAAGAGATGACGTTTGCTACTGTGCTCTCAAAAGTATGAATTTTATTTATTTTGCAGAAGTGCCACCAGAGTTTGTATGAGACGCTATATTGTTTTTTGGTATTATCAGAAAGCGATGCTAACATGAGATCTAGGTATTGCTTCTACTGGGATGTGACGTCGGAAGAATTCTTCCCGGAGAGTATCGCTGCAGCTAGTGTAAGATGACTGTGCAGCGGGTGGTGGTGATCCCTGGAAGAGGATAGGAGCAAATTTAAAATGTATATAATTTCTGAGGAGATTAGTTCTGTACCGATAGGAAACCATGGCTGTGGCTACACGCCTCATCGTTTATTATTTTATACACACTTTTAAGTATTAATGAGAATGGGGGGAAGGCGTAGCAAAAATCGTGTTTCCAATTAATTGTAAATGCATCGACAAAAGACGCGTCTGGGTCAGGAAACCAGGAAGCGTACAAATGACATTTGGAATTAGTGCGAGAAGCGAACAGATCAACTACAGGTTGACCTAGTTTACGAATGATAGTTTTAAATGCTTGATCTGATAAGCTCCATTCTATTTCGGGATTAATTTTTCTTGATTCAATGTCAGCTTCGATATTTTGTTTGGTATTAATATAGGATGCAAATATCCATATATTCCGCTTCTCGCACCACAAATTTGATAAGCAAGATCATTTAAGTGAGGATATGTGTACTCCTCGTACAATATCCTCACTTAAATGATCTCCATTCTATTAACATAACTCAACGCTGTATTATTGTCAACTCGTAACAATATGGAACAATTTAACCGTTCCTTTGCGAAGATTTTTAGTGCTAAGAAACTAGCTAATAACTCTAGGTAATTTATATGACATTCTCTTTCTGTTTCCTTCCATGATCCATGAGCGCGACTACCATCACAAAATGCTCCCCACCCTGTTTTCGAAGCATCGGAAAATATTTCCAATTCAAAATCAGGAGTGTCAACAAAGTTTGTACATGTAAATATATTTTGTGACCACCAATTTAAATCATTAAGTATGTATCGTTCTAGGATTATTTTAGAATTATAATTATTATGAAATCTATTCAATAAAAGGTATTTTTGACGCTCTAGAGTTTTGGTATATACCCATATTTAACGGCGGGACACGCTGCTATGAGAACGCCCATTAACTGAGCGAATCCTCTTATGGTACACGGAGGTAAACCAATGATTTTTTTAACTAGCTGCGCGATGTAACGATGTTTGTCACTAGGTGAGGAAATCGAAAGGTTTGTCGTATTATAGATTAAACCTAAGAATTTGCACTCTTGTTGGGGTACTAAAGAGCTGTTTTTATAATTTATCACAAATCCGAGACACGTTAACACTCGTAAAGTTTCGTTAACGTTATTGAGGCACTCGGTGTAAGTTTTACTGATACACAAGGCGTCATCTAAGTATATGACTGATTTATGTCCTTTGTATCTAAGATAGGTCATGACCTCCTTCATAATTTTTGTATACACTCTAAGAGCAATGGAGATACCGTAGGGCATGCGTTAAATTCGTATGTATCGGATTTATAATTTTCGAATTGAAAACGTAAATATTATCTAAATGATTTTTTAATTGGAACTAAAAGATAGGCTTCTTTAAGATCTATCGTTGCAAGGAAACCATTTTTTGGAATAAGTTTAGAGGCAGTTCTATGATCTTCCATTTTGAAGTGAGATTTTTTGACGAACTGATTAAATGATTTTAGGTTTAAGATGACGCAAGTTCCCACCCCCCACGATGTCAACATAGAGATACGGCGGTGGGTTATTATTATTACTCGTTAACTTGTAGAGCCTACCTAGCTGTGATAGTTTTCCTTTTAATTCCGTTATACATACTACCGCTGTGATTTTTTTCACATATCCAAAACCAACCATTTAGCTGGCAGGGGGGGGGGCACATGACTCTAAAAAAAAAATTCAGTTAAAAGCTTAATATCGCGCAAACGAATCCTTGAATCCAAAAATGGTTTTCACAAACTCACATTATTTATATATTTATCTTGATTTAATTTTGCCACTTTGTCGGCATGGTTAATATGTATACATATGCCAAATTACAGCTTTCTAGTACTAACCGTTCCGAGCTAAGCCGCGGACAGACAGACAGAGCTTACCTAATATTTAAAGCTTACCTAATATTTCGCAAACGGATTCGTGAATCCAAAAATGGTTTTCATACACTCACAATATTTTTGAATGACCTTTCCAACGACACCCATAATAGAAGAGAAAAAAAATCCATACATTACGAGTACCTACCCTAAAAAAAAAATTTTTCTTAATTTTTTGCCACTTTGACGGCATGATTAATAGGTAAGTATAGCCATGACGTGACAAAAAACGAAAGTTCAAAACCAAATACACCGACTTCCGAAATAAAGTTATTTTTCACTTTATAGTGTATTTTTTTTGGAAGTCGGTTGATTTTTATTGTAGAAAAGTTTTTTTACTTTTTAGTTCGTTTTTTGGCAAGGCAGTCGTTAATTGACGCAGGCGTGACTTCACGGAAGTCCATTAGAAAATACTTTAGACAACGTATTTTAGTAACCTAATCCGCTTAACTGTTATTAAAACGGTTAAAGCCAATAATAGAAGAAAAAGACCAAACCCATCAATTTGGCATCAGGGAAAAAAACTCTACAATAGACCAGGTACACAGAATAACATTATTGAAAAAACACTCGAAAATAAGCAAGTCTGCGCCACCGTATTCCTAGATGTCGCGCAAGCTTTTGATAAAGTTTGGCATGATGGTGTGGTATTTAAACTCAGACGCATACTACCTCCAGAATTTGCAGAAATTCTAGAATCATATTTAAGTAACAGAATGTTTAGAATAAGGCAAGAGGATGCATATTCCGAGCTAAAAACTATAAAAGCTGGGGTACCACAAGGAAGTGTGTTAGGCTCAATCCTGTACTTGCTATACATATGCGATATCCCAGAGCTGGAAAACAACACCATTGCGACCTTTGCAGATGACACTGCTATTATGGCTACCGGATCAGGCCATAAAGAAGTAGTCCCTCAAAATGCCCACCTTTCACCACTTCTTAGTGCGTTAGCTGGGAAGAAGTGGCGCAACAAACTCCCCAGCAGCACAGCTGTCTGTTCAGTTAGAAAGAAAAAAAAAAGATTCTATATAATGGTATTCAACAGAATTAACCTAATTTAAATTATTATCAATATGTTAGCTAGCACACGCCAATATATTAAATATTATGAAAGTATGTATTGGTTACTCGGAAGGAAATCCAATTTGGACGTATGGCATCCAACTTTGGGGCTGTACTAAACAAAGCAACGTCAAAATAATTCAATAATTCCAAAAGAAAGTGCTCAGGAACGCTGTAAATGCACCATGGTACATTAGAAATGACGACCTCCACCGTGACCTTAAAACGGAATTCGTCACCACCATCATCCAAAAATTTGAAGCAGACTCCACCGACATGTGAATATCGAGGCAATTCAGCTGCTAGACAACACAGACATAGTGCGTAGGCTAAAGAGAACTAAATCATTTGAGTTAGTATAGTGTGTAAATAGTGAATTAATAATAAATAGTACCAATGCTGTGCTATACGTGTAACACATGAACAAAGTGTTTTTATCAATTATTGTATAATTTTTAACACTAATAAGAATTTGCACTTTTACACAAGGTCAATTAATTTCGTAGCACTTTCTTACACACTACGGGTCTCACACACTCTGTGGGTCACTCCCACGGCGTGCACAAACAGCTCGTGCGTCCGGCTCTTCACCGTGTATAAAAGAGGCGTCGTCGGCAACATTCGGCTATTCCCGAACGCTTCCGATCCGTAGTTTGGCGCCCGCAGTAGTCGCCGAACGGAGGAAGCTCGCTAAATACTTCCTTCCACTCGATCCGGAGAAATACGATCAGTTCTCGCACTCCTCCCGCCCGCGCGCCTCTTGCCCCGCGCCGCGTCCCTACACACCCCGGAGCACACGATGGAGACTGGAGTTCAGAAGGTGCAGCTCACACTAAAAGCACTCGGAAAACTGCTTCCAAAACGAGAATAGATTTGTAAAACAGGTGCTGAAATAAAAACGTAACAGACCGTAGGTACCTAAAAAAATCGGCCCGGTAAAATTCGAATAGAACATTATTTTGTAACATTAGGTACTTATAGTATTTTTTCAGCTCAATCGTCCACTAATTATCGGTTCCCGAGAAAAGTCGGTCATCAGAATCATCGTTCTCACTTCGGTCAGATGCAGTTTTGGGGTAGGTACACGCACAGCTCGGCTAAAGAAGCTTGTTTGTTTCTTACGTCGTTGTTTTAATAAAAACGCAACTGACATGTAGTTGCGTTCTAGGAAATTTGTGCAGTTTGTCGAGTACGAATATTGTGGAGTATTTAAAGCAGTGGACCTTTGGCGTGTAGTTGTTGAATGCTGTTAGTGAGTCGCTACTGGCTGCGTCCAACCGTTCCCGTCGGCGCGGCGTGCTCTACGTACGACGCGGCGCGGAAACTAACTTAACTCGATGTACCTACTATTACTGGTAGGTAAGTACAATAACACTGATTCCTTCGCAGTGCAATATCAGTAAGTAGATACGTATGTCTGCTATGCTGCATATCTTATAATTATTAAAGTTCAAAAAACTAAGCTTGAGTTGGGGAATTTTATAGCAAGTTTAAGCTCTTTAACGGAATGCTCATTGATTGGTTCAGAGACTATAATTCAATTGGATTGAATTCCTGGCCTCATACTCCGTGTTGTGAGATCCAGGCTATTACCCGCGTCGTATTGTGAACTATGTGTATTAGGTAGGAATATACCTACATATTATTCTGTGGTAAAATACCTTCTGAAATGTCGAGTAGAAATAGTAAACGAGTCCTGCTTTTTACCCGATTACGGCGAAGCAAAAAGGAGGTTTATGATGTTGACCGGTATGTATTGTATGTATTGTTCATCTGTTACCTCAAACTTTTGATCATAATTTGACAAATGAGGTATCGTGGGAAGCGTCTTAATCGTCGGCAGGTTATAGGCTATGTGACGTTACATTAAAATATGGCGCCCTCTAGAGGACATAAAGACACGATTTTTTTGATTTTTTATTATGCTGTGTTGGGTATCAAGTGAAAGGGCTTGATGAGAACATTACAGATATGTATACATATTATATTGTCTAAGTAAATTTTAAAACAAGCAAAAGTGAGACTGCGCTACCTACGGCGGCGGCGCGGCGTGGCTGTAAAATTAATACCCATTATACAATAAAACCAAAACAAAAAAAATTTAAAGCCGCTCTGCAAAATAACCCCAAAATAATTTAAATAAAAAATAAGTTCAAAAACTAAAACCCGACTACCGAAAAATTGCACTCTAAAAAGTTTGAAACAAGAAAATATTTCAGACAGAAATCAAAACAGGTAAAAAATGGTCAAGGTAAAGCCGTCGTCGCATACCATTATAATTTTGTGGGTGTAACGACCATTCTAGTACTTCTAGGATTTCTGACGTCTATTTAAGTACATCGCCTTTCGGTACTCTACCTCCCGGACAAAAACAAATGTTTGTCGTCATCTCTATTTAGTTTGTCCTGTGAACTCCTGTGCTACTCACGTGTAGATCTAAAGTTGGTCATGTGTTGTTACAGATGCGGCGTCCGTGGAGATGAGCCGCCCGCCGCCGCCGCCGGCCGTCTGTCTCGCTAGCTCGCGCGCGCTTCTCCCTCGCCCTTGCCCCGCCCCCCGCCATGCTACGCGCTCATAGGCCGAGCGCGCCGTGGCCACGGCTCGCGCGCCGCACGCGCACCCTTGTCTCCACTCTCCTCTACTTTACCTTCCTTACAGGTGAGTCTTTTCTTTTATCATAATATACATATCGAATAATCCACTTGCGGTGTAGTGCGTGTGCAACACACGAACTAGTTTCACTAGTAAATTTATTTGTACGCATTTATGCTACATATTTGTATAACCGTGTCAGCTGTACGATATCTCCAACGAAATTGTATTAGAATCAAGTTATAGATGATCTCTCTATGATTTATCTGATACTAACACCGCCATCGTCACGTTCGTCTCAGAATCAATCTTCAGATCGGGCACGGGAATTTGATTTTCTATGTTAGGTACTTAATTCTAAGTTAGCTTTAAGTGGGTGGGAATTATGCTTAAAACTCTAACTAGCCGGGACCAATAATTATTGTCATCAACAAATGATGAGAAGTCAGTCCATCGTCTAACTCCAACGGAATAACACGCATACCTAATAGAGTACTAAACTAGAACGAGTGACGTAAAATCTGCGCGAGAATCTCATTTAGTAACGTTGCCTTCTAACCTAATCGGTTTGATTTGCGAGTTCATTATTTTCATCAGAAATCCCGTTATTGCATGCATAAAGCACGACATCGCACGACGCCGCACGAAAGCGCTCGACGCTGCGCAACGCCACACCAAGTCTCGCGCCGCAGTCATATAATCCACATTGTCTTACCATCAAATGAATGGAGAGATTTAATTACAAAAAGCTTAATTTTAAAGCCACGAGATGAGACTCTGCCGCGATTTATTGTTTACATAGCGAGGGAACGTTAAACTCGCTTTATGCCTTTCTACGATTTTATACAGGGATTGTCTAAATGTCTATCCATTTAAGTATTTGCCTGATATTTTTTTTACTGCGGCTTACACGTTCCGTTGATTATTTAATTACGGAAACTTCGAGTACGATTTAACCTTATCTATTAATCTAAGCTATGGTGAATTTTGCCGAGGGAAGCGGTGTAGAAACGAAAGTAGTATTATAAATCGCTAGGTCGGCAGTCCAAAACGGGGCGGTGCGCAGCCGTCCCGATATATGTATTTTTCTTCCAATTTACTATCGGACTGTCTAAGGAATTGTAGACCGAAATAGGTCCCTGGGGCGGGCGCCCCGACCACCCGACCCGACCATCTTAAGTGTACATTCAAAACTATGGATGTTTACCGCGGGAGGACGTGATGTTGATCGAAAAAATCATTACAATGAAGATGAAACAGAAACTGAATGATATCAAAGGGCCAGATCGTATTCAACAAAGCTACTTTGTTCAAACGCTTTAATAAGTAAAGACGTATGGAATTCCTAATAACTTTGTGAAAGAGCAATGAGCTCTGCGAGCATTACAAGCACACTGACTGAGCGCTAGGACCAAGTCGTAGAGTTAATTATACAAAAAGCTAGGTAATACAGATGAGCGCGGTATTAATGTCTAACTCTCAACTTAGAGAAGCCCTTCTGTTACTCCTACGAAATAATTTTCATTCCTACTGCCTACATACATATATAGTTACCGAATAGCGATATCATTTTCATCAATTAATAAGTTTCGCACATAAAATAATTGTTTAATTTGATTGTCTAGTTAATGCTTTAACTACATATTCCAGCTGTTTTATCCAATTAATAATTTAATTCATATTTATCTTAGCTTCAATAAATTTTCAAAATTGCCATCTTATTGATCAGACTTCTCTATGATGACATATGATCTACTGCACGGTCTTCGTCTATGGTTGTTAAAATAAGAATACCCAAGTCTAAAGTTTAATTTCCTTCTTCCAATAAAAGATATCGTATTGCGTTTCACACGGTTTACCTCTATACCCACCTTCACCTAGATTGTCTAGGTGCCACAAGTTGCTGTGTGGTCTCTCTGTTTGTCTCGTCTGCACATTGATTAGTGGTGCACCACTCAGTGAGCTCAGTAAATCCCTGATCTGATTGTTCTTACTACTACTCGCAATAATGATAGCCATTAATATCACTGTTCTATTGAGAAACTGTATTTCCTTCCCACGTTTACAACGAATGTATTCGAGTTAGTTACTTACTTTTCTTGTCAGAATTTCGTGTAAAAGGGCATTTACGTATCTATATGTTCGCGCTGTACGCGTATGACTGTACAGTAGTATATCGTCTTCCTTGGCTTCCCCTTCCTTGTTCTGTATCTACGATGTCATCGGCGGCGCGTCGTTAAGTATGTCCAATAAATCAGTCTCTGTCGCCGCCACGAGCTCCCAATTGTTCCCACTTCGATTTTTTCCTCCCAATCGTACATTTCTGTCAATGCTAATATCTCTTGGCGTCACTTGGCATTATTTCATTCCCCTCCACATTCTCAGAATTCATTACAATCGACCGCCGAAATAAAGAGGTCGCCATCGATCGGCCCTCAATACGATTCGATAAAACGTAACGTTGAGATTGCCGCTATTTGGAGTGCGCTACATAAGTATTCCCTAAGGCATTAGCATAGGAGACGGCACATCGCGACTCCGCAACTTTATAGCTGGAGCCGGGACTGCGACCACGAGTGTGCTCACGACACAAAAACACGCAGTAAGCCCACCACTGACCTTGTCTGGGTTACAATGTTATATTTCACAATTTTGGCAGATGTTTCTCTCAAGAAGGTGGGGATGCAATTAAGCTATGGTTAACAATAGCGTTTATGATAGTTAACTAAGTGATAATTCAAAAACATGTCACTCGCCGGAACTTTAGCATTCCCTTTAGACATTTAAGTTTGACGTTTGTGGCGCTGATTATCAGCGCCACAAGTGTCAATCTGTATCGCTGATCATGTAGGAAAACCTTCCATTATATCGTTTAGAGTCATAAGAACAACTGGCGGTTCAGCGTTATTATTTCTTTCGACGCCTCCCTGTGCATTGCATTAGGTATGCATCGTGGTTCTACTGTGTGTGTGTTGTCACAGTAGCGTTCAGAAGCGATCGCGAGCGTTGAGCTGATGTCACATCAGCTTAAAGCTCACAATGCGAGGGGCGCGGGGAGTGATGCAGATCGCGTGGGGCGCGCGGTAATCTTCGCGTACACTGTAAGTGACAGCGCTTTCGTTAGTGCCGCCGCGGCTGCTAATGTGCCAATATACGAGATTGACGCGTAAAGTAACAATCATATTGTGAGTGCACACTTTTGCTCAAGTACTTACGCAGGAAGTGCGATAGAACATCGACCCGCCTCGCAACCGGGTACCTACAGTAGATGTGGCGCGTTTTGCGATAAGAGATCTGCGTCGTTTTTTATATTGTCGTTTAAGATTTTCTCTGAGATAGTTGAATTGTCTGTTATTGGATTGTTATATTTCTTTAAATCATAAAAAAACCCAGTTTTATCGTACTGATATACCTAATTATTTTATCGTACTGTCATAATTATTTCTTCACAAAAAACAATGGTTACTTTGTGTCGAAGAATTAGTTTATACATAGTATAGGCAACGTAGGTTGATTGTAAAAGAGATGTAATCGAAGTGTTGACAGTAACGAGCCGCTTGTAAGTATGTGTACAGTAAATAGCTAAATCAACAGACAATCAGTGACGGAACCGACACAATTGTTTGATACGTGACACTCCAAATAAGTTTCTTTACTTAGTAGTGTGAGGAAAAGAAGAAGAACAAATAAATCATCTTGACGACGATTTTGTAGGGTTATATTAGGTGTATCTACACCTAAAGAGAACCCTACAAAATCTGATGAAAGTTCAGCAGTGATTCTATTGAAAAACAGCGAGAATTTTTTTGGGAGTTTTGATAAATAATAAAACTCTTTACCTATTTCTGGCTTTAAATTCTGTGAAAACATACCATTATAACATTAGTTAAAAACAGAAAGCGAGTAAATGTTAATGAGGTGTTGAGGCACCTAATAAAGCCGTCAGTGGCCGTCAAATGCAGCTATATTAATAATGTAACAATAACTCACCGCTGAAGTATTTCCAACATATTAATAATAACTCAAACACACCACGCTGTAAAAGCTTTTATTTTACACTATATAAGTAAGGGCTTTGCCTGAAATGGTGCAACTGGTGCCTTTTGTATGGTACACTAACGCCACCTTGTTAGATGTGTAGAGTACTTCCATACAAACAATAGTTACTACGGCAGCTCAGATCTAAGTACATCCGTCTTGAGTTCTGTGCCCTAATCTGTAACGCGTATTTAATTAAGAAAACTGAATATATGAGTTACTATTCATGGTCCTATACTATTTATTTCATAGTAAAAACTCTATTGGAATCTATTGGCGTAACTGGCATAGTGTGACAACAAGTTACACTTCACCGTAACAATGTCATGAGTATTTTATTAACAAAACTGAAAATATTTGTGCGTCTTGCCCTTATCTTGTCTATCTTATTTTTATAGTTTAAACACTATCTGGACTCAAGTTGCGTCACGTTGGCGTAAGTGGCATAGTGCGACTCGTAGCGCATGTGGCATAGTGCGACTCGTAGCGCATGTGGCATAGTGCGACTCGTAGCGCATGTGGCATAGTGCGACTCGTAGCGCATGTGGCATAGTGCGACTCGTAGCGCATGTGGCATAGTGCGACTCGTAGCGCATGTGGCATAGTGCGACTCGTAGCGCATGTGGCATAGTGCGACTCGTAGCGCATGTGGCATAGTGCGACTCGCCGTAAGCATTGCATTGTCAATGTCACTGTCACTTGTTATTTTGTTTGATTTTTGAGGTTAGTTCACTGCCCGTTGTATTCATTGATCGTATTTGTTTTTGATAAATATAAAAAAAGTCACTACAATGACAGGATTTAGTGTCATATATTGTAAGTATAGATGTCTTCATGTAAGTCAAACACTTTCCAGCCAGGTTCCGTTAAGGCACAAGATAATGTAATATTTTGGGAATGTGGTGTTTTACGTTTTCTTGTGCCTAAACGGACCCTAATACATTTTGTGGTCACAGTTCTAACCTAACCTACCTTTCAGCCCTTTTCATTTGCCACTTTATTTTTAGCAAAGATGAAATCATTTATCGAAAATACACATTATGTCGAACATTACCCTCTCCTCAAAAATAAACACTGGTGTAGCTGGCTAATGTTAAGTTTATTTCCACACCCGTTTTTAGCTGTAAAATATGTACAAAAGGCAATGTTATTACTACTGTTACTAGGAGAACTTAGGATGCAAGAGCAAGCGAAGCGAGCTCGGGACTTGGGGCACCCCAACTCGGATAGGTTAAGTCCGAAGGGGATGGCGGGGTCTAGTGAACGACCGAAGCGAGTGAACATATACCCCGCCATCCCCGTGGTAATTTATTTTTTAACCATTCGGAAATAGGAGCCGTCGTCTAAAGCTTGCAAACAAATTAAGACGCGCTAAGTGATCTTCCCCAACCTTAATACTCCCACTATCCCACAAATCTCGAAAGAAATTGCGCACTTTGTAGTTTTTAAATATACATAATAACAAAAAGGGTCTATTCTATCAAAAAAAAATTTGCTTCTATAAAAAGACGACGGGTTATGAAGTGCAGTAGTTGCCTGTCGTACTGTACTGTATGTTACACTTTTTATTTTTAATGTTCGGGAAATTATCATACGAGTATAACTTCTCCCGCTCTGGGCGGAGCGGGAGGGCGTGTCAGACTCTTACTGACTAAAACCCACCCGTGCTCCTTGAGTTGCCTGTACATTGCCAGAGGCCACGGTATCCCTTTCGGACTTTCCCGCGACCCCGGCAGGCATCGGTCCTAGCGGACCCCGTCAGTTGTGGTGACACCTCTTTGAGGCGCGCGTGGAACACAACGCGCCGTCGACCCGGGCCTGGTGTCCTTATCGGACGGCGAGCTACCCATTGCTCAACGTCCGCAAGCCCGCGCCTACGGTGACTGGGAATCGGCCTGCTACTCCCGACGCCCAGGGCGACTCCTGCGGCGGCTAGGGGCGTGAGGGCGCGACGTTTTGTTAATTAAGGTTTGGAGGATACCTTGCAAACGCAAAGCTTCAGTGAAATCAGTTACAAAACCTCCCTACTCCTCGAGTTCTGTTTAAAATACACATATCAAAAGTATCTAGGGATCAAGTACGTTTTAGAGTATCGCCGCAATTGAGGATTATTATTTTAACTTTTTTGGATCGTTATTGATTATTTTTAGTGAATTTTATTTTTTGAATAAAGAATTAAGCGACCAAACCATCCGAAATCATTTACGTGAAGTGGGTCTGCGTTCTCGAAGGCCGCTGAGAGTGTCACCTATAGCACCCCGCAATCGTAGGGCCCGTTTACAATGGGCTCGCGAAAACAGAAATTGAGAGGAAGAAAACTAGCGTTGGGTTTATTTTTCCTATGAATCTCGTTTCGGTATGAGGCCGGATACAAGTTTGGAGGACCTCTGGAAGTCAAGAACATCTGAAATTTTGTCAGGAAGTTCATTACTATGGTGGGGAACAATGGTTTGGGCCGGTATTTGGATCGGTGGAAGAACCGATCTCATTTGGATCAGGGGCAACCTCAATGGGCAGATTTATGCGGAGAGGATTGTTTCAAACGTGATCATCCCTTTGCGAAACCGGTTGGGTGATTCGTTTCAACTAATACACGACAATGCACGTCCACCAAATACCGCAAAATATGTTATTTGCTTGAAGTAGATATACGATACAAAGTGTTTCAATGACAATAATCCTTCATTTTAAAAGTCTTCTTTTTTAACTGTAAGTAAACAAAAAAACTCACTCCAGCGTAAACTATTGAGATTAGTAAATGTGATCTGGTACAAACAGTGGAGCTATTCGAACATAATCTGTCAGAAGCTCCATTGTGTCGGTGATGGCGTCACTAGTCACTCACAAACACGAGAACAATTCGGTGAAAAATATTTGAACCCCCCCTTCACTACCCGCGCCTCCGCACCCCCGCGCCGCCCCGCGCCTCCGTCTTCGGAAGGAAGGAAGTCGAATGAACGCATTATTTTTCAAACGTTGTTACTCGCGGCTAATGTATTCATAGGTTGCGGTTAAAAGCGATGCCGCTTTGCCCTCGAAGTTAAGCCACAGAAGGATAGAGATAAATCTGAATACAGAACTTACATATTTATATTGTAGGTACCAGTCCGTTGTATATTGCTTAGAGAATAGTTAAGGTATCGACAATACTGAACAGAAGTCAAAGCCTGGTAGCAGAATGTTATGAAACAAGAATTTATGACTCGAGATTCTTGTTTCATTCAAGGCCAATATTTTTGAGCATTGAAGATTTGCAGAGTAAGCCTTCTACTTCTCTTACCTTATCGCCCCGCGCCCCCGCACGCCTCACTCGGTCCTGCCGCCGACACGGACAGCCGCTCATCAATATTAACGCGGAGCCGACAATTTGTTGATCGCTGTGTTGTTACAAAGTTGAACAGAAGTGCACGCACATTGCCGCTACCCTTCCGGCAACGAAAAGTTTCCCCAGGGTTTTATTTTATAGACTGAAATTTTAATTTTTGTTTGTAGACCGTGACTTGCTGCGTGAGTATGCAGTCTGCCTTGGAACAAAGCATCTTCTTTCCTGCGGACAGACATAAGCGTTTATGTCTGTCCGTAGGAAAGAAGATGCTAAGAGATCATCACGGCATCAGACCATGCATCACCAATATTATAATTTGTATCAATGTTGCAATGCTACTAACTTCTTCTACATCTTTGAAACGAAGGAGCAATAGTAATGCGTGTTATGGTAGGATGGGTTTTCTTCCCTGCTTATGTCGTATTGTCACACGTAAGACTAGCTCGTGAAGGCTCCCCCATCCTTCGTCTCACAATAGTTCATTACATGTCTGTATCAGAGGTGTGGTGTTCAGCAGTGGACGAGCACGTTGTGATGTGTTGTGACAGTAATGGTGTTAGCTGCTGAGTTTAGACACAACGCGACTGATTCAATTTACTGCCACCTCCCACCCCGGGGGGTGGATGATCGTGTGACGTCACGGAAGCTGGAGGAATAAGAAATAATCCGGCGATGAGCGCGGGCGGCACGACGTCATTCTCAGTGCAAATAACAAATATTAATCTTTCATTTGTAATTATTAATTAATATTATGTTCCTCATCGAAATATTCAATTATCACAGCATTCGGTAAATCTATATTGCATGGCTGGAATGTGAAGAGAAAAAAATAACAATGAGATACTTAGGTAAGTAGTTTAAATTTACGACTAAATATTCAAAATATCAGTTGAATAATACGTTTATGTGGGTGTACTATAGGTGCACCTCTGCCTAACCCTTCGAAGATTACAGGCGTGATGTTATGTTAGTACGTTTAAGTTGCTGGTCGATTTGCTAAACAATCCGTTTCCCCGACTGTACCAACATCGCTACAGTGAGACGGTGTCCGCGCCACCATCGATCACTACTGCCAACACGTGCTGATCGTCTCCCAGGAGTTGGACCATAACTACACGTGTATTATAAGTGTCCGCCGCCGCCGGCAAACATCCCTTAACCGACATCACATTACTACTGGACGAATGACCCTCCCGCACACACACACACAAACATATACACACACGCACAGCAATCGCGGGGGAACACTTTATTAGTGGGCTGTGCGGAATGTTCGATGCTTTAACATATATTTTTTTGTGCAGATCTACAATATTTCCGTGATGTCAGCTTATTACTTATATTGGGGTTCCGTCTCCCAGTTTGTGAACACAAAGGACGTGTGGCTACATCCTAGACGGTGATCAAATTGTGTTGTTAAAATATTCGGCGGTTGTCGGCTTTGTAGGAAATTGTACGCGAGTTAGAATAGCTCGACTATCGTCGGCTTTGAAGCTAACGGTTCAGCTGGGACAGACGCTTGGAACGTAGCTAACGGTCGACGGGATCATTGCCTCTGCTAATAATCGTATAATTAAGCAATTCCAGCGCTAACCGAAACAAAACACAGCTTTCTATCCTATCTTGTGCACAGGGTTGGTGGGGCGACACGTTAAATTTAAATAATCTAATTCTAGTAACATAGATTTTATGTAATTTTAATCATCGTATTATGAATATAATAGGATGATTAAAATTACAAAAAAGAAATTACCCTCTGCAGCAGGTGCGCCACATGTGCCCATGTTACTGGTCAACTCAATGGAAAGCAATAAAGCGGTTTATGGTCGGATATCTTCGACGTACACAGGGGGGCAAAGTGAAAAACTGTAGCGCAACCTTTGCGCGGCTGATCGACCAGCGGCGAATAACGTAGTCTGCTATGATAGCGGATACTGGCAATGAGGGATTGTAAAACTACGTACCTTTTAGTAAAATAAGATGAATTCTTGAGCCTCAACATCTTCACGATTCATAGAGCGATGTCCAATAATGAATCTGAAAGCCATAAACTGAACTTAAATCTACAAAATAATAAAACCAAACCTGCTATCTAATTACGCAACACATTTTCGTAAACGATTACGACTAAACTGTTTCATTTTGACAGTTCAACAACATTCATTGCGTTATTTACGTTGTTGAGCTGATTTTTTTTCGAACTTATAAGCAATGGATTAGTAATCTGTTTCAAAACGATTCAGATTCTGATTGATCGTGTATTACGTAATTAGGGTAAGGATTAATATTAATGTTTTTCATGCTTGAACAATGTTCTACAACACGCCTTCCAAATTGCAATAATCATTTTTAGGGTTCCGTAGGAAACAAGGAACCCTTATAGTTTCGCCATGTCTGTCTGTCTGTCTGTCCGTCTGTTTGTCCGCGGCTTAGCTCTGAGACGGTTAGTACTAGGAAGCTGTAATTTGGCATGGGCACCTATACAAAGTGGCGAAATTTTTTTTTTTTTTTTTTTTTTTTAGTTTATCTGCCCCACACGTAAGTGGGGAAGTGTCTTTTTTCTTGTCTATCCCATACTGTGGGGTATCGTTGGAAAGTTAGTTCAAAAATATTTCGAGTTTGTGAAAAACCATTTTTCGATTCAGGTATCCGTTTGCGAAATAGTACGAGTATTAAGCGTAAAGTGTCCCCCCTGCCAGCTAAATGGTTGGTTTTGGATATGGGAAAAAAATCACCGCAGTAGTATATATGTATAACGAAATTAAAAGGAAAACTATGTAGGCTTTACAAGTTAACGAGTAATAATCGACCAACTTAAATTTGCGGTTGCAAAAACATTTTCTCCCAAATGGAATGTATGGGAGAACATGTTTTTCAACTACAAAGTTAAGTTTGTTATTGCGATAAATTCATCCCAACAACGGAACCCTTCATTGTGCGTGGTCCGACACGCACTTGGCCGGTTTTTAATTAACGTTCTACTGGACCATTCAGTGTTCCCGGGTCAGCACAACATGCCTTAGAGCGTTGTCTGTGACTGAACACGTCGCTTCTCTTTGTCTTCAGCATCCCTTTGATATCACTTCGCTACTGATCAGTCATGGCCCATCACTCTGCGAGTATGATCACAAACTAACGCAAAACGGAACGTTCTGTGATTGCATTCCCATTTCCCAATGTTCGTGGTCCGCTAACAATTCCTTTGACATACATTTCAATAGTTCGATACAACTAGTTAACAAAGCGTCCTTTGTTCCTCGTGTATCGCGCGTAAGTTAGGGATAAGGACCATGAGTCATTTTGGACCAAACTCTCAACAGTGGTGAAACATATGCCATTGCCATGTGAAAGCTTTTGGGGTATTATTTAATTTATACGCTGCTAGGTCACGGCAGCTAAGTCGAAATCGAGCGCGAACATGGTGTTTTGGAACATCCAAAAATATATTGGCAGTAGGTAAGGTTAGGTTAGGGTAGCTAGGTATGTAGGTAGATAGGGTACGTGGGAATGTAAGTAGATAGGGTATGTGGGTGTGTAGGAACATAGGTAGGTATGTGGGTAGGTAGGCTCCACTCGACTGACCGAATTTCCAATTCCAATTGAAGAAAATTTCCAATTGAAGGGCAAACTGAACTTTTCAGTTGAAAAAGAACTTTAAGAGTGGAGAGGATCGATTTGAATGAAAACAGACTAAAATGTTACTTCAAGGCACGGGCTATGAATTTCCGATCCCAGATTGAAAAATTTAATTGGTTCTGGTCGCCCCTGTCAAAAGGTAGTTTTCGTATGGAGAAGAATGGGCAAGAAACACCACCTTACTCTTTTAAAATGTTTTACAATATATTGTCTAAGTACGTTAGTTAAATAATTATATGTGAAGACGATGCACCTAGAAAAAAATACTATACCACAATGGGTAAAAAAAATGAAAAATGAAGCATCGACAGATAAATTAATCGTACATACTCATAGTGCTCTCATATTTACAAACATTGTAAAATAAGATGATTTTCCTAAAATGTTATAATTAATAAGTCAGTGCGTGAGGAAGTAATCACAGAATGTAAACTCAATGTCATATGATAAATGTCATATGTTTTTTGCATGGCACCAATTATCTACAACAAATTGCCCAAAAGTTGGAAAGAGCAAACTATACCTAAACTTAAACACACACTGAAATTGTTTTTGGCGCAAAAAGCATATTATAGTATTCCAGAATTTTTAAATGACAAGGTTTTTTAAATAATTAAATATAACTAACATAATAGTAATTATTAAGGTCATGTAGTAGTGGTGAACTACCTATATTATAATTGAATGCCTATTAAAAGTAAATCGTCATTGCGATAATTGTAATTAGTACCTAATAATAGACAATGAAAAATAATAATAAATAATGGGATAATGTACCTAAATGATTGAATATAATAAATTTATTGAACTGTTATTATTGTTTAATGTATAAGTGTAAAAATTATTAATCAACTCAATAGTAACCATTTGTACTGAATATTTGCACGCTATGAAAAATGGCAGACATGTCGTGAGCCACTCTTATTTTAAGATCTTGCATGTATGTATTGTTTTGTATCTGTATGTATACACATGTCCGAGCAAATAAAATTTCTTTCTTTCTTTCTTTCTTTCTAAAAAATTATAATTTATACAACTTAAATATGCCACCAGTTTGATTTTGTCTAGATTATGTTAGGGAGCAAGACCAGCATGTTTCCAAGCATTTTTATCTTGGATATAATCCTCTAGTTTCTAATATGCTTCTTTACAAAGTGTACTTTTAATATGAGATTTAAATTTTATTTTATTTAATTGTAATGTAGGGGATAAAAGGTTGTATGGTTGTTTTTTACAGCCTGAAAGAATTTATTGACGGGATACATTTATAATGTAACCTAATATTTGCATGCTAGGAAACAAGCAAAACATGTATGCTCTATAATGTATTTTTAATACCAACTTTATATACCATGTTATCCGCCAATAAATATTATTTCTATTTCTATGGGAAACCTAGCATTTCTTAAGTTAGGGATAAGAAATTTTTTGGTAAAATTACTTTTGTTAAGAAATAAAATTTACGTGTTTCTGCGTTTTTGTAAAATCATCCCCCAAGGGGGTAAAATAGGGGATGAGTTTTTCACATGCAGTAATACTGTTTTTTTGTCAGTACTTATTTATTTTCAAGAGATTTAAGGCTGTCCGAATTTCCAATTCCGGATTGAAGGACAAACTTAACTTTTCAGTTCAAAAAGAACTTTAAATAAATAGATTGGAGAGGACTCATTTGAATGAAATACAGACTAAATGTTACTTCAACACATGGCCTATGAATTTCCGAGCCTATATTGAAGAACAAAGTTAACTTTGCATTTCACATACACATTACTATAAATTACCAAGTTTTCGGATTTTTCTCTTTACTTGAACTGTAACGACTTGCTTCTCGCCAAATTTCATGCTGCTAGGTCAACGGGACCGGGTACCTTAATCGGCTTTAGTTTATTTTCGAGTGGATGTCTAAATAAAATCTTGTCGTATTACGGTTTGTCGTATTTCAGTTTGATAGTCTGACAAATGTGCGGCATAAATGGCCATATTTTTTTATTGTGTTGATTTGGAAGTTTGATTTTCTTGACAGCTGCAAGGGACCGTAGTCCTCTAAGGTTCTGAGAAAAAGGGTTTTGGCCAGGGACATGAAAACGAATTGAATTTCGTTCCGTTACACTAAATATTTGAAAAGTTAATACTCAAGCAGCTGCTAAGACATTTTAATTTAAATAGCCTCCTTCATAATGAACAATATGGATTTACAAAAGGTCGTTCGACTACAGATGCGGGTGTTGCTCTGCTGAAACACATATTTAACGCATGGGAGAACTCGCAAAATGCTATTGGGGTTTTCTGTGATCTCTCCAAAGCCTTTGATTGCGTGCACCATGACACGCTTTTGCGTAAACTGCGTCATTACGGTGTGCAAAACGAAGCTCTCAACGTTATAAATTCGTATTTACATAATAGGTCCCAATGTGTAGATGTTAATGGTGTGAAATCTTCCGGGCTACCAGTTCAGTTAGGTGTACCTCAAGGCTCAATACTGGGTCCATTCTTGTTCTTAGTGTATATCAATGACCTACCATTCTATTTAAAGGGTATCTGTGAAGTTGTACTGTTTGCAGACGATACCTCTCTTATTTTTAAAGTAGACCGGAATAGACAAGATTTTGACGATGTAAACAGTGCACTCTCAATGGTTACGGATTGGTTTACGACAAATAACCTAGTTCTCAATGCCAAGAAAACGAAATGTGTTAAGTTCGCCCTACCAAATGTTAGAAATCTAGGACCCAACATCGTCTTAGATAAAGAGGTGCTTGAATCTGTAAATTCGGCAGTTTTTCTGGGCATAACAGTAGATGCCAAACTTCAGTGGGGCCCACATATATCGAGCCTAGCGGGAAGGCTCAGTTCTGCCGCCTACGCCGTCAGGAAAGTAAGACAATACACTGACGTCGATACAGCTCGATTAGTCTATTTTAGTTATTTTCATAGCGTTATGTCCTACGGTCTTCTGCTGTGGGGCAAAGCTGCTGATATTCAAAATATATTTGTCCTTCAAAAACGAGCTGTTCGAGCTATTTACCAGCTAGGCCCCAGAGTTTCTCTGAGAGATTTTTTCAAAGATATTGGTATCCTCACAGTGGCATCTCAATTCATTTTCGCCAACATCTTATATATTAGGCAAAATATACATTTATACAGTAAGAACAGTGATTTTCACAATGTTAACACTAGAAATAAGGAAAAACTAAGAGTTCCTTTTCACCGGCTTCATAAGGTTCATAACTCATTTGTTGGGCTTGGTATAACCTTTTATAACAAGTTACCCTCTTCTTTGCTAGATTTGCCTTTTAATGCGTTTAAAACGAAAGTAAAATCCAACCTTTGTTCAAAGGCATACTATTCTATCAACGACTACTTAAATGATAAGAATAGTTGGTCGCTGTGATTAACTCAAGACAATTTTTATGTTCTTTCACCAGAATTAGCTTACCTACTGACAGGTTATATGAGTTCATATAATTGTTTATTTTAATTTAATTTTAATTTATTGTTGACATAATCTACTCATTACAATGTTTTTTTTTAATGAGTTGTATTGCAATATGTAACTAGTGACCTCGACAATAGATCATATTATTTATTGTTATTAGTAATTAACTGTTTATTTATTTTACCTCGATGGTCCTAGTTTATCATTTATAAATTCCAGTTACAGCTTTATGTAAGCGGGCACGCCCTTTATGCCTGGAGGCTTTTATTAAGACGTTAAGTTTTGTTTACGTTTAGTTTTTATTTCTGCCCGAGTATAGTTCTCGATGATTTTGTTTGGTATATTGGCGTGTGCTAGCTAACATATGGATAATAATTTAAATTAGGTTAATTAAGTATGTTGAATACTATTATATAGAGTCATTTTTTTTCTTTCTAACTGAACAGACAGCTGTGCTGCTGGGGAGTTTGTTGCGCCACTTCTTCTTCCCAGCTAACGCACTAGGAAGTGGTGAAGGGTGGGCGTTTTGGGGGACTGTCTTATGTAATTTTGACGTTCGAAAAGTGCTGATTATCAGCCTAGTTTGAATAAATGACTTTTGAATTTTGAAATATTATCTTATAACGTTCCAAAGTTTGTAACGTTACTAGAACAAACAAATTCAATAACGTTACAAAAAAAAACGTTATAGAATATCATTTCTGTAGAACAATTTTTTAAGTTATGTTATCAGTAACATAATGTTTATATCCGCTTGTAATAACGTTACAAATTCATTTTGTAACGTTATTTTAAAAACTTTTCCTGCTGATCACCGCTCCGACATCGCCCACCACCACGACCACCACCGGGGAGGCGGCGGCGGCCGACTGGTGGTAAGCCACCGTCGTATTCGAACATTAAGTTCGTTCGAGTGTGTGCATCTATTACAGACAGTGTTGTGAATGAATAGTTGTGATTACCTGCCTAGTTTTATATTTATGTGATTGTATCAACTTTACATAGTTTTTGGAAACGTTGCGTATTGA
Source organism: Agrochola circellaris (assembly GCA_914767755.1). Lineage (NCBI taxonomy): Eukaryota > Metazoa > Arthropoda > Insecta > Lepidoptera > Noctuidae > Agrochola > Agrochola circellaris. The sequence goes on along the minus strand of OU611864.1, from coordinate 14,529,008 downwards.
AATGAATAGGTAACATTATTATTTCGTTATACCGATATATTTATAATATTGTTTAAGATTTCGTTCCGTTTGTTAGTATCGGTTTAGCCAAGGAATTAATTTTGTTACGTTCCTGGTAGAACGGTACAAATGATCGCTACCGGAACTACGTGTATCCTTATTTTGAGTAACGTTTCAAGTCCTTGGTCTTGGCAGACAAGGAAGTCATCTAAATGAAAATTTTTAACTCTTGTAGCGTTCAAATTTTTCATTTTGAGGTACGGAACCCTTAAAAAGATTATTTAAATTTATTCTCTGCTTGTATGTCTATATGTCACCTTTTAGGTTTTAAAGGCATACGGATAGGCCATACCCGGGACATAGGATACTTTGAATCCCGGTAGTACGGTCCTGTGGGATAATTTCCTACCTTTACGTGGGCGAAACCGCGGGAAAAAGCTAGTAATATTATAAATGCGTGAGCTTGGTTATTTGTTACGCTTTCACGCTAAAACAGCTGAACGGATTGTCTCATGGGGACACCATGACCTGGGTTAGGACATAGGATACCTGTTATCTCGGAATTATGTTCCCGTGGAATAATTTCCGTTTTCAATGCGGTCGAAGCTGCGGGCAAATGCTAGTTATTAATATTTCTATTAAAGCCAACAAGAAACAATGCTCTTCATTAGAAACAATAATTATTCAACTACAAACGCAACTGGCGCAAGCCAGTGCTTGACATTAACGATCGCAGGGAAGTATGGCAGAGTAAGAAGCTTCACGGAAGCTTTTTTCAGCCCTACATGGACCCGATGTAGATTTACTAGCGCCTTCCGCGCTGACGTCTTTGGGAAAACCGAAGGTTTTGTCTGTGAAATTATGGACCAAGTTATCATGACGAACAATTACTGGAGATTTATTGTGAAAGACGGCACGAATCACGGCTACCGTCCGGGGGAATCAATCAGACATATCACGACGACGACGAGAAATTGTCTCCGGGTGTTCTCGCCTAGGTAACGAAGAGTACTTACATGGAAACAACATTGTAGCCAGGATTATCCATCAGCAACTTGCTCAATTCCACAAGGCGTATGTGTACGACCCAGTTCTCTTTTTGTAAGGGCTTAATCGCTGAGCGATACCGTCGCCCCGTAACATCAGCAGATCCAGTTTTCGAAAATGCAAATATGGCATAGTACTGGGATCGATCCATCATCACTGACAAGACTATTGTTGCCAATAAGCCTGCTATGGTGGTGGTGGATCGGAAAGAGCGGCGTGGAATGATTATTGACATAACAGTCCCGCCTAACGCAAAGCTCGTGAAAGGCTAGAAAGTTAAACAAATCAAGACTTTAGTATCTTGACTTGGCTCGCGAGTTTGTCGACATGTGGGGTGTGGACTCAGCGGTCACTGTGCAAATAGTCGTATCAGCCAATGGCTTAATTAATAGCCAAGAGCTTCGACCAATACCTGAGGAGGCTCTTGTTGGGCAGCTGGATCAAGGGCTTGATTCAGAAAGCGGTACTCCTGGACACGGCTCACATCGCCAGGAGGTACGTCTCTCTGGAGCCCTGACCGCCGGTAGCTTGGACCCTGTTCCCGATACCGGTTGGCTACAATTTTTTAAATTTTCTAATGTTATATATTCTAAAATTTAAAAACGTTATTGATAAATATATGAAATAAAGGAAATAATAATTCAACTAGTAATATATATTATGATTGTTTTTAAACTGCAAGTGGGTCGGATGTTACAAAGCTGGGATTCTAATAAATAAGTTATGAAAACTTTAAGCACAATTTTAGACTCTGAGTTTACGACTTGCAATAAAAATATCAAATATAGACATTATGTTGTAAATAAACATACCTACTGGATACGAGTAGCGGCACATAAGAGTTAAACAAACGAAATCTGTGCGACGATTGTCCCTTGTCTGTATGACTGTGTGTATGTGTATAAATGACTGCATTTCTGTCTGTGCATGTGTGAGTCGTGCTGCGTGCCACTAAGCAGTAACACACACAGAATTGCCATTCGGGGAAACCTAATATTATTTACTAAGTATACCTACATTAGAGCAACATGCAGTTCTTTTCTACTGCAAATACAGCTTTCGCGATTGTTTCGATACACTATGATTGTTCCTCATGAATATCTCTTATGTTGTGCATTTGTATTCGCATGGCATGCACTAAAATCCCAGACTAGGAAGATCTAAACCACAACGTATTCTTGAAAATGGCGATGGACTTAATTGTGAAGCAGTATTTTATTGCACGTTCTATACTGCACCTTCTGTCCCGTCTCCTAGTCGGTCGCGTGTATCGATCCGCATGCGACGCATCGTTACACTTACGCACACCCCTCTAATACACACACACACGTGGGTAGCGCCAGTTAGTCTGCAGTCTTGGACTTTGTTCAACAATAGAACAGATAGTAGAACTGGCCAAATTGCCTCTTAGCGACATCGAGACCGGAACTATGCAGTAGATTGATGATAGCTTCAAAAATATATATTTCGCCATCTATCGTAGACGTCGTAAAAGATCCTGTACGCTAGTCTACAATGCGGTGCTACGTAAAACCGTAGGGGCTTGCTACGGCGGCGTAGCGCATTTGCTACGCCATTGTTCACTGCAAGTTAATTTATGGGGCTATGAAAGTGTTTGCTCCAGGAATTATACTATAAAACGTAATCAAAGAAGTTATGCAATAATCGAATATTTGTGTTTCGAAATGCATCAAGAATATGTTAAAAAATTTTAGTGCGCTGGTTTCAAGTGATTTCAATATACAATGTTATTTTGCGAGTTAATGTTCTGCTAAAAATAGCACGGTAAGGTCGCCACATTGCCACATCAGCAGCATGGTACATTAGCGTCAAACGGAGCGCGACCACGGCGACGCCTAAAATTAAATCATCCGAAGAACCTTTCGCACTAAACAAAGCATAAACACAAAAATAAAAGTACCTACGAGTTATTTTTGCTTAAATTTTCACAGAATTTGTTAAAAAAGTTTCCTCAAAATGTTTTAATGTAGTCTTTGAACTGTGAGACAAGTATCGCAAATGAGGATGATAATGGAATCAATGGTAATCAGTTGTGAAGTCCGCGGGCGTGACGGGGACGGGGCCAGGGGTGGGGGTAGCAAAAACAGCTGCGAACGAGGCAATGTTCACATTTGTTAGATATTCATGAGGCAAAGGAGAGGTCGCAAGGTTACCCGCACTCTTCCGGAGATTTCTTAAACAATTAGGTGAATGCATTGTGTAGCAGATTACGTAAATTGGCCGTGTTATAGTCATTCCCTACGAATTATGAAGAATTGTGTCTGTTGTGGTTTGAATAGGGATACGGGAAAAAGTTGACAGTCAATTTGGCTAAGAATATCCTGAGTATACATAAGTGAGCATTTTCTCTATTCTCGACGTTTCTTTAATGTGCAGACGAATGCTATTAGGAACTGATCCAAGCTCCTCTAATGCTAAATTCTTAAAACGATCCCACGAGAAAACCAAGCCGACCCCCGGCCACGTTCGACGCGATTAGGTTCACTCGTCGCCTTTCTTATTGGAACCAATTATTCATTATTTAATATCAATAAGCTCTGCGCGCTAACAAATACCAACGCGATTTTTAGAGTGAGACGACGTGTGACTGACACCTTCGTCTCACGCTGATAAGAACTGAACGAGGTTTGAGTTGACACCTTCGTCTCGCGCCGACATATATATGTTTAACGGCGCAGGATAACCTTTACCAGAAGTGGTTCAGCAGCTTCAATATCATCAGGATTGTGCCGGAATATAGACGTGAGTCGTGGTCGTGGTGCGGCGGCGGCTCCCCTGACATCCTCTCTGTCACCAGAAGACAGGCGCCACGCAACCATCGATTCGACGCTCTGCTAGAGTAATTGTCACCAGCCACTGTCGCTCTTATCCGACCTGTTCGGTGATTCCAGTAACTTCGTAACAGATTATTAGTGTAATCTGTCGGTGTGCCAGTCCATTATAACTGACTCTATTACTGCATTGGGGGCTAGGGGGATGCTTCCCAAGCCGATCTTATTACTTTAGAATGAGCACAACGTGCTGCTCTTAAGATGATGAATTAGAGACAGGAGTCTTAGATAGCCCACTTACTTGTTACTCGGAATTATCAGTCCGTACAGTAAGGCAATTATTCATCAAAGACATAGTATTACGTCAACACAATAATACACCTGATTTTACAACAAGAAGAAGGCAAGATATTGATTATTCCGTACCTTTTGTAAAACTAAGTCTAATACTAATAACGTAATGTATAATAAAATATCAAAGCAAATACAAGTGCGTAATCTTAATAATCATGCTTTTAAAACTGAAATGAACTCACTGAATTATGATGATACTGAAAAAATACTTTAAATATCGAGTTAATAAAATAAATCACCAAAATGCATAAAACATAATTATATAAATTACACATTACACGTCACTTTTACACTTTCTACTTTCTACAGATTTAAACAAGATAAACAGTATAATTACGATCTACTTTTAACTTAATTTTAACGTTAAATTTACTTTGCAACTGGTTTTAATAATAAACATACTATAATAAAAACCGGCCCGGTGCATGTCGGACCACGCATAATTAAGGGTTCCGTGATGAATTATTTATCTTATGAACTTAACATTGTAGTTGAAAAACATGTTCTGCCATACATTCCAACTGTAAATGTAAGTTTGTACGTACAATATTGAGAGATTTACCTTGTAATTTTAAGACCACAGACTTCTTATAGGTTCTCCTGTAATCGATGAGTAAAGAACCATTTTATGTATTTTTTTCAAAATTTAGTTTCGGAGATGAGGGTAATGGTCAATTTTCATAAATTTTCTTAAATATCTTTAAAAGTATTTATTACAGTATTTCGACAGAATAGAGTGCATCCAAAAAAAAGTTTACGAGATACCTGCGCTACAGATCACAGACTTGTGATCGCGTAGCTGATTATCCTCAAAGGCTCTGCCACTTCAAGATGAGCTCCTTGGAGCAACGAAGGAGTTGCTCAGATTTAATTTTCCTTTATAAGACCCTTCATAATTTGGCGAATGTACCGGAGTTGGTTTCGGAGATCAATGTAAATGTGCCCCGCCGTACCTCATACAGATCCAATTTTAAAACAGATACATTTCAAATGCCTAAAAATAGAACTAATCTTGGCCGTTCAGCTCCTTTATACCGATTTTTGTCTAGCTACAATAAGCTGTGCACGCGTACCAACAACTTAGACATATTTTCGAACAGTCTGAATGAATTCAAACGATACGTCCTCAGTTCTTAATCGATTTCTTTGACTAATTTTGTTACAAAATGTTAATTTGGGTATTTGAGTGACTCCATTCTAGATAATTAATATTGTACAATTTAATTTAATTTTTGAACTCTAATTTTAATCTATTCGATTCTTTTAATTTTAATTGTAATTAATGTAATGCGTCCTAATTTATTTGTTATTTTTATTGTTTTAATTTATAATTGTTTTTCTAATTTAATTGATGTTTTTTCTTTAATTATTCTGAATTTTAATTTAACTACATTTTAAACTCAATGCAAATTTTGTAAATTTAATTTTGTTATCATCATAATTCGATTTTAGTTTTATTATTGATTATACAAGTGCTGTGCACACCTATAAGTGACGAATTCACGGCAAAACTGTTAAAATAGAATGTATTTAATGTAATTATTTAGTGAATAAGTCGTTGGTGTGTCAATAAATAAATAAATAAATAATCACTTTTAAATATTAGGAATTCTCGCAACATAAAATATCAAAGCAGCAAAGTATCATTCATTTGATATGTCACACGGTAAAGTTAGGTTTTGAGGTACGGAACCCTAAAAAAGTACAACCAAACACTATGTAAATAAACTTAGCATCTAAATATTTTGCATATACTATGTCAACTACAAGTTCACTATTTTAAGTTTTTAGGGTTCCGTACCTCAAAAGGACTAAATGGAACCCTTATACTACCCGTCAGTCTGTCAAGACCCTATTTCTCAGAAACGTGTGGAGGTATCAAGTTGAAATTAATATCGAATGCGTAGGTTTATGGTTCCATGGAGCTCTAAAAAAATCAACCTTCTAAGTCAACGCAATAATACAGCCATTTATGCGACATATTTTGATACTCGCAAATAAATCAAAATACAGGCAGTGAGATGTAAGATGCTTCTAATGCCTCTTCTATCGTTGATAACGAGAACATTAGAGAACGTCAATGACGGCTATTCTTCAGACAGTTATTATCTTCCCTGTAAAATAACGTTTATTGCAATCACGAGGTTTTCACTGCACGGCGACGATTTGGAGAATCGACCGTGCCGTATATCGATGTATGGGAGATTCATCCAAATTACGGAACCATTCATTGGGCGTAGTCCAACATGCACTTGGCCGGTTTTTTTATGTTTATCTGCCCTAACTTAAGTGGCCGTGTACAAAATCGAATGATTTTGATCAATTTTCTTCATTTGTTGTGAGAAAGGGAAACAGAATTTAAACAAAATTATTTATGATTTCAAAAGTCGAATTCTTTGTCTTGCATGTGGTTGAAAGGGATTTTTCAAAGAAATAAAGTATGCATGGAAAATCACTTAAATTCACAACAAATTTTCCGAAAAATTACGCGAGACTGAAGTTCGATCGTTTGGTTACAAGAAACTATATTTGATTATGAAAATTTAAAAATCTCGTCAACATCATTATATGGTCTACTTGCATGTGTTAACGTTAAGTAATAAAAGCTTTCAAGAAAATCAAGATCAAATTAACCGAAGCTATATGGGGAATGTCAATCAAAGTTTGTACCTCCATTATTGAGACTATAGCGCCGTACTCAGCCTTAATTTTTAATTTGTGTTTGGATCAAGGATTCTTCCCTGATCTAATGAAATATAGTAAGGTACCATTTTTCAAATCCGGGGACAGTAAAAGCACCAATAATTATAGACCCATGTCCGTGTTGCCAGTTCTAAGCAAGTTTATAATAATGATCTACCCCATTTGTTAAAAACTCAACCACAAATGGTGTTATTTTCTGACGATACTTCCTTAATTTTTTAAATTAATAGACGTGCATCATATCTTGTCGACGTAAATAACGCCCTATAGTAGGTCCAAAATTGGTTCACTGCTAATAATTTAGTATTAAATGGGAAAAAAACTAAGCGCACAAGATTTTCGTTGCCAAATGTCAAAAGTAGTAATTGTGAGATAGTATTGAATCTAGAGAAACTAGAATTCGTCGATAAAACTGTTTTCCTAGGGATCACGCTCGACTCAAGGCTTCAATGGGGTCCTCATTTAACATCCCTTTCAGGACGGTTAAGTTCAGCAGCATATGCTGTGAGAAAAGTCCGTCAGTTTACTGATGTAGGTACCGCGAGGCTAGTCTATTTTAGTTACTTTCATAGTATTATGTCGTACGGTATTCTACTATGGAGACGGGCTGCAGACATCGAGCCTATTTTTATTGTGCAGAAAAGAGTCATCAGAGCCATATATGGCATCCGCAGGCGCGACTCTTTAGGGGAACTGTTTAAAGATATTAACAGCATGACGGTACCTTGTCAATATATCTATGAAAACATTATGTACGTAAGGAAAAATCTTCATCTTTTTAGTAAAAGAGGTGCAAGACACAATTATATCACTAGGAATAGGGACCAATTAGTTTTACCGGGTTTCAGGCTGGCTAAAGTGGACTGATCTTTCATGGGGTACTGTTTAAAGTGTTACAATAAAATACCTCCCCTCATACTTCAACTGAATGAAACGAAATTTAAATCTTATATTACGCACTCTATGCAGCCAAGCATATTATAAGTTGGGGGATTATATCGCTGATGAAAATGCTTGGTCCAACGCTGGTCCTGCTCCACAAGGGCGCATAAACTAATTGATTAGCATTATTTTGAAAATACAGTTGGAGCTGCTGAAGATTTAAAAAACTATCTTTGCATTGTATAAATTCAATCTCTTTGCATTGTATAATTGCATAGCACATGTGTGAGTACTATGTATCGACTATACAGCTACCATTTAGGTACAGGGTATGTCTTTCATTGACTTGAATGTGTCCTGGCGGCTGTGAATATGTCATGTTCACTCTAATGTCTCGCTGACGGTGGCGCGTGTGTTGGATCATTTAGCTCCCTTCAAAATGGTTGAGCTAAATGGTGCTAATCCATGCGTCATGTTCGTGAACGGGCGCCGTCAGTAGGGACTGGTCATCTCTTAGCTACCACGGCTTATTTTAATTTAGTTTAATTTTTGAATTGTTTATTTTTTATTTCTGTTACGGACGCTTTTCACGTTTTGCATCGTTCTCACATGTATAACTTCAACATGAATGATGTAACCAATATTTTGTAACCTTATCATGATTTAAAACAGTGTCCGTGAGAGTTCCTTGCCCGTTCTTCTCCATAGGTACCTACTACGCTTTGGAATGGGCATCTAGCTTCATCTTTCTGAATCAAATCAAATCAAATCAAAAATATTTATTTGCTAGAATATGGTACATAATGGTGTTACAATAATTTTGTTTCTGCATATCCTGCCAAAACGATGGCGTGCAAATTTATACATACTTATAATGTCAATTATTTTAATTCACAAACTACAGATTCTATTGACTTATCTTCTAAATAGTCCGACTGACCGACCCCCTTGGCAATTCAAAAGTGCCTGTAATTGGTTTATTTGAAATAAATTATTTGAGTTTGAGTTTGAGTTTGTGGCTGAACCACTTTTTTCAACTTCCGTACAAAATCAGCAGAAAAAAAAAGTTGAAATAACGTAATTTTCTACAAACTTCAAGACAAATAAGTATGTTTTTCTAATACACAGAAACTCATTTAAGAAATTTAAAAAAAAAAAATCTTTTAAGATAACCATTTAATAGAATCTAAATTTTAGTTAAAAAATAAACAATTACTTAATTTCGTAAATAAATGGCAAAATGAACTAAGTATATTAACGATCGCGGATCCCGTCAGGTCAGTAGCGACCGGGCCTTCCCAGCGTGAGGACTTATCACTTTGCATCGCTGGCGCGCACGTGTCATATACCGCATGACTTTTTTTACCGTCTCGAAAAAAATAGGGTATAATAGGTGAACGGAGTAGAAGCCTATGGCATAGAAATTTTAATGTTTTAATTTTTTTCAATAACCTAGAATGAAATTGATTTATGTGAACTTTTCATTCCAGAACATTAAAAATAGAAAATAAAAAAGAACACTACCCTCATACGCACCCTACTAGATGCGCGGAATTTATCATGATATATGATGGATAGTTTTCATGTTTTTTTAAGGATATTTGGAACTTTTTTTTTTTTTTTTTTATTGAAAAAAATTAAAACATTAAAATTTCTATGCCATAATAGGCTTCTACTCCGTTCACCTATTATACCCTATTTTTTTCGAGACGGTAAAAAAAGTCATGCGGTATATGTAACACGTACGTGTATATGTTCCAGAAATTGTACGCTGACACATTTTGACCCCCATTTTATTTAAGTACTAGCAAAGTACTTAAAATTTTTGAAGAACATTAATATTTTGCATGCTTGGCAATAAATAAAATACCGGTGTGCGTGTGTTCGTAATTTTTCGTATCCTAAACGGCTTGACTGATTTAGATGTTTTTTTTTAATAAAAAAAAAATACGTGTGGCACTCGAGGACTGCCGCGGTAAAGCTATTGCATAGCATATATTCAAAAATAAGAAGATAATATTGTTGATTTAAAATATTTTTTTAAAAAAATACCCCTATACCCCCCCCCTAAATCGCAGAATTTACACAACCGTCAATGACGTCTGCCCTCACGCGTCTGCCCGCGTTCGGGTCGCGCACTCGGAGATCGCGCGTCATTGCCTATCCCGCCCCTCCACCCTCGTTCTGCGCGCCCGCCGTCGACTCATCGCAGGTCATTCTTATCGTTCTAACTTTTAAAATATTAGTCCAAATTACTTAGTGTAAAAGACAAATTTTATCTACATTAAATACCGAAAGCGATGAAGGTATTTATTTTGATACGAATTAACTAAATACTCTAAAATATGCAACTTAAAAAAAGTATTCAATTTAAATGTATTTATAGCTCACTATTTTGGCTATAATGGCTTCCACATAAAAGGTAGATATATGCTGTCGCGGACTTTTATTTAGAACTCTTTAAGACAAACAACCCCACAATACATTCTTTTCATGTAACTCCAGCGGTTTAGGCAGCGCACGCAAAGATAGATCTCAGAGGGCAGGATTTTTTCCGACTTACTGGATACTTATCGTTATATTATGGCTAAATCACATAAAATCTTTATAAATTGTAGCCTATGTGTTATTCTGATATATAAGCCACATTACTGTAAAGTTTCATTAAAATCCGTTCGGTAGTTTTTGCGTGAAAGAGTAACAAACATCCATCCATCCATCCTCACAAACTTTCGCGTCAGGTTTTTTTTTCGTTACGGAATTTCTACATTCGGTCGCCGCGCTCAGAGTCTCCGATAAAAGCTATGCAATAGCTTAAAAACAAAAGTCATTTAATCAAACTAGGCTGAGAATCAGCACTTTTTGAACGTCAAAATTACATAAGATAGTCCCCCAAAACGCCCACCCTTCACCACTTCCTACTACGTTAGCTGGGAAGAAGAAGTGACGCAACAAACTCCTCAACGGCACAGCAGTCTGTTCAGTTACAAAAAAAATATGATTCTATACAATATTATGCAAAATAAATTACATTACGCAACACAAAACATAATTTAAATTATTGGCTATATATCAGCTAGCACACTAAATCATAAATCATAAATCATTTATTACTTTGCAAACATGGGTAATTATTACATAGATGTTTCATTTTGAAAGTCCTCCACGCTCTACCGTCACATGGGCATGCAAATCATATTTAATATACACAAATTTAAAGACATTATAATTTTAAATAACAATTAGGAAATTATAATAATACATAATATAAATTAATGTCAAATCGTTCGAATTAGGTACTTACAGTAAATGTCAAATTAATACAAAAATTTCAACAAGGTTGCAGTAATCAATAATAAAAAATAAAAAATGGATTATTAGCATGTCAATCAGTCAGTGATTCATCATTAAGGAAGTCATCAATTGTGTAATAAGTTTTTTCAATTAATGTTTCGTTTAGTGCCCTTTTGAATTTAAAAACAGTCATATTTTTAATAGCATTAGGTACTTTATTATAAATGCGGGGGGCAATACCAAAAAAACTTTTTTGCATTAGTGCGGTTTTACATTTTACTTGACACAATTGATTTACGTATTGAGTCCGTATTGGATTCTTTCTGACAGCTGACAATTTTTGAAAGAGATGTGGTTTTTTTTTACAAATAAAGCCGTTTCGAATATATATAAAGATGGAAAAATTAATATGTTTAAAGATTTAAAATAAGGAATACAGGTATCTGTTGTCTTAAGACCGCACATTGACCTTATGCATCGCTTTTGCATCCTAAATACGAGTTCCTTATCAGTAGACTGCCCCCAAAAAATTACACCATACCATATGTGCATGTACACTCCAATATACAAACCAAAATCATCGAGAAATACTCAGGCAGAAATAAAAACTAAACGTAAACAGAACTTAATATCTAAATAAAAGCCTGCAGGCATAAAGGGCGTGCCCGCTTACATATAGATATATATAGCTAGATAAGTATATGCTTTATGAATGTATGTATTTATTGTGTATGTAAATGGTACACCACTGACTACCTGCAGTATTATCTCTCCTTCTTACTTTAATCCATCCAAAGGTTGTCTGTAAAAGATCGCTTTTAGCGATAAGACCGCCCATTGTGTCATCCTATGTAAAATGTCTACATTTATATCTGTAATTTTATGGTGTACATAATAAAGAATATTCTATCTATCTATAGCTGTAACTGGAAGTTATAAATGATAAACTAGGGCCATCGAGGTAGAATAATAAACAGTTAATTACTAATAATAATAACAAAACCAAGACGACCAGTCACCCCGACGCTACCGCACGCAGTCACATCTAAGGGAGCATGACGAATTGGCTGCCGATTGCTCAGGCAAAAAATAATATGATCAATTGTCGAGGTCACTAGCTAACCACATACTGCAATAAAACTCATAAAACGAACATTGTAATGAGTAGATTATATTAACAATAAATTAACATAACTTGACTTATAAAGTCAAATAAAATAAAAAATTATATAAACTCATAACTTTTCAGTAGGTACTCTAATTCTGGAGAAAGAACATAAACATTTTCTTGAGTTAATCACAGCGACCAACTATTCTTATCATTTAAGTAGTCGTTGATAGAATAGTATGCCTTTGAACAAAGGTTGGAATTTACTTTCGTTTTAAACGCATTAAAAGGCAAATCTAGCAAAGAAGAGGGTTTGTTATAAAAGGGTTGTGCCAAGCCCAACAAATGAGTTATGAACCTTATGTAGCCGGTGAGTCCAGGAGTCCCGATTGTCAAATTCGATTTTAGTTTTGTCAAAATGTTGAGTTTTTTTTTGTAGAATAGTTTTAAGATGCCGAAAAGCATAATAGCAAAAAAGTAAGGAATTTTAGTGATAGTTTACAAGAGAATCGGCACCACTCCTCATATTTATGTAAAACGCTTACCTCGATGTTAAAGAATGTCTAAATGCATCTAACACCAAATTGTAGCATTTTTATGTTGATTGTTGTAAATATACTAAACGAATATACACAAACATTCCAGACTTATTTCTTAACCGTTAAATTCAATTCAAATTCAAAAGTCATTTATTCAAAATATACTGAGAATCAGCTCTTTTCGAACGACAAAATTACATAAGACAGTCCCCCAAAAAACGCCCGCCCTTCACCACTTCCTAGTGCTTAGCTGAGAAGAAGTGGCGTAACAAACTCCCCAGAAAAACGCGTCAAAAATTCCCAGCGTACCTACGTAACTAAGAAAACGTCTATTCTATAAGATCAAAATTGTTTAAGCGATCACTATGCTCGATCTTTAGGCGTGTGTGCGTGAACGGTGCACATAAACATACCATCGCAATGAATTTGCCTAAACTCTGTCGAGTGAATTTTATGCACCAGCTCTTAATTTCTGCTGTACTTTGCTTTGTTGCTTTGTTATTCATAACTAAAAGTCTTATTGCTATATTTTTTTAATTTTTGCTAATAATCATTTTGTCACAAGTCTGCTACTATAAGAGAATTTTTACAGACAATGAGGAAAACTGTTCCATCGTAATACAGTATAAACCAGTATAGAGTAAATCAGTTCCGTGTTAACAACCGTAATAAGTACGGATACATACCAAACAAAAATGATACCTTCCGTTACTGCTTAAGTATTTGTAACTTAGTTGAATTGTGCAAGGTTGTTATATTGATTTGGTAAATAAAGATGTTTTCTAATGTTAAATAATGAGGTTTAATTAAAATAATTGGTTTCAGTTTGATGTGAGCAAATGATATCGAAACATTAGACGCGCCTACAGTCCCACACAATGTGTTCTCTCATCGTGATCAGCGTTATCTTGGCGTCGGCTTATGTTCGCACGTTTCGTTGCCTCAGTGAAGTAGGGACTCATTAGGATAATTTTCCTCATGTTTGTGCTTCCGCTCGTTATTATGCAGATTGTGACATTTCCGGCTGACACTAACAATTTTTCGTGTTATAATGTATTCTCATTTACATAAGTCATTACTTGCGCTGCGGTGTCGGCTGCAAGTTGGAAGACATAAATGCTTAAATCTGAGTGGCATTGTTTTAATCATTTCAAATGGACAGTCTACGCCGCCGAGACAGGATATTGTTAAGGTAGAGAAATGTCAAAAAGATTTAATTAAGTCAAAGAGATGAGATGAGATGATAATAATAATATTGTAATTATTTCCTAATATTTATGTCAACTTATCATTCATAAAATCGTAAGTCGAGTAGTAGCATTTACTTAAGAGGTAATTGAATAATTTACACTTAACCGGTAAAGCCCTGGGTGACCCTCAAGCACGTCAATTAGCACGTTAATTAGTTGTTTATCAGGCCTTTAACGGTTAAAAGTCGTGAAGTTTAGAGTATCAAACAGATAAAGTTGGAATTGATGTGACTACCGAGATGACTATTAATAGAGGAGTATGGCAGAATAGGACATGTTGCGCCGATCATCTATATGTTGGGATAAGGGCAAGATAATGATGATTCGTAATACATTCAGGAAAATTAATTGTTATGCAAATTGACACCCTACGTCAACTTAACGCCATTTCCTACAACTATCGGAGTTTGTTGCGCCACTTCTTCTTCCCAGCTAACGCACTAGGAAGTGGTGAAGGGTGGGCGTTTTGGGGGACTGTCTTATATAATTTTGACGTTCGAAAAGTGCTGATTATCAGCCTAGTTTGAATAAATGACTTTTGAATTTGAATTTTGTCAAAGAATGATAGGAGTGATTTCAGTATACGGACAATTTACGTTGGTAGTAAATTTGCTAACAATGAATTTCCCCGACTTACATGTCATAACGTGTCACATAATATATATTGTGCATGTTTATTTATTTATTTAAGGACAACCAACAAAGCATACACCAAAAATACGTGTTAACGTCCACAGCTAAAAATACAGCATGATAATGACACAATTGAAGAGGTTCAGAGTACAAAGTTCCTAGGAATAACAATAGACAAACACTGTAACTGGAAAGCTCATATTGACGAACTCTGCACAAAGGTAGATAGATTCGTATTAGTTTTAAACAGATTAACACGTGTGGCTAGTGTTAATGGGGCACTATGTGCATACCATGGCTATGTTGCATCAATTTTGCGTTATGGCATTATAATATGGGGTAATTCTGTAGAACTTAACAGAGTGTTTTGAGCTTAAAAGAAGTGTATTCGCTCAATATGTGGAGCGCACCCACTGGACAGCTGTGTCCCATTATTCAAGAAAATAAAAATATTACCACTCCCAGCATTATATATTTTTTAAATTTGCATCAAAGCGAATGACAGCCGAATGACAGCCGGGACCAACGGCTTGACAGCTTACGTTACGAGTATAAATTGCTCGCATGGCTCGTTTCTGCAGCACAAATATAGCCTGAATGTCAGCTGCATTTCGTCATAACCAAATTCCCGAACGACATTACACTATGGAAACAACTAAAATACACTAATCGAGCTGTTTCTACATCAGTCAAATGACGGATTGTATAGACCGTGTAGGCTGCAGAGCTTAGCCGATGTGTGGGCCCCACTGAAGCTTCGAATCCAAAGTAATACCTAAGAACACAGTGGTGTCCACGATATCAAATTAAAGTAGTAATTTATTTTACACGTTACATCAATGAGGTCAAATAAGTGCCGTAAGTGGACTTGGGTGCCACTAGATAAATGGTGTTAAAATTGTTGCTGTAAGTGAAATAAAACATACAATTAAAATCTAATGAACGTACCGAGTTAAGTTCGAAGATCACTATTACCTACCAAGGTATGTGAAATGGTTGTTTCGAAATTATTTGATATGTTATTACTTATAATTGCTTCATGTTATTATTATAAGTTTTTCCTTTGTTTAACTGCGTACGATATTATGTTTATCTTGTGTGACTACTCGGATCATTTCTATTTCCAATTCCATGTAATAATGTTCAGATGATAGAATGTAAAGAAAATACGTCAAATAGGCATTCACTTTATCTTTGTAACAAAAAAAAAGTCCGGTCAAGTGCGTATTTGACACATTTTCCGAGGGTTCCGTATGACGTGAGGGCTTGAGAGTTACTTTAACAACTCGATCTATTAAGTATAAACATGGTTTTAAGCTGAACTAGATTCAGCTTACAACTACAAGTGCAAGTTTTTTGATAACAGGTCACAGAATCCACTTATCTTTTGCGAAGTTTATATGTAAGTGTTTATAAAACCTTGACATTTGTAATTGCTTCATGAACACAACTCGTACTTCACATTTTTAAGTCAATAAATACCTAAACCGAAAATAGACTTAAACCCTATTTAATATGCTTGTTCAAAAACGTCTTGAATAAGACGCTGTAAGTAATATGTATCGAAAATTCTTTCACTATAGTTTAAATTATTTTCCTAACAGCTTTTATCGATAAGGGCCTTTTGATACGGAACCCTAATTCAATAATAATATCGTTTAGAATCTTTTCAATATTAGATGAGTGACTGTCAGCGACATCCGCACCATTTCATTAGGTTGACGGACGACCTCGGGGGGCGAGTTCCGAGTTCCGAGTGACGAGTGGCGAGTGGCGAGTAGCGAGTAATGAGTGGCGAGTTGTGAGAGGCCAGTTGTGAGTGGCGAGTGATTGAACGACGACGTTATCAAACTCAGCTGTTAAGCTGTGGTACAGGCGTGTTGCGAGGGGGTGGACGTGTCGATCAACTGAGGACAGTGACAGATGGGAACGTGATAACGCAGCGATTAGGAAGGCACTTGGGATACAGTCGTCATCTTCAATTAATATTGTGAGAAAATTCATTTAAAATTACTTCTTATTCTTCTTGTCAGATTTTACACCCATCTGTGATTCGTGAGTGTACGTGCACGATACTATTCTAATTTGCTGTTCTCAACAACGATAACGACTTTTTTTGTAGTTCTAATGTCATTAAAAAGTGGTTTGTGTTAGTTAGCCAGGTTTAGTAGGCAGGTCGCCAACTTGCGGTGAGCGGTTAGTGGTCGCGATACTCGTAATCAGTGATCTTTTAGGACGTCCTGGTACCATAAGCGAACAGAACCGATGCTTACTTACAAAATTCGTGTTTTACTAAGAACTTTTTACTAACTATATGTTTTACTAACTAAGTAACATATACTAAAGATCGATTGAAATAAACTACAGAACAACTAGGTACTGATGTTTAGATGCTTCGATAGAGATATTTATATAAAATTACTAATATGGTAATTTACAAAATATAATACAGTAAATCGACTGAACCCAGTTGATAGTTGGCGTTACCTACCTATTATCTCGTACATTAATATAATATGAGCTAATAGAAAGTTTTCTCATTACGGTTGACGTGACAAAGCCTCGTTGGTAATGACTACAATTAATTACAACCACAGTCGGTACACACAGTAGATAGATACAGAAGGCCGACTCCATACAACCAGCGAAAACAGAAAATCTCAAATAGATGCCAGTCGCGACTGCGCTTGCACTCGCTGTACGTGAAGCGCGTGCGTTTTCGCTCGTTTTATGGAACAGATCTTCTGTAGTTCTCTATTCTATGGTATGTGGGTACGGCTATTAATTGAGGACGGACTTTTAATTAAGGAATGCTAATTAATACCACGCGAGGCTTACTTACACTCTCACCCTGACTCTCGTCCTTTTCAAATAATTAGATTTGCGCCCAAACTACCTAATCTTATATTAATCACTTTCTACGCTTATTTTAAACTAGTTGTTTCTGGAGATGAACTCGTATTTATTAAAAGTTTGTAATTTTCCATTAGGAATAATTTGACGTAATTTACATATACATTTAAAAGATGTGAAGCGAGTAAAAAGAAAACAAACAGGTTGAAGTTTTTACACGAATTATTTTACTAAGATTTACTAAGGTCTACTTATTAACAGTGAAATATACTTAAAGACATTATACAAGCTAACACTAATATATATCCTACTAGTTACCTGTACCTACAGGTATATAAAAAGGGGAAGAGCTCATTAGGCTTATAAAAATTCGTGCGCAACGTTGTCAATGGGAAAATGCCCAAAAGGCTGGCAGCACTGTCACGTTGGAAGATGAACTTTTAGATGAATAAAGTCGCGTAGCTGGTAAATAATAAAAATGGCCGCGTTGGAAACAAAGTGTCCTGTCCGTAGTCGGAACAGAGCGGTCTGGTAACAAACAGATCGCTAATTAATTCGACATAACTTTACGAGCGCTCTCGAATATCGTCCGTTTTGTTTTACAAGCCGCCGCCGAGCTCCGACACTCCCGGCGGGACGGGACACAGAATAACTCAGAACAGAAGAACCACATAGTACTTAGTTTGAAACATGTCATCATAACTAAAATTATACAAAGCAAATGGTGACGTCAAAAATATGTAATTTCAACTAGAATAGTTAAGGTTGTAAATCGACGTTGTAGACGTTCTATCCCTACAGCAGCTGTACTGTTCAGCACTCTGTATAAATCAGCCCCTAGAGGCAACTCATCAACAGTAACCAGCGTCAGGAACTAGTTGTCTGGCATTTTTGCAGAACTGGGCCTATTGGGCGCAGCCGCGAGGCACACATTCCTGATAACTTCTTACAACGCATTTTACACTTTTTCTTCGATTTTTTATTTGCAGTATATGTGGAGTGCCTTTTAGTCTGCTCTAAATAAATGTATTTTCTTTCTTTTCTTTTAGTGCACTGGTCCTTCTTCAATTCTTCATTCGTCTACTACCGTGAGCACCTGTCTGTCGCTCGTGTGTCGTATCGTGGGTCCCGACCGCGTCGCTCTCATTCACGTGATGTGACGGACGTCGGCCGACCTCTTAAGATTACATCAAGCCACTTTAGATAGTCGCGCGTGTCGCCCCTTTCTCCCGTGGGGAAGAGAGGGGGAGATGTGTCGGATGCGATCGTGTCGAGAATTTTAATATCGCGTTTGTCGAGGCACAGATTTCGACGTCGTATTGGGTTTAGCGTCGGATTAACGCCGGTCAGGTCGCGGAAGCGTCGCCAGATCGCTAACTTAGATGTCAAGCATGCCCCGAGACGCTCCCGTGAACAATGCCGTGTGTCACGACTCACGTATAAAAAGATGGACGAAGTATCGATTCGTCGAGTGTCGGGCACAGTCGGGTACACTCGGCATGTTGTGTATTCTATAAATCCGGTATTATGTTTTGGTAGTAACGTTCGAATCACGAGCGGCCTACCGTCTAGTGAATTATTCACAGCTGAGGGAAGTTAAATGTTAGACTGTTGTGTACAAACGATGCACGACTTCTTTAACGTTAACAATTCAGTTGGTAACGTTATTGGTCTAGTAATATTTAATGATTACCTATTGAATTACCGAAAAAACGGTTCTATCTGCCAAGAAAAATCAAATGTCAAATATCAATATCCTTATAATCTTAAAGTCATGACTTTGCTATTCTAGCTATACATTGCTACACTTCTCCCCCACATATAAACCGGTCCTCACACTCAGCACGCGTTGGTCGCTGGACACCATCCCGGTCGGTGGCAGATGCGTTCAGATTGATGGATGACTCCCTCGCAATGTAGCGATGAGCAAGCGATCGATAGCTCACATGTGACGTGTATCTGAGCTCACATGTGACGTGTATCTGAGCTCACGAAGACATTATGTTCACCGTGACGATGACGTGGCATACCTACGATACATGCATGTAATGATCGGTATAAAGTGTACAGTCAGGGATATTTAGTGGCTAGCATCTGCTAGACACATGTGTTCATCTGAACACACTACGTAAATCTGCCGTGATAAAGCTCGTATTAATACAGAATGATAATTGTGATAAATTTATATTTTATTTCTGTAAATTGGATGTCAAAAACTTTTGAACTTCAAAAGAAATAACAATATTTCAAAAATAGACGAGGTCGGTGTTTCCTACCTGACTACGCTGAGAAGAAACACCGACACAAACGGAGAGGTCACGGTCTCTTTTAAATCCAGTGTAAGTTGTATATAGGGACAATTCAAGTTGATAGTTAATTTGCGCTTGCAAATATAGTGTACAGGTGCTTGATAGTTAAAAAAACGTGAAACATCAAACCTAACTCAATCTAATGTAATAAAGTGACTTATAAGCTATAAAGTGGTAGTTGCTCGTATCATAACAGTATTCGTAACATTGAAGTCGCTTACAAGAAGTTTCTACGTAAGTCTGTACTAAGATAGCTTTCTTGCTCTAAACAGTTCGCTCAGGCTGACGTGACGTGAAGATCCCGTATACATTCTACGAAGGCTGTGGTGCGTTCGTGTGAATAGGCTTTTAGCAATGGCCTTATATTATGTATATTAATGATCCTTTGGAAACATCTCTAAAGATTTAATTTATGTATTAATACATGAGCAATAACTTCAAGTGTCATCTAAAAACATTATTCTTCCTCGTTCACGTTTATTTCCGACATAAGATACTGCTCCAATTTTTTAGAAACTTTCTCCAAGAGATCCTAAGAGCCACTAATAAGGCTAAACGTGTAGCCTGACATACTTAATTTAGCCTGTATCATAAAGCGCGCGCCGCCTGCGCCCGCGCCCCGTGCCACCGCCCCGCTACTTAGTTAATTGTCCAACGACCATATTCAACTAATTGTATTGAAACGTTAAAGACTCGGTAGAATACTACAGAATGTCCACTATCTTGACAGCAAGCCTCGAAATAAGTATAGCTAAAACCCGAATTAGGTTGTTAGAATTCAGTAATCTTATTGATAACTAAGCTTACTTGTGTATTTGAAAGAAAGAAGAAGAAAGAAAATACGTTTATTTGCGGTACACATGACGCAAAGAAAGAACAAAACACAAAAATAAACAATTTGAGGGAAAATTGTATATATTTGTCAAATGTCTTTGACAGCGTCTATGGAAGTCACTCGGACGCCACAACATCGTACGAAATTAAAAACTATTTGCTCAGACAAAGTTGAGGGTAATGTCGATTATCAGTCTTTTCGGTCAATTCTGTTCATTTGTATTGCACTCTTCCTTCATTATCTATCAGAGACCCGAGTGGGCCTTCTGTTTATTATAACTTCATGTGAACGCCTTGATATAACTTTTAAGGATCCTATTACTGTAAGACTGTGTAAGTACGTATTATATTATGTTATTATTCGCAAGGCCGTCTCGCTCGAGGTGACGTAACTAGTAGGCCACAAAGTTGCTTGGGTAACACGACTAACGCGAGACGGAAACACAGGCATTCATTAAATACTTACACTAGCATTATTTAATTATTACTGATTAAACATGTGTCCTGGGTTCGGTCCCCAGGGTCGGGCAGTGTTAAGAGGTTTTTCAGAAACTGCTCGGTGTCTTGATCTATGCCCGGTTGATGGCAATAGGCTCGCCTCTATTACATAGTACTGAGGCATAATTGGCGCAAGGTTAGTATACGTTACATCTCTGCCTATACCTTTTAATATGAGCGTGTTATTATGATACAGATTGACGAGATTTGACCCAATTTCACACCGATATCGTGGATATTGGCTCATCGTTTCGGCTTATAATATGATCAGCACTCAGTATAAGTGGTGTCACGGGTTCCTATCAGCGTGATAGTCAGCGGCTCAGCGGTTGTCATGCACACTGATGACGGCACTTCACGTCTGATAACTTGGGGATTTACTTGTAGATTGTATAAGTACCATAACTTAACTACCAAAAACATAATACTGCAATGTTTCAGATGGCATTGTGAATGTTTGTATTGGAAGCTTAAAATAAATGAAAATTTGGATAACAACAGGCTTTCGATTAGCGGTCCGTTTTATTACGGCCGTGATTAATTTATAATGATAAAACTTCCGAAACGTACCTTTTATTTTTTATTTTATTCGATTTCATTTAATTTGATAGTCTAATAGTCAAGAAGTCAAATAAATCAAATTAAATGGAAACATAATTAATGTTTCCATTTAATTTGATTTATTTGACTTTATTTGATTTATTTTATATGATTTCTATGAATGTATGTTTCGCTATTGGTGTGATTTATCTGAAATAAATGAATTTATTTATTGATGGATATCCACAAGTGGTGGTGATCACTAAATTAGCAGGTGGGCCGCCCGGCCGGCGACTTGTATATCATCCAATAACATACCTTCAACAAAAACGATTTAAACTGAAACCAAACCACGACAAAAACACCAATCAAGACATCACAGACAGACAAATCTATACATAGGCTCTGCCGTAGTGAGGTAAAAATAGACATAGTCATGATTCATTTGCGTGCCGACTCAGGCTATCTACTTGTCAATTACGAGGTCCAACAAAAGTCACGCGAGATAGAACACTCTTGGCGTGTTTTGTGAAAAACTAATTCCAAAAAAACTACTTTATTCAAACATACTCGAAAAAGTGTCACCATTTCTCGTCAGGCTAATTGTAAAGGCCTTACATATACATAGTTATGCTTTGCACTCTCCGCGTTTCGTCTCGGGCAGAATGCTGATTGTCTGCACATGCATAGTCTACGCCAAGCCTTAGTCTTTTCTGTTCTTACAGTCTCCGTGTGTCTATTGTTTCGTGACGACACATGCACGTCGGGATAGAGTTTGGTTGCTCTTTCTGTCTAAGAACACAACGTGGGCGCTAGACAAGTGATTACAGAAGCGTCTCACGTTATAAAGAGTCATCTGTTTTACATTGCTTGTGATGTGTGGTCGCACGATTAGGAATCTGCAGAAAACAGTAGGAAAAAGGGCTTACCAGAATATGTATATGCACACAATACAGAACAAATAATATTGTATTACACTAAATATATTGTGTGTGCTCAGTAAAAGTAGAAAAAGCTGAATTAACACCCTTCAATCATAAATAATAGACCAGAATCCTTTACGTGTTATTCACAATTTGTTTACATTTGATTCGAAACTACAGTAAACACTGTCTGTTTCGTAAAATATTCTCGTCGGTGTATCATTTAGATATCATCATATAGCAATTGACTGTTAAAATGAAACAAGTGTTCCTTCTGCCCTTTATTTGCCGCCAGGTATAATGAGGCTTCGTGTAGGCGCGGCGGTGCTAATGAGTGTGCGCGACACATCACGTGAGATCGTTCGCGACGAGGCGACGTGCCTACACGACTTCGAATTGACGGCCTACACGTCCACCCAATACATGACTACGGCCTTTAGTGAAGAAGAAAACATCGTCTGAACTTGATAACATGTTGTCAGGTGTACTGATTCAGAAGATTACCGGGGGAGAACATTGTGTAATGTTTCATTTTCATATGACCAATATATGTGAGAGAATATATTGGTCATATACAAATGAACGCTCTAGCTACTACCTATCAGCTAATAAGTATTCACGAGAATAGCGAAATCCCTATTAGAACGCTGGACTCTGGAAGTGGATCCCCTTGTAGTTAGTGGGTTGACAATAAATACATAAGTTATCGTACAACAATAAAATAAATGAAAGTGACTGTTTGATATATTAGATTTGTGATAATTGATGTAACACAGAGAGCAGTGGCGTGCACAGAGATTTCAGACAGGGTATGCACGGCTGAAATAAAAATAAAACTTACCAGTTTCCACTTGTTTCGGTCGGTGGCCCACCGATATTACCAGTAGCATTACCTCTTTTTTGAGTTAATTCCAACCCGGGTACACACCTTCCCTTTGCAAACAATTTAAATTTGTGCTCAAAAGATAACGTCAAAAAACGGCAGATTTTAATTTATTATAACATACCTCGCCAGCACAGGTCTCACAGGTATAATTTTCCATTTTTTACAATAAACATACTAAATAATTACTTAGACAGTCAATCAATTGCGCCAAGAAAAACAATCGAAACAAATATGGCGAAAAAACTTTGCAATTACGAAATTTACGAACTAATACGAATTACAAACGAATGAATTTGTCGGTCAATTGATCAATCCGACAAAACAAAGTTGGCCCTCTGCAATCAACAATTAAACGGTGCTTTTACGGCTTCTCAATTTGGATGGGTTGCAAATAAGCTATGCTTCCAAAACACAAACACGCGCGCACTTTTTCACGCACACAGTCACACTTTTGCTGTGTACTACGCGAGAATTCACGAGATGCGTTGTATAAGATATAAGCAAGGCGTAGTACTGCTTTTTCTCACGAGAGCGCTACCTGCGCGGAGAATTAGCAGCGTGCAGCCGCGAGTGTTTGCTGCTCCGACAAATTAGTTAAAAAAAAAAAGTAACAAATGGCGCGTAAATCGCGTTAATGATATTTTTTTAGTTATAATTGTTTATCTTTTAGATCGGCATGTATGTATGGGACTACAGGGTATGCAGAGCTTATTTACATGTATGGAGTGCACGCCACTGACAGTGTTTGATTTCTTAATATGGACGCGAGGAGTTAACGTTACAACGTTAATCCCTGTTGCTAACAAGAGGGGAATCAAATGAAACATGAAGCACTAACCAGTTCCTACAGTTTAGTGTAATTAAGTCCGCTATTATAACATCACGTGTATAAAATAGGCCTCCTCAAGATGACGATTGACTTGTCACGAACTCGAACACGGCGTGTTGCCACGCCGAGCGCCGTGCTTGTCGATTTCTTGCAGGGTTTTTTATGAGTCTTTAGTAATAGTTAAGCGGAATAAGTTACTTAATATATCTACGTCTATTGTATTTTATAATGAATTTCTGCCTGAATCAATTTACTATCAAGCATTTAATCTCCCGAAGGAGTACGTAGAGAGGTACAACCATATTTCGCCTGTTATGTTTATGCAATAGAGGGTGAAATTCAGACTCCAGGCTGATACTGAATGAATCCCGATCGAAAAACCACATTTAACATGATCTGCGAATGTAACCGAGCCATAAAAGTTACATTAGTTTTAAGTTTACTTGTCTTTTTTTCTCTTAATACTACTGTATGGATTTTCTGTGGACAGAAATAAAGTTTCATTATTATTAAACAGAAAGTAGTTGAAAATACAAAAATGATCTGATAAATTCAGTGTATTGAATAGTAAGAAGTTGATACATGTCCGTAGTCAGTTCAGTCAGGCAGGTGATGGATGCTGGTAGCGAGTGGTCGTTACTTATTCACGGCGGCTCGATGTTGGTCCGTCCCTTCGTATTATGTCATAGTGGCGATGTGACGGAGTGCTCATACAAACCCATAGAATGCTCGAAAATGTTACTGTTAGTCAAATGATAAAAGATGAATTCAAACCGGTTGCTTATGTATTTACAGGTATATTTATGTTGTTTTTATAACGTTAAATCGGGTCTTAATTACGAATAATCAATCTTACTGTCTACATTATAGCACTTTAATCTTGCTCTACACAAAGCAGGCGATCGTCTTCAAAAGTCTTTATTCATAGTTATTCAAGGTGGGAGTGCTACGGCGTAGCAACTACGGCGTAGCTACTACGGCGTAGCAACAACGGCGTAGCTACTATAGCGTAGCTACTATCGCGTAGCTACTACGGCGTAACTACTACGTCGGAGCGGCGGCTTAGACTTGACTGCTATGTCAGTTGCGTATGTAGTTCGGTAGTTCGCTATGCATTTTATTTACCAACTTTGTTGTGCAAACTCAAACTCAAACTCAAATCATACATCATACGTGCATAGCTTTAATATATGGCCGGAGAATTAAATGTTCAGTTTTTAATTGGCTAGTGCCATTCCTGAGTGCAATTCGTCAACTTTATTTTTGCAATACTTATTTTAGTATGTTCTATGGGTTAAGGGTCTTCTTTTCTTTCTTATCTATTTTGTCGTCGTTGTCTAAACGAGTCTACAATGTGTATGTGTGTGTGCGTGTGTGTTGTGTTGTATTGTGTGTACGTAACAAACAATCAATCAGTTCTGGTGTGCCTGAACACTGCACAGTGCACTATTTGTTCTTTTGGTTCGCCCTACATTCTCTTGTATGTGTACTACTCGCGCGGCAACCAACAGATACAAAGGAATTGATTGAAATACACAAACAAACACGTTTTACCGACAACAATGAATTGGGATAATAATGACGCAGGTAGACTGAGGATCTGTTTCATCACTTCCGATTAAGTTGCCGTTGAATTACTTGAAGATAATCCTACATTTCAAATTCAAATTCATTTATTAAACTTACATGTAGTTCACAAGCATACAAGTAACATGGCATGAAATTCTAACCAACAGAAAACTTAGACAGATTGCACACAGTGGCGTTCCTTTCATTAAAGCCGAAAAGCCCGGCTTGCCTTAAAACGTGAGCATACTAACAAAAAAAAAAAAATCTATACTTGTAAAGCAACAAAGTCAATAATTCATCTCGCAAGAATTGATAAGAAATATACCTAACATTAAACCCCGCGCTGCACTGTGTCAACCGCGCGCTATAAAAGCTATGATGCCAGGTTTACGTACTCTAAGAATAATATTTAAATTCCGCGCCGTTTTGCATCACGCACCGTTGCCAACTATTTCGGATGCCGCGCCCATTGTTTGTGTAAAGCAAGTATGTCGTTGCAAGACGCTGCGCAGTGCGTGATATACAATGATACAACTTCTATCAAATTTGTTTTGAGCGGCTACTGGCGCACTTTTTTTGTGATTAGTTTTTGCTGTTTCTTATCATTCAAATGAATTCGGAAACGCATACAATTGTTCCTTGTAAAGGACTAAAGTGTGTGCAATCCTTATTCGGAAAAGTAAATACTTTGAGTTTGACAATCTGTGGTACAGAAGCGGATGGCTGTTCACATTGTGAGTAATTATAAACATCGTAAACAACGTGTTGTTGGAAATCACAAATCAATCAATTATTTTTGCGCCATCTTGTAGTCGGATTCATTGTAATTTTTGGCTCATAGCGACTGTTGCGACTTTCCGAGCGAGTGTAATATGAATTAACTCGAAGAGCTCCGTCGTGTCAATAATGATAAAATGTATTTTTTTTATATGTCTTGGCTTGCCTTAATTTTGACCCCTAAGCACGCCACTGATTGGACAGCGGGTCCCAAACTAGCAGCCTGCATCTTGGTGACCCAACACTACAACAGCGGGTCTCAAACTAGCAGCCTGCACCTTGTTGACCCAACACTACACAAAGTTAACAATTTAAAGGGTTCAGCTAGCGCAATATAGTTATTGATAATATCAAAATAAAATTGATAATAACAAAATTTACAAATAAGTGAGTATAAAGAGGCTAATTACATAGAATAAACATACAAAAACAGTTGAGGTGAGTAAGTGTGCGGTGTAAGTGTGAGTGTACTTATGTATTTTATCAGAGAGTATGGTGGGTACTGAAGCAACAAAGTATGCTATGCATTCTGTTCCCTCGTAAGTCCGGCCCAGCAATCATTCTTTAAGTTTAGTTTTGGCTTCAACGAATCGAAAATAGAAACATACAAATTCTGATTTTTTATTAATTTGAAGAGTGATTGCTATTCGGACATCATGAAAGAGACCTTTAGACTTTTGTGTAAATTCCAGTGAAGTCCTTTTCTAAATACAAAAAAAAATCATTCGTTTCTTTAGTATTTTATGCATTATCCAGTGTTTCCCGAATCTAATCGTTTAAGCCCCTCTCGGGTGAGATGAAGAGTAATGGGCGTCACCGCACTTAGAGCTCTCCTCTGTCACTGTAGGGCGGAGGGTCGGGAGGGTTGGAGGGCTCCCGACAAGTGGCCGCTAAGTGTCGCTCGTTAGCGCACAAAGCACAGAGGCACAGAATATGTAAAGGCTCACACAGGTCGCGCTGCTGTGACGTTGTAGCGGTTCCACGACTGATCCAACTCGAGTGTGACCACTATCTCAAAATCTCACTGCCTCACTATCTCACCTGATGGTTAGCGATGATGTGCTCAACGATGATAAGCAGGACATGATTTTGCTCTATTAGTCTGAAAGCTAAAATATTTTCATTAGTATGTATTCTAATAAAATTTTAAATTTTGCGAATGAGAGAACGTTGTAGACATAACAGACTGTAGATCGGTGGACCATTTAATATTTTGCTAAGTACCTGGTACTTGCTGATGGGCCTACACTGTCCTCTCATACCTTTTAACACTGTAACTTGGAAACATTGTAAAAACCATTTAACCGTGGAGTTTCTTGCCGGCTCTTCTCCATAGGAAACGACCAATTGGAACCGTGCACCTAGCTTCTGACGTTTCATAAGTGCCCTTGTAGGTTTATGTGAAATAAAAATAATTTGATTTTGATTTTTGAATAGGAATGTTTCCCACCTGCAGCGTTAATTCCGTACAATGCGTGTAGTACCTACGTGTACACATCGGTGACTTAATATCATCCATAAATATGAATAAAGTTTTAAAACGAAGTAAATTTTATGTGCAAAACGAGTATTTTGAAATTGAAAATTGTTTGTCTTTACTTTACGTTTACTTCGCTCATTCGTGCTAGGCCCACAGAATAATCTTCGGTATTTGCGTGGAATTAGTTATACACATAGTACTGACCTTCTGCCACTACCCGTGTGTGCGCTTGTCATGGGGCGAGTAAACACGGCGAGATGAGTCCCGCGGGTCGTGAGTTGGAGCGGTTGACGGACGCTTGTTCGTTCATTAAAACATTTGTAACAAAATTAGCTGCCGCGGAACAATGCGGTACAACGTCTGAAATGAGAGAAAATAATCTATGTCAAAGTGATAAAAATACTAGCTGCTGCCCGCGACTTCGTCTGCGATCCAGGATGCAAAATAGCATATGACCTTCTCCAGGTCATGGTCTATTTGTGGCCAAAATTTTATCCAAATCCGTCCAGCTGCTTTTGCGTGATTGATTAACAAACAAACTTACTTTCGCATTTTTCCATGAATGCGCGTCAGTATCTAATATAATTATTGTAATATGTCTCAACACATCTCGGGACTATGGGGTGCAAGTGCACCCAAGGACAACCCCCGGTTGGTGCAGGACTATTGCAGAACATGGAAACAAAAAATATTGGGCTATGGGTTTGGGTGGCTATATTTATTTATTTATACTTTATTGCACACCAGAAAATACATAGTAAATAATAAATTTTATTACTACAAAACATACAATGGCGGCCTTATCGCTTTCTGCGATCTCTTCCAGGCAACCTTATTATACCAGGCTATAGTGAATTGGTTACCTAAAACTATGGAAGCCTATGTCCCCTGCCTGATCAATATTAAGATATACGCGGATGAAATGGCAGGGGGTGACTTGCACACTCAATAATGGGCCCCCGAAAACTATCGCTAGCACATAGTAACATAGCGACAAGGGGGCAACATGTCCTGAGGTGCTTGAGGAGTGCAGAGGTATTCCACGGCTTTCAGAACAATCCCAGAGCTCGGAAGATGACGACGGAAGAAGACGTCAACGTAGAGATACGGCGGTGGGGTTATTATTATTATTTACGGGTCGGGACCAAGTATGTAAGGCGAAATTTTGATAGAAAACGTGGATGACAATGTTGAAGAAGTCAGGAACTTTCGGGTGATGCGACAGGTGTTAAGAATGGTAGCTTTTTGGTATTATTATAGGATAATTATCCAGTTAAGATTAGGATGTAAAAAAAATCGGCCAGGTGCGTGTTGGAACACGCATAATGAACGGTTCCGTAGTTGGGATGAAGAACGGATAGACAGAATTATCCCAAGAACAAACTTAACATTGTAGTTGAAAAACATGTTCTCCCATACATTCCAAGTGTAAATGTAAGTTTGTACGCAAAATATTGAGAGATGTACCATGTTATTTTAAGATCATAGACTTCTTATAGGTTTACCTGTTATCTGTAAGTATAGAACTATTTTCTATATTTTTTCTAAATTTTAGGTTTCGCAAATAAGGGGGTCAATTTTCGTTAATTTTCTTAAATAACTTTAAAACAACATTTTAAAATCGGTCAGCCTCATGCATCAATTAGTATCAAATGCCAAAACATAATAACAAAACACGACCATTATTGTACAGTGTAATCCATTACCCTTCTTCATTTTACAAAGCAAACTGTATACCAATCCCATTGTTTTAAAAATTGTTTCGAAAAATTATAGAGTCGAATAGCGGCGGAACCCCATTTCCGTTTCGTGGCCTTGTTGTGAATAATTACTCGTTTTTGTTCCTTTCTCTCCTCAACCCCCGTTATCCCCCTTTATCCCGTCTCTTGTATTAATCGCTTGCCATCCGTAACTCGGACAGCCATGCATCACGCGCGCTTATCTGTCAACCCCTTTATATTAAAACACCCACTTTTACTAATAAAATGGTTAACAAAGCGAGAATACCGCGACGACTGGCGGTGGACATGTTTCTTAACATTTGAGGTCTAAAATATTTTGTCCGTCAGGGAAATTTATTTTTAAGTAAATTATCTACTAACCTAAATTTTTCGTATATTGAAATCACAACTGTCATTTTGATAGATGCATGAAATGGCTATTACACGGCAAATTGACGTTGGGTGTCACTTTTCCTAACTAATTAATTTAATCAAATCAAATCAAATCAAATAATTTATTTGCATAATACATGTTAAAAAGGTGTTACAGGTATAAAAGGTACATTGTATTATAACCTAATGAGGTGTGCAAATTAATGTCTTATTAATATCTCATGCAAATAATTACAATCGCAACGTTAAACATACAGAATAAATTTAAAAGAACATTAAATATAGAAATGCAAAAATAAAAAGTCAAATCAAAATTTCAATAATCTTTACCTACACTTGTTGTGGTGCCATTTCAGATAAAATCAGTCACCTTTCATTTAAATAGTAATTAATTGAATAGTAACATTTTGCAACTAGGAATTCGTGCAAACCTAATTTAAATTGGTCCATTTTGTGTAGGTCTGTGATAACTTTTGGCAGATTATTGTATATTTTGGGTGCCATGCCCAAAATGTTTTTATTAAATACTGCTTTTTTATAACGTCTTACGCATATTTTATTTTTCTGTCGTGTGCTTCTTGGATGTGTATAAAGTTGCATTCGCTTTGACAAAGATCGCCACTTCATATATATAAAGGCACGGAAATGTCAATAACTGGAACTGTTGAAAATGTGGCTTACAAGTTTCTGTGCGTTGTATGCCACACATTGCCCTTATGCACTGTTTCTGTGCATTGAACGCCATTTCTCTGTCTGGCGAGTCCCCCCAAAATATAAGTCCGTAGCGTAAAGTAGATGCAACATACCCGTGATACGCCGTTAATAATGTTGCACGATTTGACTCTTTTCTTAGGTTATGGAGAGCATACGAATACTGGCTACGTTTTTTGTATGTATTTTCAACGTGTGTTTTCCAGCTCATGTTTTTATTTATCCAAATACCTAAGAATTTAGTATGTTCTGCTTTACTAATAATTTTGTGACCGTAATTAATAACCGGTTTTTAAGCTATTGCATATTTTTATCGGAGACTCTGAGCGCGGCGACCGAATGTAGAAATTCCGTAACGAAAAAAAAACCTGACGCGAAAGTTTGTGAGGATGGATGGATGGATGTTTGTTACTCTTTCACGCAAAAACTACCGAACGGATTTTAATGAAACTTTACAGTAATGTGGCTTATATATCAGAATAACACATAGGCTACAATTTATAAAGATTTTATGTGATTTAGCCATAATATAACGATAAGTATCCAGTAAGTCGGAAAAAATCCTGCCCTCTGAGATCTATCTTTGCGTGCGCTGCCTAAACCGCTGGAGTTACATGAAAAGAATGTATTGTGGGGTTGTTTGTCTTAAAGAGTTCTAAATAAAAGTCCGCGACAGCATATATCTACCTTTTATGTGGAAGCCATTATAGCCAAAATAGCGAGCTATAAATACATTTAAATTGAATACTTTTTTTAAGTTGCATATTTTAGAGTATTTAGTTAATTCGTATCAAAATAAATACCTTCATCGCTTTCGGTATTTAATGTAGATAAAATTTGTCTTTTACACTAAGTAATTTGGACTAATATTTTAAAAGTTAGAACGATAAGAATGACCTGCGATGAGTCGACGGCGGGCGCGCAGAACGAGGGTGGAGGGGCGGGATAGGCAATGACGCGCGATCGCCGAGTGCGCGACCCGAACGCGGGCAGACGCGTGAGGGCAGACGTCATTGACGGTTGTGTAAATTCTGCGATTTAGGGGGGGGGTATAGGGGTATTTAAAAAAAAATATATTTTAAATCAACAATATTATCTTCTTATTTTTGAATATATGCTATGCAATAGCTTTACCGCGGCAGTCCTCGAGTGCCACACGTATTTTTTTATTGTTAGTTTGTTGTTCAAATGAAATGTAATTTGTTTTTTCAAGATTTATTTTTAAGTTGTTTTCAGTTAGCCAAGTTATTATATCATTTAAGTTGTCGTTTATTTCTTTTTCGAATGTCACATCATCCTTACTTTTGATTAGTATTGTGCTGTCGTCAGCGAATAAAATCATTGGATTATTAATAGTTTTAGGCATGTCATTAATATATATAATAAATAATAATGGAGCAAAAACACTGCCCTGAGGCACACGAAATATGCATTTTCTATGTGTAGAGATATAAGTTTTATCAGTTCTTGTATAGGGGCAGATTTTATTTATGTATGTAATTTGTTCTCGATCAGTCAGATATGGCTTGATAAATTCAAGGATATTGCCTCTAATTTCATATTTTTCCAGCTTGTTTAACAGTATTTTATGGTTAACATACTCAAATGGCTTTGACATGTCCATAAATAATGCAACTACAGGAGTTCTATTGTCAACGCTAGTTAGAACATGTTCAACAAATTTTTACATAGCAGATTCAATGTTTTTATAACAATTAACTACCAGCATCTAAACTAAGTCTGCTTAAGTAGGTTTTAATTCTTTGCATTTAATTTTAATAACGCAACCGTCAGGTGGACTAGCTGTTATAAGGTTTATTTTTATTTATTAGTTAGGTTTTT
This sequence comes from Agrochola circellaris, assembly GCA_914767755.1. NCBI lineage: Eukaryota > Metazoa > Arthropoda > Insecta > Lepidoptera > Noctuidae > Agrochola > Agrochola circellaris. The sequence continues at coordinate 14,496,241 of OU611864.1, read as the reverse complement.
TATATGTATATTTATATTATTTTTAATATATTAGGTACATATTTATGTCTATCGATGAAAGCAGTGATAATAATAGTTTTTCTCAATAACAAGCAACCACGACAGTTTTGTGAGTATTCCTTCTCTTGCAGACAGTCTTGCTGCGCAGTTTTCTGATGTTCCTAAGAATTTTAACGTTATACATTATTAACGCTCAGAGCATTCCGGCTCATTTCCACGATATGCTGGCAAGCTTTGACTGTAAGAACGTACATGCTATTCTTATTTCCGAGACATGGCTTAAACCCCTTCAACTAGTTACTCTCTTCCTGGCTTCCAGCTTATAAGAAACGACCGGTCGGTTGGTGGTGGTGTTGCCTGATTTTTCTGTTATACAACATTTTCCCACCTAAGGCTAAGATTTTCAATCTAGTGGTGTCTTTCCGTACTCATGGAAAAATTCTCAAATAATTCCTTTACCTAAAAAGTCTAATCCCACATCCTTTTCTGAATACCGTCCAATATCCGTCCTACCATTCCTATCCAGTCCTTGAACGGTCAAATAAGTAGTTTCCTCTCTAAAAATAATCTCCTCAACCCCTTCCAGTCTGGCTTCCGTCCTGGTCATAGCACCACCACAGCGCTTCTGAACATTACGGATGATATAAGGTCAGCCATGGAAAACGGTAATCTAACGGTCTTAGCTTTATTAGATTTCAGTAATGCTTTTAGTTAGCTATTAGTTGATTTTGATGTTTTGCTTGGCATTTTATGCTCTCATAACATATCTCCATCGGTAATTGACTGGTTTCGTACTTACCTGTTCGGTCGCCGGCAACGTATTTGCATTGGATAGACGTTGTCTTCCTGGAGTAATACTTTTGCCGGTGTACCTCAGGGTGGCGTTCTATCCCCTTTACTTTTCGCAGTTTTTATTAATTCAATCTCCGACCTAATTTGTTTCTACCACCTTTATGCAGATGATGTAAATCATCTTCAATTTACTCGCGAGCTCCTCTTGGAAATCTGTCCGAGGCTATTATATCTATTAATCATGATTTGGCCCATATATGTGACTGGAGTAAGAGATATGGACTTATGGTCAACCCCATAAAGACGCAGGTTGTGGTGGTAAGGAGTTCTAGGACGGTCTCGACGATCGACTGGACAACTCTTCCCCAAGTTTCTTTTGACAATTCAGTTGTTCTCTTTAGTGAGAAAGTTAAAAACTTGGGGATATTCATTGATAAGAACTTTTCTTGGACTGCCCAGCTACAGGAAGTTAGCCGCAATCTATTTACATCCGCTGTATCTTTGAAGAGATTACATAATTTTCTACCGACTGCCACCAAGATTGCGCTTGCCCGATCGCTTCTTCTACCCATCCTTGATAATGCTGATGCCAGCTATCTTGACCTTACCCAAGACCAACTTGATAAACTTGAGGGGCTTTTTTCCCCTTCCACCCCTCTCTATCTCAAGGAACGTTTCCAGTTTCTTTGCGACTACCACACGAAATTTTGAAGGTCATCGGATAACTTGAAGCTTAAAATGCCTATGCATTCCACAACTTTCCTCGACAAATCCTTCACTGTCCAGGCCGCTCGTTTGTGGAATGCACTGCCAGTTGAAATTAAGCGCGCGCAATCGTTACCTGTGTTTAAGAGACTCGTGAAGGAACATTACTTGTCGTTGTGATCTTGTTCTCGTAAGTGTAATTATATATAGTCTTCATTTATTTTCGTTGCTTATATATTTAGTATGTATGTATCTATTATTTAGCATATAATGTATTTATCTGTGTATCTATTCTAGCATATTGTATACTTATTATTTGCACCAACGACAGCCGCATTTTATGTCCAAGCAAATCACTGACCATTCCAAGCTTGCCTGGAAGAGATCGCGGATAGCAATAAGGCCGCCCATTATTTATATTATTATATTTGTATTATGTAGTGTTATTTTTTTTTTGTTCCATATCTTGTCTTTTGTGTTAATTTATTATGAAAAAAAATAGGGACATGATGTGTTTATATTCTGCTTTCATATATTTCAGTGTAGGCGACGTAATGTTGTCAACCATTTTTCCTTTGCAATTTGCAAAGCTGTTACTTGTTAATTAAAAAAACAAGAAAAATGAAAGTATACATACATACAGTAGGTTGGTACTAGGCGTAAAATATCGCACGTCGAATTTAAACTACACATCTGTCAGACCAATCCCCAGCGTTATGTGAGCAAAAATGGCACCTCAGTGGCAGAGGGTAAGAAAAAAATCGCCATTGTTTGTTGTATTATATGTATGTGTGACAGTTTTTTTACAAAGATCTTCTGGCGCGTGGCCAAAATCAGAAATAACGCCACCATCTTGTTTTTCAACCTGTTAATTGAATTGCTTCGTTAATCTAGTGGTCGCTTGCACTGCTGAGGATGAGGTCCTGGGTTCGATTACCGGAACAAAGGGTTATTGGGTTTTTTTTTAATTTGTCAGATGATGACTTGCCTCCTATTACATAGGACTTAAACATAACTGGCGAAATGTGGGTGCACCTCTGCCTAACCCGTCGAGGAATAAAAAGCGTGATGATGTTAGTAGTGCATGTATTTTTGTGGTGTACAATAAAGTATATATAAAGTATATATATAAATAAATAAATAAGTCATGGATGAACAATGTTACTCGTGGGGTTGAAATGTTTGCCCTTATTTTGGTTATAACAGTGTTGTATGACATTCCTTATCAAAAATATGATTTTAGTATCGAGCCAGTGAACTGTGAGTCGGAAAATGGTGGGTTATGAGTGTGCGGGTCGAACGAACGATCGGACGAACAGCCAGGGAAATGTATTGTTTAGTAACTTATATTGTTCGTACGAGTATATAGTAATCACAACTGTTATTCTTTAGCAATCGTATAAAATGGCTGTAACAAGACAAAATAACGCAGTGTGACAAATGTCAATTAACTAAGTAAAACGTTAATTTCACTGCCTAACACATTCACGGAAGTGGATCATTTCACGCGTATCTTTTGCCAACTAGACATGGTTGCTTCTGATAGACATAATTTAACATTATTTTTAACAGTTACTACTATTACTTAACCACTTCCTTATTATCCGTATTTACGTTCATTTAACACATAAGTATAGAAAGCGTCGTTCGTATCAATTCATTCTAGTATCTCCCGCATCACACGCTCCTCTCACACAATCACGTGTGCGGACAAAACTTTTTAAATTAAAGAACTATGTTGATACTATTAACCCTATCACTGCGGCATGTGCCCGACGTGTGCCTGACGCGTGACCGACGTGTGACAGACACGTGTCAGGCGCGTGACCCGGATTAATGCCACTCATTAATATCGGCAGATCGTTCTTTATACATCGACCCTTTTGTGGCGAGAAGCTGACAGGATTTACCCTCATTGTCATTGGAATGTGTAACTTTGCCTGTAAACTTATTAAAATACTTTCAATTAGAAAGTCTGATGACTATTCTAACCTTAAAGTACTATACTAATTGGGAATTTACTTTTGAGATTTAAAGGTCTGCCCACGCCGTTACAGGGTTATTGTCTTAAAAACTTAGACCGATATTCACTCAAATCTTATAATATTTAGACTTTTAACATTTAGGTAACAAAGAGCCTTTGTTCTTAAAGGTTAAAATAAGACCCACTTTATCATGACACGAAGAGGCGATTAATGCGTAAATCGGGCCTATATCACATAGTTGCAGAATAGATAGTCTTCAATACTTTTGCGTTCTAACTCACTATAAATCGTAGAGTTGTAGACCGTTTATTTAGTGCACGCGGCGTCTCGGATTAATGCCCGTTATTAATAGGGTCACATCGCTCTGTGAGCTGTTTATTACTGTATAACACAATGTACTATGCAGTAACTTTGCCTCTCAAGCCACTCCAATTAAACTGAAACTTAACCAACTTGTTAACTCCTTGTAAATTACTTGATCATTTTCTTTTCTCGCCGCTTTCTTCTTTTTGTATATTTTTCATCGTGGAAGATTACGTGGCACTAAATGGCGTCGTGTCGCGATACTGAGCGGAGTCGCGTCGCATCTGTGGCGTCCCACGCGGCGAGAAAGGGTTGGACGCTTAAATTGTTGCCAAAATAACAACATGTTTCTTGAGGCGTTTTTACTGAAATATTTATGAGTTGTTGATTTGTTTCGTGAAAGCTTTATGTTCGTGGGTTTACTCGTCGAATAGGAATGTGTGTAATGTAATGCGTTTTTATATAAAATGTAATCCAGTAATAGGTCAGATGGTTAAGTTAATTAAGTTTAAAACCAGAGAAAGTTTTGTTGAGTTTCTGAGTTGTAGGTAATATCTCGAAAGCTGAATTTGTAATGATACCATGAACACGATAAACTTTGTGGTTGGAGTATGTGTGTACCTGTAACCTGTTTGACCCATTTAAGTCGGTACCTACACTGCATTTACAACTCGTTCTGTAACATTAGTTTAAGTCTTTGTCTGTACTTAATCCCGTCTTCACCACACTTCAGTAAATTGGATGTGGGGCAAAGAAACAATATAATTCTGAGCTCGGATTCTAGAAGTGTGTGAAAAATTGCTCATGCCGTCGTATGCAGTCAGCAATATGGTAGCGATGCTGTCTGCCTAGCGTGCGTCAGATGTAACACTATGGAGGATGCACTAAAGTAGACCGCGCAATTTTTTTTAAAATAATGTCTAATTTATTTTTTTGTTCAAGTTATATTAATTTATATATGTTGATCAAAATATGATTCGCGACCGTAACAAATATGTATTCATAGAATTATAATCATTGGAATCATCAATACAACTCTGTATGTTATAATTGGCCTCAAATGTGACAAAATTTCATGGTATCCCATAAAATTTAGTCATTCAGTAGGGTGATTTGAATTTAGAGAGATGTATTGATGATTTTACTACCCTGGCGCTTTCGCCTAATTCATGTGCCGTTACTCTTGGAGCCTATTTTAATTGTTATATTTCCTGCACAGGTTTCCCCCTGTCGCGCGCGTCATGGTCGAGCACAGAGCGCGCGCCCCCCGCGCCAGCGGACGCGGCCGACGCCGTGCGCGACGCCAAACTATACCCCGTGCTGAGCGACGACACGACAGACACGACAGACGCGACACGCGCCACTGACACAACACACGCGACCGCCGCACAGACTGAACATGCAATCGACGTACAAACGAGCGATGTGCGGACCAAGCGCAGCAGTGGTCAGGATTGGGAAAGAGCTCCTAAAGTGAGTAGTGTAGTATTAGTTGAATACATATTTCAATAAATGCCGTTTGCCTGTCTCTTGACGTTGTGACCACACATTATTAAAGGCAATTATTTAATTATTGTGTCTGTTCTGTAGACGGAAAAAACCATATGAGAAAATCAATTGTCTTTCCTAAGGAAAGACAATTGATTTTCTCATATGGTTTTTTTGCGCAAGCGGACGTCAGTCTGCGGTAAGGAAAGTTTCCTTACCGCAGACTGAATATCAAATGGAGTATCAATCTTAGCTCCGTTAACTCATCCCTTTTTATTTAGCAACTCAGTTCTGACCACTTCTACCTAGTGAGGCTACAACTTAATAATACCAGCATATTATTGTCCCACTGCAGGGCAAAGGCTTCTTCTCATACAGGGAAAACACGAGCACTTCTAGCTAAGTTGCTTAACATTAACTGTAGATGATTGACCATGACCAGGCGACTGTATCGGAGCGGCGCGTGAAGACGGGCGACACGATCCTGAACATCCGCGGCGCGGTGCGGGACGCCATCGGTGACGCGGGCGCCGCACCGGGACCCCGCGCATCCTCGCGCCTGGACACGTTCGTGATCCGGCCCGCGCAGGCGCAGCAGCAGCGCAAACCACAGCACGACCAGCCGCAGCCGCATGTCGTGCAGCAGGTACAGTACATACATTAATAAACTCACGCCTTTTCTCTCATGGGGGTGGATCAGAACGCCACCTGCTGCGATCCCCACATACTCCTTTTGCTGGGTTTACGTTCATACACCTGGCTATATCCGCACGCCAGTTGCGAGTGCTCCGTCCACTTACGAAAACCTTAACCATACTGAGTTCGAGATCTATAAACGTTATTAAGCTCATGCTTAGACTTTTGTTAAGTAGGTACTTGGTACTTGGTACTTGTTAACAGGTCTACACTGTCCTCCCATACCTATTAATATTGTAATTTGAAAACATTGTCAAAGCCAATTATTTTTAAAAGAGTAACTATTCTCTGAGTTTATTTGAAATAAAATAAATAAACTCCCAAGTAGGTATAAATGAAACAAAATATTTTGAAGTTTTTACTTAGATAATAGACATGTTCCCGTCTCTGTCTTGCACCTTGTAGTTTGACAGCTGTGCGACAGTGACAGGAATAATACAGCCTTGTAGTGCTAGATAACGTTTATAGGTCTGCGCCTAAGAAACTTATCATATTATACGGTTCAAATGGCGACACCTCAGCTAACGAGTGTAATGTGACAAAGTCCAAAAGTGGTCAACGTTTTCTTAAGGTGATCTTACAGGAAGATCATCATCATCGCCTGCCCTGTTCGGCGTAGCATGTCTTGCGCTTCCATACATGTCTATTAGCGGTCATCTCAGTAGTGTTACTACTTTCGCGCAAACCAGTGATGACCTTATCAAAACAATTTGTAAGCAGTTACAAAAAGTCTCGTCAGCATATTGTAGTCGGCAGTTTTACTTGGTTCAGTGGGACGTGCCTAGTTTCCTCTATTTGCTGCTCCAGCAAATAAATTCTTGTCGTAATGTGGGAGTTTGTTATTTTTCTTATTTCTTAGGACTCTCGGCCGGACTTCATTAGCAGGAGATATAACGTAATTAGTGCGAATCTCTCCTCTCCCCGGGAGACTGAGATTATACTGTATGCCGCCTGATTTACATCCGCGCTGATTGTCGCTCTCAGCTGTGCACTGTTTGTTATCGTTTTAATTTTAATCTTGTTATTTGTTCGAGTTGTTTTTCTTACGAATTTTGTTGTTTTTCTTGCAAAGATTTTATTTTCTTGGATTTACCTGTCTTGAAAATGTTTTGACACTTTTTTTACATAAGTACAGATACGAATTTCATGTTTCTGAATTTTGAACCCAAGGAATATTAATAAATTTAATTTTGTTAATTTTGCAAAGCACGCGCTATGAAAAAACCTACTGACTCTTCTATGAGTTAGACTAGTGCATTAAGGTTTCCGTAACACCAAAATTATATTATAGCTCATCTTTTTATTTCACGTAAAATAATAGAAACCTAAGTAACACACAGCACTGTAACAAACGTACGAAAGGACAGACAGCCGGACAGACGGCGCGCGTAGATTTAATAATAGGGTCCAGTTTCCAACTTTTGGGTACGGAACACTGATAAGTTACTAACATTATGCCATACATATTTGATCAAGTCAATTCATTATACAGTTTGTAGTACACACAGAGAGCCGCTCGTTCCCATTTCAGTATTAATCTATATGGACATGAGTGTCGCGGGAGCTCGTATTGTCTGAAGTACAAACAATTTCCGTTTCCTATTATAAGCGGGACTGTTGTGTGTCAGGGCTCAGGCTGCCTCATAGAGCATTTTTATCTTGAGAGATCGTAGTTAGTACAATTTATTTATATTTTACAGAGGAGAAAATGTAATTTGGAATTAAACTTGTTAATATTGATTTGTCTGGTGTGGTGTGGTGAAAGGCGCTACTTACTAGATAACGTTCGATCACAGTCAACTAGTCAAAACCCAATCAATTGTTCAGGATCGATGAATGACCAACATCGATCGAATAATAGTCAACAGTCGATCGATGAATTGCTAACCATCGATTAATTTACAAAGACTGAGTGGTCTAGTCAGTTGTACACTATCGAATATCGATCGACGTCGAATAAAAGCTGTCGACGTTGTTCGAATGTAATCAACATACAATGTATGTAACGTGCACCATTGCACGTCGATTGGCCGTGATCTAGTTGCACCTTTAAGGCGCTACCCTGACCAAATAACCTTGAGCATTCGTGGCACACTAACTCTGCGCAAGAGTTACTTAGCGAGTACGCTCAGAATTTAGAATAAAATCTTTATAAAATCAAATTTTCGTGTTTTGAAAAAAATAAAACTAGTAAAATGTTCTTTATTAAATTACCTATCCATTAGTTTAGGACGCAAATAAAAATAATGGTTATTTTAGGAGGAGATGCATGTTATAAATAATTATTTCTCATTTCTGTGGCCCTTTAGGTAACTAAATATTATGCCTCTTAAAAAAAACTACCATTTTGGAGTCAAGATTATGCAGAAATTTAATGTATTTTTTATTAGTTGCTAGTTCATTTAGATAAAGAGAAGTTGGCTCCCAAAAACAGCCTAAAAAACGGCTACCGCTGTGTTTCGCTCGGGAACGCGCCTTAATGGAATAATATAGTAAGTTAACTGTTCTCTCCTGCAGGTACCAAAATACGACCGCGAGCTACTAGTAGAAGCGCACGCGCGCGCTCGCATCGAGTGTGACGTCAGCAACTCAAGCGACGTCCGCTGGTACAAAGACGGCGAGCTTACGAGCGCGCGCGGGGGGGGCGCGCCCGTCGGCGGGGAGGGCGTGTGGCGCGACGGTGGCGCCATCGTGGTCGGCCGCGCCACCAGAGGAGATGCGGCCGCGTGGCGCTGCACGTATACCGACCACAACGGGAAGACTGTGTCGGGAAAGCCGACTAAGTTGCTGATTTATGGTGAGGATCTTAACAACGATCATACTTGTGAATGTGTGGCTTTATTATTATGATATTCTGAGGATTTAACGCTCTCACAAAGTGTTTAAAAATAGTACTATTTCGCGACTCGTCTCTCCTAAAATATCGCTTGACATACTTGGTGACATCAATTTTGTGTCACATATCGGGCGACGTCGAGCTACTTCACATAATGTAAAGACATTATGTGAAGTAGCTCGGAAAAACTGAGACAAATGTCATCCAATGCACTACATGGAGGATAAAGATCCTCCATGTAGTGCATTGGATGACATTTGTCTCAGTTTTTCCTCTCTAAATCTAGTGTTTTTTTTTAACGAAGGGTAAGCACTAAGCATAGTATGTGTCCGTAGAGCCGGTGCGGTCTGTGTACCTGGCAGTAGATGGGCGGCGCCTGGACGCCGGCAACACCTGGGTGCCCGTGCGAGACAAGACTGAGCTAGAAGTACGCTGCGTCGCTGAAGGTAATCAAGGATTCCTTAGTATATTCCTGAAATTCAATAAATTACTGTTTAATTAAATTTAATTACTGTTTTTAATTTTTGTACAATAAAATTGTTGCAAGGTCCCACACTGTCTCATATTCCACATTATGTACAATTAATTGTCTTCAAAAGCAACAGATTTTTTTTACTTTTTTAACTTTAGAGATATTATGGTGTAAAAAGAAATGCCTAAGAACTGCAGATTTGCAAAAAAGTGCGAGTTGACAGACAATAACCAGTGCTGCTACATAAATTAACTAAATATATTATTGTCGCCACTTTTATTGCGTTTAAGTCTGAACAATAACATGTAGTATAGCAAGCGTTACAGTTCAAGCTCACTAACTAGTGCATACTCTAACACTTCATGTATGCACTACTCTGTGCGACAGTGCATAACAAATTGACTGCGTGCAGGCGGCGTCCCCCCCCCCGAGCTGTCGTGGCGGTTGCTGGCTCTGGAGCCGGCGCTTGACCACCGCCCCTACCTCAGGATACACCACACCAACTACTCTATCGGTAAGTGAACGCATTGCACACATCATATACCTCTATCCGATTAAATTTGGGACGTCATTGAACAAAAGTTTTGAGTCAGCGAATAGCTGGTAGACGAGGATCAAGTTAAGGCACATGTCCCACCGCCGCGCGCCTACGCGACTAGCTATCGATTATTTTCTCGCTGAAGAAACATACGATAGAGTTCGAGTTCTCGCCGGCGCGAGGCGGCAGTGTGAACAGTCAGCGATCAACTATTGATTATGTATTTCTTTTACTAACGTACGTTTCGAAAATAGTTGCTTCCTCGTCGGCGGTGGGACAGATGCTTAAATAACGTGCGATTGGAAAGGCATATACCTAAATGTGCCGAGCAGTTGACTGCTACAGGCTGATGATGATGAACGTTGTATTGTTGGGTACAGAAGGCGTGTCGGTGTCGCACGCGGTGGTGACGGCGGCGCGCGAGCTGCACAACGCCACGCTGCAGTGCGACGCACGCCAGCGCACGCCCGCGCGCCCGACTGCTCCCCCCGCGGGCCCACACCCCGCGCCCACAGTACCCCCCGCCGCAGCTGCGCATGTCATGGCTGCCAAGCTAGAGATACATGTTACATGTGAGTGTTCATTCTTTTATACAAAACATCAACAATAAGTTTGAATATCACATGCAATCGTGTACATATACAAAACAAAGTTATAAACAACAGTCTCCCGTGTTTTTCTTACCTACATTAACACTCCATTTACTGTTGACTCTGTGTTTATATGAAGCAAATCGTGTCTAGTATTTGAATAAAACCAGAAACTCTCCAACAATTACACCCTTTGACAAGTTTCAAGCATGTTACCAGTATCGCATAGTTTAGAATCCTAGTGCTATCTAGAAGACAGTAAGAACATTTATGAGTTTGACACTCAACAGTTACAGTCTGAAATTCAGGTACTAGAAGCGTCACTACAGTCACTCTATACTAAGTATGTGAGGTCTGAAAAACAAATTCAGGAGCACATTCTTGCTGCAAATGAGTTAGTGGAAATGTGCAACTCTAATATAGATAAAGTGGACCCGCTGCCTCCCAGCAGCCCTCAATCTTCATTGCAAAGGACATCCAATCTTGAGACTCCCCAACCTGAGGCAACGGAGGACCCGTACCAGTTGGGAAGTGCTCAGGTCTCTATTCCCAAAAACGTTACATCAGATATTGAACAAGGTCCATTGCAAGTAGTTGAGACAGAAGCTAGTTCTGTCCCATGTAGTAGTAAAGTTTGCTCTATTATGTTTTCTGATAGTTTTGGAAAAGGGTTAGGTAAATTACTTAGCAACAACATGAGTCATTCTTCTCAAAATTATTGTATGCCTCAGAATTCCTACAAACAAATAATGTCTTCATTAACTAGGAAGGAATATGATCCTAATGCCATTATTACTGTACTTATAGGTAATAGTTTTAATGTTAAAAAAGATGATATTGCTGATTGTGTCACTGAACTATTGAAGTTAAATTGTAAGAAGATAATTTTGTGTGCTTTTCCATATTTTGAGCATTTATCAAATAGGCAAAACAACTATATTCACATGCTAAATAATTACATGCATTTCTTAGTTAGTCACCATAGTGACAAGTTTATATTTTTTGACACCAACATTTTTGTTGATAAGCTAAGGTCGACTAGGGATACTGTGTATCTGCCCATTAGTTTTAGACGTCAAATAGCTAGGCTATTAGCTTTTAATATTAACCCAGACATAATTAGTATGTCTAAGTCATTTACAATTAGTACCACAGTTAGTAATAGTACTAATGTTAAGGTGGTTAGCTCAAATAGTTTAAACTAGTTTGTAAGACAACAGAAGGTACCTCTAACAGTTTATTTACACTTAATAACAACAAGGTATTTTCTGGCACTAACATAGTTAACTGTACAAAAGGGGCTAAGCAGAAATCCTTGAAATTATTTCACCAAAATATTCAAGGCTTTTCTTCCAAACAATTGGAAATTGAATTGTTTTTAGAAAAAACAATGTTTGACATTATTTGTTTAACTGAGCATTGGTTAAAGGATTATGAAATGTTAATTAACTATGAGAATTATAGTGTAGTCAGTTGTTTTAACCGAAAATCAATGCTGCGTGGTGGTTCACTAATATTAATTAAAAGTTGTATTAAATCAAAAACCCGTATTGACATAGTTGAACTATCGGTTGAACATAGCATAGAACTGTCTTGTGTTGAGCTAGATAAGCATGTCATAGTGTGCGTTTACAGACCCCCAAATTATCAAAACTACTCTATATTTGAGTCAGTAATGGAAGATGTTTTGGCAAAACTTGCAACTGCTAATAAATCAGTAATTATCTGTGGTGACTTTAACATTAATATTTTAGAAAATAATTCAAATACCAGTAGATTTTTAAATTTGTTCAAATCATTCAATTTGTCAAATGTGTTTGTAGAACCAACCCGAGTAACTACGACTACTGCTACATGTATTGATAATGTGTTTTGTTCTTGCGACTATTTAGATAAAGCCATCGTTAATTATCTCCCTTCTGATCACAGTGGTCAATCCGTAACTTTTGAATCCAACATACCAGTAAAAAAAGTGCAGATACAATTCAGACCAATAACAGCAGTTAATTTAAATAAATTTAATAGCACTTTAGTTTGTAAATTAAATAATCAAGACCTTACAATGAACAATGCTAATATTTTATACGAGGAATTCTTTTCGTTAGTCCAGACCGAGTTCAATAATTCTTTTAAGAAGAACACAAAAACTATCAGCCCTAAGTTTTTATTTAGTGACTGGGCAACTAAAGGACTCAGGAAAAGTAGGGATAGACTTTTCGAGCTGTATGGCCTTAAGCCTTATATTAACACGGAAACTTTTAATAAGTATGTTGCTACGTACTCTAAAATTTTTAAGAGCTCTTGTAAGACAGCTAAAGCCTTATACATTAGCAACAAGGTTAAATCAGCAGACAATAAAATACAGACGGTTTGGAAAATTATCAATAACGAAACGAACAGGAACAAAAAGCATAATTCTGATTACACACTGAAGACGTCATGTGGTGGTCTCATTTGCGATAGCAAAGAAGTTGCTCAAGTATTTGTAAATTTCTTTACCAGTATCCCACTTAAAACTACTGAAACCTTAAATTCCTCGCCCTCGCTCTCTTTTGATTTAGTAAGGGCGAACGTTTCAGCTTGCCCGATTAAATTTAACTTTAAGCATATTAATCCTATAACAGTGATAAAAGCTTTTCAACAAATTAAGATCAAATTAACCGAAGATCTTTGGGGAATGTCCATTAAAGTCTGTACTTCCATAATTGAGACCATAGCGCCTTACTTAGCCTTAATATTTAATTTGTGTGTGGACCAAGGAGTCTTCCCGGATTTAATGAAATACAGTAAGGTAATACCACTTTTCAAATCCGGGGACAGTAAAGACACCAATAATTATAGACCCGTATCCGTGTTGCCGGTTTTCAGCAAGGTGTTTGAAAAGGTAATGCTTAATCAAATGCTCAATCATTTTAACACAAATAAAATCCTTCATGATCAACAGTATGGTTTTACCAAAGGACGTTGTACCACCGACGCCGGTGTAACCTTATTAAGACACATTTTTAACGCGTGGGAAGAGGCCCAAGACGCCATAGGAATCTTTTGTGACCTCTCCAAGGCATTTGATTGCGTCGATCACGAAACCTTACTCTTGAAACTTGAGCATTACGGACTTGCAAAACTTGCACTCAATTTAGTAAAATCTTATTTAAATAATAGACAACAGCAAGTCCAAATAAACGGTATCAATTCACTAGGTTTAAAAGTAAAAATAGGTGTGCCACAAGGCTCGATATTGGGTCCATTCCTCTTTTTAGTGTATATCAATGATCTACTCCATTTATTAAAAAATCAACCACAAATGGTGTTATTTGCTGACGATACTTCCTTAATTTTTAAGGTAGATAGACGTGCAACAAATTTTGACGACGTAAATAACGCCCTATTGCAGGTCCAAAATTGGTTCACTGCTAATAATTTAGTATTAAATGGAAAAAAAACTAAGTGTATAAAATTTTCTTTACCAAATGTCAAAAGTAGTGATTGTGAGATAGTATTGAATCAAGAGAAACTAGAATTCGTCGATAAAACTGTTTTCCTAGGGATCACGCTAGACTCAAGGCTACAATGGGGTCCTCATTTAACATCTCTCGCAGGACGGCTAAGTTCAGCAGCATATGCTGTCAGAAAAATCCGTCAATTTACTGATGTAGATACCGCGAGGCTGGTCTATTTTAGTTACTTTCATAGTATCATGTCTTACGGTATTTTACTGTGGGGACGGGCTGCAGACATCGAGTCTATTTTCATTCTGCAGAAAAGAGCGATTAGAGCCATGTACTATCTCCGCAGGCGTGACTCTCTAAGGGAACTGTTTAAGGATATTAACATCATGACGGTACCTTGTCAATATATCTATGAAAACATCATGTACGTAAGAAAAAACTTACATCTTTTTAGTAAAAGAGGTGATAGACATAATTATAGTACAAGAAATAGGGATCTATTAGTTCAACCAGGTTTCAGACTGGCTAAAGTGGACTCATCTTTCATGGGGTACTGTTTAAAATGTTACAATAAAATTCCTCCCCACATACTTCAACTGAATGAGAGGAAATTCAAGTCTTGTATAAAACGCACACTATGCAGGCAGGCATATTATAAGTTGGGGGATTACATCTCTGATAAAAATGCTTGGCTCAATGCTGGTCCTGCTCCACAACCACAACTAATTGATTAAGTAACATCTGAAAATACTGTTGGAGCTGCTGAAGATTTTAAGACCATCTTTGCATTGTATAAAGTCAATCTCCTTTGTATTATATAATTCCAGAGCACAGGTGTGAGTACTATGTACTAAAGAGCTACCATTTACCGGGTAACACTTTTTTTTTATTGACTTGAATGTGCCCTGGCGGCTGTGAGTATGTCATGCTCACTCAAATGTCTCGCTGATGGTGGCGCGTGTGTTGGATCATTTAGCTCCCTTCAAAATGGTTGAGCTGAATGGTGCTGATCCATACGTCATGTTCGTGAACGGGCGCCGTCAGTTGGGACTGGTCAACTCTTAGCGGCCATGGCTGATTTTTAATTTTTGAATTGTTCTTTGTTTTTATCTTTGTATTACGGACGCTTCTAACGTGCACGTCTTTCTACATTGTTCTCACATGTATAATTTCAACATGAATGATGTAACCAATACTTTGTAACAATTTATTTTATTTAAAAGAGTGTCCGTGGAGTTTCTTGCCCGTTCTTCTCCATAGGTACCTACTACGCTTTGGAATGGGCAACTAGCTTCATATTTTTGACTGACCGATTCCTTGACAATTCAAAAGTGCCTGTAATGGTTTAATTGAAATAAATGATTTGAGTTTGAGTTTGAGTTTGATCTATTCCGTTTCCAACTGAAGCAATGGAGGCCTCCATGGATTATTATGCCGCCTGATCGAAAATACTTTCTGTTCTTTCTCGTTCTTTAAGTGAAAGTTTTGAGCATTCGTGTGATTTTTTTTTATATTAAGCAACTTATATAACTAAAATTGTTTATTTTCGTGCATTTTTTATAAACAGTTATGAACGTGTTTTACGAACGATTCTTTTTTAAATTTCCTTCTTTTATAATTATTTTTAGTTTTTAGTCTTAAATGTATGTACGCAGTTCGTTTTTGTTTTGTTCCTCAAAATATTTTAGGAATTTTTTCACAGGACTATCTGAATTTGAAGGCAATAATACTGTCTATCTTATTATCACAAACTAAAGTACCGTTCTATATAATATTGACTTTGCTATTACAACACAGTCACACAGATAAACTTTACCAACATTACGAAGTTATTTGCGTTCAATGTTGGAGAGCCATGTGTACACAACAAACACAGTACACACACAACACAGATAATATATTCAATATTGGGTCGATAGTTGGGCCTTAATATGAAAATCTATGTAAATGCTGTTAAAGTTGGCACAACTCAAATATTAGCAAGTATGATTATGCGAGCTCTGACGTATAAGTATGTTTTGCTCGCTCCGCTTCGCGTCGTCCGCTCCGAAAGCTCGGATTGCTCCCGTGGGAGAGGCTAAACGTTACCACACCGAATATATCGCTCCGTGATGCGCCATCATTTCTGCGTATTTCTGTGTTTACTAAATGATGGTTTAGACATGTTCTATCTTGCTGGGCACGCCACAATTGTGGCGATAAGTCCCCTCTTTGAGGAGTGGCTAGAGAGGCGCCACGGCGTCCTCACCTTCCGCCTGACACAGGTCCTCACCGGACATGGTTGTTTCGGGAGGTTCCTGTTCAGAATAAAGCGGGAGGAAACGCCCGGGTGTCACCACTGTGTGGATCGCCCGGAGGACACGGTGGAGCATACGGTGGAGGTCTGCCCAGCTTGGGCGGAGCACCGCCGTGTCCTCACGGAGGCGATCGGCGGCGGCGATCTCTCGCGTCCGGCCCTGGTTCAGGCCATGGTCCGGAGCGAGAGTGCATGGGAGGCCGTCACCTCCTTCTGCGAAGCAGTAATGCTCGCGAAGGAGGAGGCGGAGCGCGCGAGGGAGAGGCAAAATGCGCCCCCTCGCGCCCCTAGTCGCCGCAGGAGACGCCCCGGGCGTCGGGAGTCGCGAGCCGACTTCCGGCCACCGTAGGCGCGGGCTTGCGGACGGTGAGCAATGGGTAGCTCGCCGTCCGATAGGGACCAGGCCCGGGTCGACGGCGCGTTGTGTTCCACGCGCGCCTCAAAGAGATGTCAGCACCAACTGACGGGGTCCGGAAGGGCCAATGCCTGCCGGGGTCGCGGATTTGTCTGAAAGGGATATCGCGACCTCGGCACACAGGCAACGGAAGGAACACGGGTGGGTTTTAGTCAGTAAAAGTCTGACACGAGGAGAGCGGGAGAAGTTATTTGATAATTTCCCATCCTCAAAAAAAAAAAAAAAAAAAGACATGTTCTATCTTTAAAAAAAAATCGGTTTCGGCTTAGGTAGATTTTCAGTTAAAACGTTGAAATTTAGTTAAGAAAGTTGTGTTATCAGTCATATAAACTTGGGAAAGAGCTTAATGGAGAGAATTGGTGGAGGCTTTTGCTATTAGGCACACTCAGGAACGGAGGATAGATATTTTGTAAACAGATTTTTTTAATCTTGCATGTAATAGTTATCAAAAACTTTCCTAGTTAATAAAAGCAATTTTTATACATAAGAAAAGTAAAACGACTTTATTTATGTAGACGGTAACTTTTCAAATCCCATTTAGGTACCTGTAAGTGTCAAACATACGGCCAATCGCATACAGTAATAACAAATTGTTACCATGGCCATGCGGTTGACTATACAAACGTCTTTGTCAGAGTCCCAGTTGAACCGCTGTATCTTAGTTCCTTCCTGGTACTTTAGAAAGTTGTGTTATCAGTAATGTACCCGTAAACTTAGAAAAATGTGAGACAGGTAAAACTACTTTATGTGAAAGTTGGGTTTTCAAATCTCATTTACCTGTTAAGCCTATAAGTGTTTGGACGTGGGGTTAATTGTACAATCAACCACGCATCAGTGGTTGACTGTACCGTACTGTATAATTGTATATTTTTTTTGACTGTACAAGTCAATTTATTTTTATTTTATTTTCATTTATTATTGACATTATCTACTCATTACAATGATTTTTTTATGGGTTGTATTGCAATATGTGGTTAGCTAGCGGCCTCGACAATTGATCATATATTATTCTTGCCTAACTGTTTATTTATTTTTACTTTGATGGTCCTAGTTTATTATGATGTGACTTCGAGTTACAGCTTTATTAGCTATATGTAAGCGGGCACGCCCTTTATGCCCGGAGGCTTGTATTCCGGTATTAAGTTCTGTTTACGTTTTGAGTTTTTATTTTCGCTTGAGTATAGACTTTGATATTGGCGTGTGCTAGCTGTGTTGAGTAATGTAATGTAGTGTAGTGGTGAAGGGTGGGCATTTTGGTGGACTGTCTTATGTAATTTTGACGTTCCAAAAGTGCGGCCTAGTTTGAATAAATGACTTTTGAATTTTGTACTCCAACACTTGTACTGCGAAAATCGCCCTTAATGCTAGGACATAAAGGCGCTGTTAATTACAATTTGTTACGACTTTACCAGTTTTGTGCGGTTAGCTGTAGAATAATGTTATTGTTCGAAGATCCTCCATCGTTTGTGATCTCGCGCTGGCCGGGGTTCGGCGTGTCGCTGTCGGCCGGCGGCGCGGCGGCGCTGCGCTGCGACGTCGATGCCAACCCACCAGCTAGAGCCTGGTGGCTGAGGGACGACGCCAATCCTACCAGGTACGAGGGAAGCAAAGCACAAAAGGGAGGAGGCCTATACCCAGCAGTGGGTGGAACAAGGCTGCCATGATGATGATGACGGACTATGATAGCCCTTTGATTGAGGTATGCATGACTAGACAAGTTACAGTATAAAATAAAAGATTGATTGGAAATCTAAAAGCTTCAAATACTATTTATTTTCACAGGTTTAAAAGATAAAGGTATTGTTTTTGTTCATTATATAACACTGTCAATTGTTGTCAAATTACTAGTAAATCAAGGAATCCTCCAGGGTACTATACTGTGTTCAATTTTCAACGCTTCTTATAAGTGCCCACTCTCTTTAATCTTTTTCTAACAAGGTGACAACAGAGAACAAAAAACCCAAAATAACGATATGTACCAACGAAATTCTCCGACATAATTTATGTAGAATGTGAAGGAAAGTAACGCATCCGTCGGGTGGATTATAAGTTGTCGCAAGTGAACTAAACAATCCAAGACAAAGGGCGCTGACACTCCACTTTTATTCGTCGTGTCTGTATTCTCTGTATCCGTCGCCCCAGGGTCCCTTTTGTTAGCATCGACCTTCGAGCACCACAATGTTGTCTAGTTACGTTATAATACAGAATACGGACGTTACGTGTTAGTTATTTAAGCCTCTTTGCGTTGTTTGTTTAATAAAAGTTGTTTTTTCGTTGTTGTTGGGAAGTCCGTAATGTTTTGAATATTGAGTCAATTAAAGTTTGTTGGGGCGGATACTTTTGTTTGTAAATACATGTGTTGACTACTGATGTGGAATGTATGACGAACCGGAAAATAAGGATTCAGGAAATGCTTGAATAAAAAATAAACTCTGCCAGTTCTGTGGTCCGTGGTTGTTGATTTTCTATCAGACGGGTGTAAACCCTAAACACAAACAATGTATTAGTAAGTTAACAGAGGTCACCGAAGCCCACTAAATGCGGTTGAATACACAGTGGATTACAGAGGCTCGACCGATTGACCTGAATACGTTTGATATGGCATCATTTGCGGGATTAATACTAATTAGAATTTCACGAAAGGAGAGATGTCGGTATTGTTAACTAGGTAACCTAATTACGTAATTCGGTTGGAATGCCCATCCCTTTCATTTTGACAATGCTAAGTCCATTACTTCATTAATACGCTGAAAGTCTGGCATTTTCTCTGAACTCATAATATTTTTGAAATAATTAGTATTTTGCTGATAATACTGTAAATGATCGTATCCGTGAGTTCCGTGACCTTCGACGGTCTATGCTCAATAAACGTTATGTCTTTGAAGAATTCGTCTGCTCGTCAGTAAAAGAAACGCAATGGATACCTGCCGGCCCGCAGTTCTTGTTGCGGTGCCTCGTGGCATGCTCTAAACAACTTGTTTCATTTGTTTTCTCCGCCGTCAGGGTCACAAGACGCGCATCGCTTGTGCGTGTAGCTCGTTGTCAAGGGGATAAGCATTCAGGGTGCTGTAAATGGGCTCCAGTTAGGATTATTTCGTATAACTTGTGTGTGTATGTGCTAGTTCCCCACCACCACTGGAAGCTGGCGACGAGACCGCGCGCGGATCGGCCACGTTGCGCTGGGCAGCCCTGCGTGGCTCACACGCGGGCTGGTACCGCTGTCGGGCCACCTGGCTTGATACCGAGTATTCGTCTATTGGATACTACCTTAATGTTATGTGTGAGTATTACTTTTAAGCCATTATTTGATTAGTTTATTTCCTCACTGTCTTTATGTGAAGTTCTTTTTGCTCTTGACCCATGTTACTTAGGATCAGCGCAAAATTGGTTTCCTCTTCTGATTTACCCTATTTCATCTGTTACATTATCATTCAGGTGACTTTCAACAACTATGATTTATTACCTAATTTTGGAGGAAAATTTTGTTTCTGAATTTCTTTAATAATATAAGATGTTAATATGCAAGAAATACGTACCAAAAAACCGGTTATATCGGTTCCTTTTTCGTTTTTTTGAGGTACGTGCCTTTAAAAACGAATTGTGGTACAATGTGATTGGTAAAATACCACCAAAATCACCAAATGTTTTGTTCTTTCTTTGCGTCATGTGTACCGCAAATAAACGTATTTTCTTTCTTTCTTTCAAAATCATAATCTTTTTTAATAAGATTATTAAAAGAAAAACTACTAAGAATATATAATAATGTTTGTATCATTTTGAAAACATACCAAACTTTTTTATTATAAAATATATTGCAACACCGACTTAGATAAAAAACATTTTAAAACATTAACACCATCATTGCAGGTTTTTGTCCAATCGCTACGAAAACACTTACTTACTTTTTTTGCGGGAAATGACAACAGGATGGCATATGTCTGTCACTGCTGCGTGTGACCTCCTGGCTAAACGAAGTGAACTATGGTAGTCGTCCTTCTGGCTTAATGATTTCATTTCATCCAAAATGTTAAATTTCGCGCGGACAGCCCGTTTCGATTTTCTCTAGGAAAGAGTATTAAACTAAATATAAGAATAAAACTAATACTGAATTCAAATAAAATTAGTCATTTCTAGTAAACTAGACTATTAGTAAACTAGTGTAGCTTCGTTTAAACGGTGCTAATTCCCAGAAAAACAGATTGTGGACGCGCTACCAAACTTAGAATATTGCTAAATAACATAATAATATATCTTTTCTAACTACTAAAATGTTTTCTACTAAAATATTGATGGCCTGGTTATTATTGTACGTTTGATTTAAGATATGATTTTCAGCCGCGTCGCCTACAAATTACGTTTGAGAAAATCACCCATTTACTCTCTTTTCATTCATATTATCTATCTTAAAGGTATAATCGTTATGATGTGCATTAGAATACCATAAAAAAATACTTCGTAGATATCATGATTTGTAAATTCTGTTGATTATTGTCACTACTTACTGCTAACAAAACAAAACAACTAATTTCCCACAAGCTCCGGAAGAGAACACGGAGACGGTGACTGAAGCTGAGAGTGACCCAGAAGAGCCAGATCATCAGAAGGTGGAAGTTCCTCTCGGAGGGAACGTGCAGCTACACTGTCCTAAAGGTATCGCTATCCTGCTTAGGAAGTAAATGGAGGACAAATATATGAACGGATTTTTACTTGGCACACCATTTTTGCTATTCCGTGATCCTACGTAGAAGTCAAAGAACTTAATTTATAAGCAAATTGAATATCAGTCCGTAAATACCAAACGCAACTATTATTATTTGGCAGTCATATGAAAGGCTTTATCAGGGCAAATTGACGTAATCTTTCAATTTGTTATACAACAAATTTCGCCGAATGTACATTTTACGTCTATCCAATTTGGTTCTATCGTGCTTTATGACGTAGTTTTCATGTGTCTTGTTGTTCGTACAGGGAGTGTTGGTTGCTGGTGGCGCCGCGTCGTGGGCAACTCCAGCGAGACCTGGGCCCCGGCCGGCTCGCATCATGCTCACGGTGTCTTGGGTAAATTCTTCAGCAAGTGTACTCCATAGCATAAGAACCTCTATAGACACACTCATAACGTTGATTCTCCTGTACGCAGGTATAAAAGACGCGTTGTATCAAGAAGGAGGCGAGTATCGCTGCGTGGGTGCGCGCGCGCCCGACCTCATGCGACTGAGAGAGCTAAAACGGGTCACTCTCAAAGTTACCGGTGAGTAGTTATTTGTATTTGAAACTGTTATGAACCCAAGTGTAACTACGGTAGTCTCCAAAATGTTGAGTGAATAGGTCACTTCTAGGCAAGCATGCACCATCGTCGAGACTGCGTGCAAACTGCTTCAAACAATGTGCCGTCATTAATAACCGCCAGGGAAGATAGGGGTCAACACACTACCTTTCTTGGTGGCGAGCCAATCTACATTTATATATTTATAAAAATCAAATGTCACGGTTAATAAAATGTCATCTTTAGTCTCTGTAGATGAGATGACGGTGATAATAGTTGGAATACATCGTAACATCGATACAGGTGGAGCCACAGCGACGGCTCTAAGCGCCGAGCCCGCGAACGGCGGCTGGCGGCTCGAGTGCGGTGCGTGCGGGCGCAGCGTGCGCGTGGTGTGGGTGCGCGCGGGCGGCGCCGCGCCCGCCACGCTGGCGCCCGACCTGGCGCAGCACTGCTGGCGCGCTGTGCTGCACGTGGCCGAGCCCGACGAGGTGTGGTGCGTGGCCGCGGCCGGCCACAGCGGCGCCGTCGCCGTGTTCCCGAGGAGAACGGCGCACCCCTCTCCCGCGCCTGCACGACACACCGTCCGCGCCCTACATAATGAAGCCGTTGCGGCCGCTCCGGCAGTTGTTTTCGTCCTAATGGTATTAACCATCTCGAGGCTGCCACAACTTGTGAAGTGAAGTCGGCAATAAAAAAAGACACCAATCCCGGGGTGATGGCGAGAGAGGAATGCCACTGCAATGGAAGAAATTGGACAAACAGTCGTCACTATGGAGTCCGAAATGCAGAGAAAGAATAGGATCCGACATAGTGTAGTGATAAATATAAAAACTCACTAACGTCCAAATCAGAAAGAGTGTCCTCGAAGCAAGAAAAGTGATTGTAACGTCATCATAGTGTCCAAAGTTTTTCTGTGGTGCGCCAAACTGTTAAGTGAAAGTTTTCGCTCGTTGTCCACAAACTGTAGCATTCTCGTGAATGTGTTGTTACTCGTCCAAGACGAGCTGACTTGTCAGTCTATCTCCTACTCTAGTCTTCGTAGCTACCTACTGTATTACGTCATTATTGGTTACTCTAGCGTGTCTATACTCGTATGTATCTCCTGACACGTTCGCTGAAGCAACTACTGTTACCTTCTTCTACGATCCAGAGGCCATTGACAAAATCACTTTCAGCAGTTTGCCATAAAGCAGAATTATAATGTTCGATGTAGATCTCATCAATTACATGGGGCTCAGATTTCCGTTGGTGAACATTGTATTGTCTAGCAGTTTGTCACAGTTGTTATAATCTTCAAGCCGCAGTTGTTATAAGCATCAAGTTACATGCGTTTTTGGTAAAAATATTTAAAAGTGACGATGTCTTCGACGTTCATGATTTTGTTCGTTGTTTCTGCTTCAAATTAACCCCTTCCCCTCGTAAGCTCTCTATCGTTGGTATCAGATACTGCTTCCTTCTTGCCTCAGCGAGCGTGTGTGCGGCCTAATCCTTATATCCTTTGAGTTATATCTTCTCTCCACCTTCCTGTATCCTCTTATTTTCTAACGTAATTTATAAACAGGAATCAAATGTGCCAAATTGTTGATATTTTAAAATTTAAAATAGATTTTTCTTATATTGATTATTATAAATATATTGTCGATTATTACGTTATGTTCGTATTTTAATGGAATGTGAATTACTAGCGCAATGTGAACACCAAATGATATGAGATTATAAAGTTAATGTAAGTGATTGAGAGTTAAGCTCGTGTGCTAGTTGTCAAGCAATACGCGGCGGCAGTTGTGACGTCAGAGTGGTCCATCGACAGATATCTAGGGCTCAATACGCACTACGAGTAATCGTACGACCGGTCGTCTGTCTTTTTAGAAATTAAAGATGCTTTCGATCCAGAAAATATCTTAAATATTTTGTAATATGAATCGACTATCTGTTACTACAAGTAATAATAACAAAAATGTCGTAGTGCGTAGTGCGCTGACGAGCGACGAGGTACCCTCGGTTGAGTGCAGCAATGTAAAGCAATAAAATAATATCGAGAGAGTTTGTCTCTGGCGCGACAACCGCCATCAGGCCAGGCTAGCATATAACTATAATAATATATTTTATATAGATGTCAAATTCTTAAAGTATAAATACTATGTATCATAGCTTAAACTGAATCATGTAAATTTCGATGTCAATTTTAGTCGTTCGTTTAGATCGGACGTTTTTTGTATGGACAAGATACTAATAATATTTGCTACCACAATTTTTGCAACAATCTCGTAGTGTAAGGGGTTTTGATCAAATGTTCGGCGTTGGTGTTGGTGTCGGTTGGTTGGTTAGGTTTGTTAGATTGTGTTTTAGTATCGTTCTGTTTTTTAGGATACTCGACGCTGTCTCAATGTGTAGCCAATGTTTATTTGTGTGCTTCATGAGAGATGAGTTTGTTACAAATATTGAATGAAGCCATTGCTTAACAATACTCCGTGGTCTTAAGTCAATGGAGTAGGTAATAATGCAATGCTAGCTATTAGCAGTGCTTAGAGGCAGCGCAGCCATTTCGCGCATTTAACTTATCTTGAGACAAATCAAGCACAAGGTACACCACAAGGCGTTCTATATCATAAAGCGTTTAGTCCTTTGATTATAGTTTTGTAACCGCATTCTTGTTGCTGTCTAGTTTTATTGCATAAAAGAAGTGTTTTGGTAAATGTGAGGCGAGTCATCTCTCATGACACACACTGAGTATAAAGATATAGTAGTCGTTGTTAAGATTGTGATAAAGAGGCGCGGGCGCGTCGCGGACCGCACCGTCCATATGTCACGAACTCAGCAAGATGTCCGACATGTCCGTGTGTCGCAGAGAATTTAATCAAGTAACCAGTATCGTTAGTTTGTTAGCTGTAGCGAGATGTATTTTTGTATGTCTGAGCGTTTATCGTCAATTGGACAATGAGTTTGGAAAAAAGTAATGTAATTCTAATTAATATAACGGCGCTATGTAGTTTTAGCGGATGATTAGCAGCGGGCAGCTTAACATAGTAAAACGATTTAGCGTAGGCAACCTTCCGAGCAGATAGGCATCTTCTGGGTACGCTTGTTCTATCATATACTTGATCCAGCGCTTTTTACCAAGCGATATCAAGATTGAGAGCGGGCCCAATTAAAAAACTGTGAAACATTCCCACGGTCAATACATTCTTATACAATTACACAGTTTGATCAATACTAAGCACCTTTCACCAAATAATTCAAGTGACATCCACTAGCTCAAATCTTTAATTTCCGGCGCTGTGTCTATGCTGTTGACTTATTTACAAACATTACATTCATATAAAATTTGCTTCCGCTGCAAATCATCCGCAAGATTCTCATAGCACCTAAAACAAAAAAAAAACGTTGTTTCGTTCGTACCTGGATGATGATATAATGATCCGTCCATGCGGAATTCGATGTAGTTAGTTAAGGAGCTACGTAGAACCTTCGTGTCCCGCTCCCGCCATTTCTGTCGTGTCTAGTTCGCTGACACAGAATCAGACGGTACAGAACGCTCACTTTAACAATGAATGATTACTACTGGAACATAACTGAAAAGTGTACAAAACAACTTTCAGTACTTATTATTTTACTCGTCGTTATTTCGCACCAACCAGGGTGACTAATTTCTGCAGTTAGGAAACAGATTGTTTTGCAAATTAACTATCATCCTCTTTCGTCGTTTTCTAATCGTCGTTCTTAACCAGTGGTATAAAATGGCTATAATACGGCGCGTAGTGTCAATTTGCTAAATAATATATAAAACTCCATTTGGTACATACTCCGTGGTTACCACTCATTGTCCAAAAGTGAGCGCTCTGTACCGTCTAACTTTGTGGTATCATGCTGTATGATTCTAGTAGGTCGTCATCTGTCGTCACTCTCGGACATTTTGTCTCCTCATCCTTTTGCACTTCCTCTCTCTGTCCCTTGTCGTCCGTTTACGGCATTGTACCCTTGAGGCCACTTGTCCCATTGGTACATAATGGCCTCTTTGGTTTTTTGAGACATTTAAGGTTCATTATGGGTATTAGTATGACCACTTTGGTCAGCGGGAGCTAGTTTAGGTCGGTGTGGTCAGAACCACTGTTTCGTTTCGTGCAAGTT
Organism: Agrochola circellaris; assembly: GCA_914767755.1. Classification (NCBI taxonomy): domain Eukaryota; kingdom Metazoa; phylum Arthropoda; class Insecta; order Lepidoptera; family Noctuidae; genus Agrochola; species Agrochola circellaris. The sequence continues at coordinate 14,470,282 of OU611864.1, read as the reverse complement.
AATGGGTAATGTGTTTCATCCAGTCGACTTTGGTGAACTGCAACCACTTTCGGCCACTGTGTCAAAGCTGTACCATTGCGGCCATATTGTGTCACTGTCCCTTTGTTCCTCGCGTGTCTCTCAGCCGGTAGTTCACTCCGCGGCCCCGCACCTCGTATCTACTGGCCGCGCCCGCAACCACTCTACCGATCACACACTCATAGTACCCGGTCGTACATTATGTGTATGGCACACCAACTTTTAGAAAAAAATCAAAGTTAAGCATTTATTTCAAATAAACCAATTTAATAAAGCACTTTTGAATTGTCAAGGAGCCATCGTTGTAGGTTCCTATGAAAAAGAACGGGCAAGAAACTCTATAGACACTCTTTTAAATCAAAATATTGGTTACATCATCCATGTTGACATTATAGGTAGGTACATATTGTTTGAACGATGTTGAAAAACCCTTTAAAAGCGACCAGACCAAAAAATAAACAATAAAAAACAATTCAAAAATAAAATAAGTATGTTAGTAATTAAAATAAGCCGCGGCAGCTATGCGATGACCAGTCCCAACTGTTCGTCCGTGTTGGGCGTCCTCTCTGTCATTCGTACGTCTCTGACAGTTTCTTTCTAAACCTTGGTGTGTCTAACATACGCCCGGGTATTGTCATTCAATATTATTAATGACGTTATATGTTTTATCAGCTGAAGACCATGAATTCTGTCAGTACCTTGTATGTAGTGTGTGTATGATTCTCGTAACTCAAGCGGTAAAGTAAACGACTAAGTAAGTAAACGATTGTGTTCACCTGTCTATCGATACGCTCGGTTGCAAGACAGTTTCTTTGTAGTAAATCGTGTTATTGAGCAGAGAGCTACTGAGAAGCATCTCTGCAGCCCTACGAGTACCGTTCCGCTGTAGTTCTGAGAGCTCACGCCAGTCGCGGGCGCGGCCGCGTGTCCTCTTCAGTTTCGTACTTAGCGTCCATTCGATACTACTGTGTCGCATCTCGGTGCCAACATAATTTAATAGATCATAATATATATTTACATTTTATTATATACATTTTATTGTTTACTTTGATATTGAATGTACAGAATCCATATATCCATCGCCATGTGTTTATGGAAATCGTATACCGGATAAAATAAATGATATAAAAATATTGAGGAGTTTCATTTCATCGTTCCACTTTGACTTTGCATCAATAGCACAGCCTCGGGGCGTCGTGGTACAATGTAAAACCAACCGTATCGTCCCAACGATACGGTTGATTTAAGCTTACAAAGAAAGGGTTTTAATAAAATTAATTTCAGTGAGGGTGCGTGAAGAGTCAGTGGTGCGTGCAATCGGAGCAGACGAACTCGCTGCTTCTGGGAGATAGGAACATCGCGATGTACCTACGCACAGGCGTATTGTACACTCAGGGTAATTATTGTTAAGTAAATTGACAACCTACGTCTATTTGCCGTGTTATAGGGGTACACTACATAAATACGAAAGACGTTATTCCGTCAATCACAAATACGAATTTCAAAATACCGATTTTCATAATTCCGAATATAACAACACTGACTTATCATTACTCCTATTTTTATAATTCCTAAATTTCAATATTCCGAACGTTTATAATTACTATTCTCAAAATCCTACCGAGTTTCAATAGATCGAATAACAAAAAGTCCGACTTAATGATAATTCGAAACATCAAAAATACGAATTCCGATTATTAAAATACCGATTAATACAATTCCGAAATAAAAACGCCTTAACGAACGCCCTAATCTAACCTAACGAAACGCAATAACCTAACCTAACCTAACCGAAGTGATTCATCAATAATACAGGGGATTTACAGCGTGCAAGCAGACATGCAGCATGCAAGCAAGCATGCAACATGCTGCAAGCATTGTTTCTGTCACAACTCCGGCGCTGCAGGGTTTGGGCAGCCCCACGCGAGCTTATCATCGCAGATGGTTTTAACACTCTCCACCGCAGCTTCGGCTTGCTGGCCGGCTTAGCCGGCTAGCCTTAGCCGCGGCGGCGGGCCTTCAAACCACCTGCTCCTCAGCTCGCGGGCCGCCCCACCCCTCCGCGCCTACGCGGGCTTAAATTACACTCTAGAGTAGGGCAGGCAAAACTGCGTGAAGTCGGTTTTGCAGCGATTCGTTTCTGTCACAAAATTTTGTAGCACAACATGTTGACTTTTAGTTTATTCGAAGTATTGAAAATCGGAATGTCGTTTTTCGGACCGAGAACCCTTCGAGTATTTGATTCTTCGAAAGTATGAAAAACTAACAAATCGCATTTACGACTTTCGGTGAAATAAATTTCGTGATTTTTAATAATAGACATTATAATTCTTAGGTATTATGAAATTCGGAGTTTTGAAAATCAGAACATCGAAATCTGGAATAAAATATTTCGGAATATTTGGGTATTCCCGTGTTATAGCCATTTCATACAACTGTCAAAGAATGGCAGTTGTGATTTGAATAGGTATATACCTACATTATAATTAAGAACCTACTTACTTACCTACATTACCTACTTACCTACATTATAGTTCCAACTCCAGTGAGTTGGAACTATAATGTAGGTAAGTAGGTGTGGAACCACAGCTAGCACTGTGAAGCATCGCAAGATACAAGACTCAGCCCACTATCGACCTCCGGTCTCCGGAGGGAAGTGATGTGGCGGCATCTACATCGCCACATGCGAACTATGCATCAAAGACCTGACGTTACACAAGATCCTTACGTCACACAAATCCTGCACTCCGCAATTATAGTTTACCGCGCGATGGACATATATACAAGTTGCCGACATCAACCTCTGGGCAGTAGCCCGCCAGACACGACATCCGCCTGGTCGGAGGATCCTCCCTTTTCAATAGAGGATGAGTGAAATTTACACCCTATTCCTCATACCCCTAAAAGATATTAGATATACTCTGTGATTTTTTAAATAGAACAAGATTTTTTGCATAATATGAATACCTACTGTAAGAGTTGAACTTGGCCCTTTTTTTTGTTTTTATAATACATTTACCTAAATTAACACTACGTATCTATTTAACCCCCTTTGACGCCCCGTCATCTCACGGTCAATTCAGAGAAAAGGTTTCATGAGCTCAGTTTCAGGGAATTGCCTCATGAAAGTAGATAGACAATCTAATAACGATGGAAACAGCATTACAGACATTCTCAGAACTACTCGAGATGTATTACGTTTCGAGGTAAATCAGTTTTTCTGTGTAACATCACAGATTAATATGTAATAATGCCTCACAGTCAATAATTTCACTTTCCTAGAAGCAGAGGCGAAAGGAGGGGGGAAAGACGAGGCAATGATAATATTGCAAGTAAAAAGAGGTGGACAGGCTATACGCGTTCCGCCGTGTGGCGCTAAACTTGGCTTAAGTTAGCAAAGTTATTTCTTTTTCGTGTGTGTGTGACATTGTGCCGTTTTTGAAGATCGAATGTTGGGTGTATCTACTTCTTCTTACATATATATAATTGTGATGAGGAGACAGACGGTTTGATTTGGTATGGTTTGTCACAAAACCCGCTACCATTGTGCTTAGCAAGACAATCCGTAAACTGGCTTGTCTGCACAATGTTTAGTAAAGTGAGATATTAAAGCGGACTGCTTCATAGGCCTAGTGGTCGCAAGCGCGACTACTGAACTTGGAGTCCTAGGTTCGATCCTCGGGTTGGGCAAAGTGTTATTGCTCCGATTATAGAAATAGGGTCGCCCCCTACCAACGACAGCACATCAGCTCGACGTACGTCGGTGCGACTGTTTCCTCGACAAACGGCAAGACGGAACTTTTGACCGACGAACGATAGCGCGACACAACTTTCACTCGACAAACTAAAGCGCGATAAACGTTTAGATATTTTGTTGCGGATTTGTAATGGAACACCTATAACTTTATAGATATTATGTGAGTTTTATAAACTCGAAGGATCTTAATCGGTACAGTCAGAGAAGTAAAGAAAGAAAGAAAGAAAGAATAATGTTTATTTGGACACAGTTCGTGAAACACAAATTACAAAATAAAAAAAGTGAAGAAAAAAAACAATTTTTTTAACAACAATAGTGTGTGCCTCACGGCTGCTCCAAAAAGGTTCATTTCAGCATTATTGCCAGACAGGTGCTGTCTGACGCTGGTTTTCTAATGAACCTACAAGTAGGGACAAGTGACGGTGAGTACAAAACAGTTTCAACATACCTAATAAATAATTTGTATACTTCTAAATAAATAAATAATAAATAAACTAGTAATAAAATATAAATTAGAAAAACAAAAATAAAAATGGCTAGTGAAGTGTATGGCTTATCAGATTGACACGCTACGGCGTGTCCTTCTGAGACCGTTTCATACGACTGATAAAGACTGACAGTTTGTGATGTAACAATTTAAGTTGATAGTCAATTTGCTAAACAATTTGTTTCCCTAACTGTATGTTCGAGAACAGATTTAAGATTCTCCTAACGTTGCTACGTTGGAACTGATTAAGTAAAGCACTATTGAGGCGCTCTATAGTGTGCAGGGGATAAGCTGAGTGCCGTCTCAATTGATTCACAACAGATAAAGCGCTCACTGGCGAAGGATTAGGCAATGACTACTACTTACTATTTATTATTAGTGACTGTTTCATACTGCTAAGACACGGAGTGAAATATATGAAGAATTTCAGTGAAGCAGGTTCATTTGGTAGTCGTGACCGACGCACCTAGCCTCAACATCAGACTGCATCATTTTCGATTTTAAGGGGCTTCCGTAGTCAACAAAGAACCCTTATAGTTTCGCCATGTCCGTCTGTCTGTCTGTCCGTGGCTTAGCTCAGAGACTCTTAGTACTAGAAAGCTGTAATTTGGCATGAGTATACATATTAATTACGCCGGCAAAGTCGTAAAATATAAGCACGTTTTTTTTAGTATCTTTACAATAAAAAAAAACGTAAAAAAAAAAAAAAAATTGAGAAAACCATTTTTTGGATTCAGGGATAATATTAAGCTTTAAAGTGCAATTTTTTGTTAGAGTCAAATGACCCGCTGCCAGGTAAATTATTGGTTATGGGTAGGTATTTGAAAAAATTCAAGGCTAACCTAGTATATATAACGAAATTAAAAGAAAAGCTATGTCAGCTAAGTAGGCTCTACAAGTTAACGAGTAATAATCGACCAAATTACATTTGCAGTTGCAAAAACGTTCTCCCATACATTCCGTATGGGAGAACATGTTTTTCAACTACAATGTTAAGTTTGTTATTGGGATAAATAATTCATCCCAACTACGAAACCCTTCATTGTGCGTGGTCCGACACGCACTTGGCCGGTTTTCTTCCAATAGGTACTTCTTCATTATTTTCCCAACACGAGAGAGCAACAAATCGCGCCACCACTTTGCGACAAGGGATATTTTTTATCTTTTGAGTGTGCGTGAGTGTTAATAAGTGCCTACCTAAGTGCGTTCCTGATCTCAGGCGAGCGTTCCAGAGCATACAAGGAACCCAAGCTAATCCGGTGAAATCTGTCCATATAGTTTAGGGCATTCCTTCCCTCTGCAAAATCGGTATTTTATTTAATAGATTAAGGGAAAACATCGCGACCGCGTATTTTCAGTGCCAAGCCTTTGATGCCAAACTCACATTCAACTCTTATTTTCTAAGTAAATGTTATAAGATCATATTATGTACATGTATACATATATAATGGTAAGATAAACTATATACAACATGATTGTAACAAAATAACACGCTTTAGATTTCGTACAAAACTATTTTCCAATAAAAAATCAGCAAGACCGCCTTTGATTCGTCATTTTAAGTCACTAGTTTATTTTGTCCCTACAGGTTTAATTGGTTTTATGGGCTAAATAATGTACCCAACTTTAGATATAATGCGTGTGTGATAATTAGAATAATATTTTGTGCTGTGTCTAGTAGACACGGAGCCTTGTTTTTTGAGTGGTACCTACGTGGTGTTTTTACGAACACGGGCCTATATACCTAAAAACTTGAAAACGGAATTCCGTGCACTCGATGACCACATCTGTAATTTGCAGCCCATTTACGCGCCAGATGTGCGCCCACGCCGGCCTTTAGGGCTCATAGCAATTGGTAATTTAACTTTTATGATGCTCACTATTTGTGTATATTATAGAATGCCATACCGGGCTATCTCAGTTAATGCGCTATATAATCTAGTTAAATACGACATACTTTGTTTTTTATCATTTACTATTTTTATTTATTATTTGCCCTAACTGATGTCTAGGTCCTGTACCTATGATGGTTAATTAGGTGCATTCTTTGAAAGGGGGTTATACAGTTACTCGACCTAATTAAAAACAAATATGACGAGTGGTTATCGACATTGTACGCTTTTTAAAGTTTTATGGAAATTTTCCGGGTCTCACCCAAAAACTGCAAATGTGAGATGGACACGACTGAAGGCCGAGATAAGTTTAAGAAGACTGTTAGCGAGATTTACAAGAAACCTGAAATAGCAGCAAGAACCTCAGACGAAGACATTGGAAACAGCAAAGAGCAGATGCACCGATGAAGCCGGACATGCACCTAACCAACGGCACCGTCGTAAAAAGATGCCCATCCTTAGATGAAAATAATCCGTCTCTCCACTATTCGATTGCCTACTCAAGGATGTATATCCGGTACGGCTCGCAAATCCTTCCTTATCCTAAGGGCTCGTCTTCCCTACCAGTACAGCGCCCCCCGGTCTACTCCTTGATATGTAATAGCCTCTGTAGCCCCATGAAGCATGATGCTCCAGGGGCTAGTGCAAATCTTGGGGTTCATTCGATTTATCGAGTCAGGATAAACGACGCTGGGGTCGGTGCATTTTATTAATTCATTCATTCAACAATGCATAACAAAATTATGTATTATATTCTTATTTTTAATCATAATCTCTCAATCTCACGTAAAATCCTTCATTTCAAGAGGAAGAGGCATACAAAACAATATATCTCAATAAGAACTGGCAGGAGAACATTATTTGTGTTGTTACTGTGTGTTATTGTGCCATAACTGACACGGTCGGGTTTATTGCGGCATTCAACTGACAAACGGTTGGCAATGCTGACGTATGTTTTATTTGACTGGGTGTTAAAATAATATGAAGATTTCACCCACTTCTTGTTATTTTATGTCCGTAAGGTTAATAGGAAAACTCATGTCTTGGTGAAAAATATTAGACAGCACAGAGTTCAGACTTCTTTATCGGTAATGCGTATATAGACACTTCATGTTTCATGCATAAGGCCCACTTGCACCACACAGCACTGAATGCATTTAGCGCAACACCAATTTAAAACATCGTTCCATTTCTATCGTTTGAAGATGACACATAACAGATGATGTTTTAAATATGTTCATTTCAAACATCATGTGAATATTATGCAGAGTGTAAAATATATTTAGCGATTTGTGGTGCAAGTGGATCTAAGTCCAAAACACTTCTTTGTTTTGTTTATTTAATTCGAACTTGTCTCTGCTGCACCTGGCTGCACTTACGGGCTCCGTCGGGAGCCGTCAAAGCGTTGACAGGGAACCTGTATAAATGACCACAGATAATATTGGAATACCGCACACAAATAACCTTTTTTTGTTCCCACTGGTCGCCGGTCCGTTACCGCCGTTTAATAACGATGCGTCATCCCGCACTGATTCCTCCACAATAGCTGAAACAATACTGTATGCTAGTCTTTGTTCACGCCGCCACATTGTATCGCTGCATGTAACACCACTAGTCTCTGTATGGACCGTTTATTGTGTGTCTAATACGACAGTCGTGCGACGTTGCTCAATTGAAAAGCCGGCGATACATGTTGGTCATAGCTCGCCGAGCGAAGGCGAGTAGGTGCCAACGTATAGACAGCTCATTTGTCACAAATCTACATTTGTAAGCCATCAAAGCTTTGAAGATGTGGGAGTCTTCTGGATACAGTGCATATATGCCTGCATCTCAAAATGATAATTAACATCAGCTAACTGCAGAACAAGCTAGCGATTCTAGGAAACTAACCATGTGCCGTTGGGTAGTTGAAACCATAAATGGCAGATAAAAAAATCAGTTCCGTCAGTTTCGGCCACATAATTTTAATCCTGCTGTAAACACATCTATTTGATAAAATAAAAATCGCTACAGCATAATTAAATTCATTTAGGGTACCATTGATTGACCATAAGCTAGTAGAGGAAATAATAAGACGTTTACCCAGCCATATGAGTTAGAATCGGTTAGGTGAATTTTTCACTACGAATAACCTGAACTTTCGACCCGTGATAGCCTAGTGGTGTAACCATCAGGCTGCCCAAGTCATAGGTTTCGATTTCACACCCAAGGCACACACCTCTAACTTTTCGGATTCATGTGCGTATTTTATAATTATCACTTGCTTCAAAAACTGTGAAGGAAACCATCGTGAAGCCAAGACAGAGGCTCATGGGCGGCTTTAAAACTCTGGCACCAGGTTAGTCACTAACCACACGAAAAGAAGAAGAACCTGAATAGAAAAAGGGCTGATTTCCCATTTATGAATACCAAGTACGACAAGCTCGTACCTACTACAAAGAGCATATAAAAAGCGACGGTTCATATGTAATCGAGGTTTATAAAGACCCCAACGATACTTAAAATAAAAAATTAATACATTTTTTATTCACAAAAAAAACAAACTTTGACAATAAGAAATTAGACAGAATGGTGTTATACAAAAGGTAGGTAATGAGGTCAAAAGTCCAATAAGAGTAGGTACCCCACAAACTAGGAAAATCCTGGGCGTATGTATCTTGGGCGGCAGTGTCTTCGAATTACATTAAAAGGTCGAGCGATTATTGTAAGCATAATTATAAGTAAATTTAGAATGAGACATTGTCAAAGATAAGGTTATGTACTAGTGAAAAGAAAAGAAAACGTGTGTAGTATAAGTGTAAGTACAGATGTATATGTTAGTGTATTTCGGTGGTATTAAAAAAAAATCTCTAGGGGACTTTCGTTTTAGCCTTTTGAATGTTGAAGTATTATTCATTAAGTGCGTAACTACTATATTTGGACGATTGTCCTGTCTGTTCCTGTATGATTTCATGGTCGTGGTCGTGGTGGGGTAATCGTTGGTTTGTTATCAACCAAGGAGCATTAGTCATTATCTTCAGCATTTTGGACTGGAACCTCTGGAGTATTTCTAAGTTTGTGTTGGAGGCTGTTCCCCAGAGTTGGACTCCGTAAGTCCAGATAGGTTTCAAGATACATTTGTATAACAGCAGACAACTGCGATTGTTTGCCGAGTAGGTAACCAGTACATTTGACTGTTTTGGATGCCGAGTGCTTTTCGTTTTGTGAAAATATGTTTTTTCCACGACGACTAGGACGACGATCCAAATAAAGTCCAAGGTATCTGGCTTCATTTGCTTGGGGTATCTAAACCCTGTTAAGCAACACAGGGGGACATGTTTCGCGTCGCGTTGTAAAGGACATAATTTGTCGAATTCCTGATATTAGATGCCAGCTCCATCCCCACATGTGCGACATTATCGTTAACCAAATCAAGCAATTGAGATACTTCCGGAGCAAGGGACAGCTGCTTACTAGCAGAAGTCTTATTCGTTTGAAGATTGGAGATAGTTTTTATAAGTTTCCAGGTAACCTGGTCATGGGGTAGCGCCCGTTCCCATGTGAAGGTACCATACAACAATGGTAGCCAGGTCCATTGAGGTTAGCGCTAACGGCTCATAAACCATCACTTATTCATCCTATTGGCGCGTATCCCATCGTAGGATTGGGGTGAGTTTTTATGGAGGCTTTCTACCTCTTGGCCCATGCTGCTAAGCCAAGACCCCCATTTTTGCTTAAAGTGGAATTAAAGCTATGTTGACATTTCCTACCTCTGCTAATACTCGATCGGGTTAATTAACTGTCGCCCGAGACTCGACATTGACCTTTTACAGTTAGTTTGGTCTCTCTTGAAGCAACCAACCCTTAACCTTTTTCTGAGAATCTGACAAACTGAGAATTGCATTGTATTTGTTATGTTGCGTACCAATGTAGGAAGTTAAGTATTAAGTTATAATCTGTGGCACTTGGCTCTGCCACTTCAATCTTCTCATAAAGTAAGATTCATGCTCCGTTGTGACATTAGTGCGCTGCTGACAATAGAAGTGAGCCATAAAACCGCGACGTACGGCGAACTTTAGTTGTTATCCGTCAAATCAATCTCCTTTGTATTATATAATTCCAGAGCACAGGTGTGAGTAGGTACTATGTACTAAAGAGCTACCATTTACCGGTTAATACTTTTTTTATTGACTTGAATGTGCCCTGGCGGCTGTGAGTATGTCATGCTCACTCAGATGTCTCGCTGATGGTGGCGCGTGTGTTGGATCATTTAGCTCCCTTCAAAATGGTTGAGCTGAATGGTGCTGATCCATACGTCATGTTCGTGAACGGGCGCCGTCAGTTGGGACTGGTCAACTCTTAGCGGCCATGGCTGATTTTAAATTTTTGAATTGTTCTTTGTTTTTATCTTTGTATTACGGACGCTTCTAACGTGCACGTCTTTCTACATTGTTCTCACATGTATAATTTCAACATGAATGATGTAACCAATACTTTGTAACAATTTATTTTATTTAAAAGAGTGTCCGTGGAGTTTCTTGCCCGTTCTTCTCCATAGGTACCTACTACGCTTTGGAATGGGCAACTAGCTTCATATTTTTGACTGACCGATTCCTTGACAATTCAAAAGTGCCTGTAATGGTTTAATTGAAATAAATGATTTGAGTTTGAGTTTGAGTTTGTCAGTCGTTGACCTACGTCCATATTTGCAGTGATGTGCAGTTGTTACAGAGTGTTTCGCGACACTATGGTTGGAAAGGTGTGCTTGAAAATCATTTTTTACGGTTCTTTCAAGCAACTACGGCTGAGTTTGTAATAGCCTTGCGCCCAATGGGACTTAATGGTAGCATGCTTTACCTCTACACGACTATTGATACACTCAAGTGACCAAATGTTACCCTCGTGTGACCATTGATACACACACGTGAATTAAGTTTACCTTACGTGACCATTGATACACTCACGTTAATAAAGTTTACCTCACGTGACCATTGATAAACTCACGTGACCACATGTTTCCCTCACGTGACCATTGTTACACTAACGTGACCAAATATTACACTCACGTGAAAATGGTATCGCTCACGTGTACAAATGTTACACTGACGTGACTAAACGTTATACTCTTGTGACCGAATGTTACATTTCTATCTTTTATTTATTATTGCCATCTACATAATATATCTTACCTGAAACTGCATAATATGGCCACGAGTACATACTATCCAACGATTTGTAAGTGATCTCTCTCAGCCGACTGTGTTTACTACAGCATGTCGTGTGTACTGCATATACTACGACTGCAGTTTGATGCACCGCGCACTTCCGTAAACAACGTCACAGAGGATTTATTTGAGGAATGGTGGTAGTGCTATTGTGCTTATATACTTACTATATAAACTGTTTTAAAATTTAATATATTGTGATTAATTATTGTGTATTAATTGTGATTTTCTGTGTACATCTTTTTGTTGGAGGTCCTCATTAAATAAATAAATAATTTAGGTAAGCAAGGCCCAAGTGTTTATACACTCGAGAGCAATGAATCCGGGTCACTTAAAGAATCCTAAAAATCTCGGAAACTAAAAATGCTAGGTTAATGCAATAAATTGTATTTAATAGACAATGTAATACTCCTTAAATGAAGGTATTAAAACTTCTTAGTTATTGTAAAGTTATATCATAAAAAAATCAAATTTGAAAAAGGGCCACTTTCGAAGATGGAACTACGAAATTACAGCATTTGGTTTTGCTTTTGTTTGTAATCTGTCATTTATGTGGGTACATAAACCATGTTGATAGTGCTCTATATTCATTATTCAAGCTGAAATTATGTCGCTTACGCCTGAAGAATGCACCAGAATACTTACAATGCTGGAAACCGGCCGGAGTCAGCGCGATACAGCCAGGACTGTCGGTGTGTCGCTGTCAACAGTACAAAGAGTTCTCCGACGTTACGAAGAAACTGGTTCTAACCTACGCAGACCAGGAACGGGCAGAACCAGGTGTACCACAGCACGAGAAGACCGATACTTGGTGAACACCATGCTTCGAAATCGCTTTCTCACAGGAACTGAACTCACAAATCAGTTTCGACGCCTCGGAGGAAGTAACCCAAGTGCATGGACAGTAAGACGTCGGCTTGCTGAATCTAACTTAAAACCCCTTAGACCTGCAAACGGCCCTAAACTGGAGCGTGGGCATCGTATTTCAAGACTAAGATATGCCCAGAGCCACGTAAATTGGAGTATTGAAGATTGGTCAAAAGTTATGTTCTCCGACGAATCAAAATTTATGCTCTACAAGCACGATGGAAGACACAGAGTGTATCGAAGACCAGGGGAAAGATTCAAGCAAGCATGCATCGAAGAAAAAGTAGCCTACGGTGGTGGGTCTGTACTTGTGTGGGCCGGAATTTCTTCTGAAAGTCGCACAGAGCTGGTGATCATAGAAAACGGCTCTTTAACTAGCGTAAGATATGTGGAAGAAATCCTCAATGATCACGTTGGTCCATTTATGGTCAATTTAGGTGAGGATGCTATATTTATGCATGACAATGCCCGACCTCATACAGGTAGGATTGTGAATGACTACCTTCAAGAGATGAACATTACTCGTATGGAGTGGCCAGCGCGCAGCCCGGATATCAACCCGATCGAGCATGCTTGGGACGAGCTAGGCAGATGCGTAAAACAACGAAACCCTCCCCCAATCACGCTTCGTGAGCTCAAAATTGCTCTCACAGAGGAATGGGAGAATATTCCCCAAAATCGTATAAGGAACTTGGTGTACAGCATGCCAAACCGCGTAAACGCAGTAATGGAAGCACGAGGAGGCAATACGAAGTATTAAAATTCAAGAAAATCGTAATAAAGTTCAAAAATTTCATGTTTCCTATTTTTGTTTTAAGGAGAGATCAGCAGTTTTTTTCTTTATGTAATTTTGTGTTAATAAAATGTAGGGTGACTCATATTTTTTTTACTTTCATTTAAGGAGTATTACATTGTCTATTAAATACAATTTATTGCATTAACCTATCATTTTTAGTTTCCGAGATTTTTAACATTCTTTAAGTGACCCGGATTCATTGCTCTCGAGTGTATTTTAACTGATGTTTTACTATTTATAATTCAAATTACCTCTTAGGCCCCTTATGCTCTACAGGGCTTATACTATACGATGTGAGTGGCCACCACTTCCTATTAGCATAGCATTATCAACCTATAATATTCCCGCTGCTGGGACACAGGCCTCCTCTCTTTGAGTGGACGAAAGCTGTAATCTACCACGCGGGCCCAATACGGGTCGGTAGACGTCACATGTCTAACATTTTTAGTTCTAGGACATGCCGGTTTCCTCAATTTTCTTCACCGTTTTGAAAGCAGTGGTGATGAAATTATTTACCCAAAATCGCCTGCCTGGGTTCGAACACGCGACTCGTAAGTCGGGCCCGTTGCCACTGGGCCACCACTCCTCTTACCTGCAGGACATAGGCCTCTTCCCATACAGAGAAGGCACGAGCTTTGATCACCACGCTTGCTCAAGACGCTGCTGTATCTTTACCTAACCGATATCAGTCACACGATACTCTGGAAGCTAGTCACAACACTGAGGAGCGGCTACGTTAGCATGTAAGTGTACATTTTCGACACTAAATTTATACGAAAACCAATTTAAAAAATCGCTACATCGTCAGTATGTTCTCTTTGCACGACTACAAAGAGTGCAGAGCGTTGCATCGTCCGTCTGCATCGTTTGTATTGTGTCGATCTCATTTCGATCCGTCTCTCGTCCGTACACCAATAAGTCCGAATTGACGGACACCAACAATACGTCCGGACTGACGGACACGCGCCGAACGAAGCCTTGGTGGAATAGAAGCTAGTGTGGTGGTGATGCCGGACATAATATTCAGTTTACTGAAACATGAAAAGCAAGAAAATAGGGATATTTTATTTATTTTCTTAGTTACAATTGCTTCATAAAAACGAGTAGAACCATTTTTAACGGACTACTAAAAAAGGATGAGGTTCTTAATTCGGATGTTTATATATTTTTTTATGTATGTTCGGGCATAACTCCGTCATATAATAGACGGATTTCCAAAATACTTTTCTGTTTGAAAGGGTTTCTCGAGATGGTCCCATATAAATTTTATTAACTTTGCTGGGATACTTTTTGAGTTAGCTTCAATAATACGTATTTTTTCCCACTTAGTCTATATGGGTGATGTACAGTCTTACACTGTACATGTTTTGCTGACACGGTGGTTTGTACCAGACGTGCGTCATTTCTATTACTATAAATATATATACATTACAATAAATCGATGAGTGCGCTTCCTGTCAGGAAGTGTCCAGGAGTGAGGCAGTTGCAAAACTCTTCTGGATCTTCAGTTAGCGGGCACAGAGGTCTTGAATTTAAGCAGGCTTCTATTTTCGCTAAAATCGTTATGAACTCCTCGTACGTTAGTTTTTTGTCCCCAAGTACTCGTCGCAGATGGTGCTTCATCGACTTGGGTAAGCTTGAGTGCTTAAGACGACCTCCGACACAAATAATTCCCGTTTTGTTTATATAAGGATTCAATTTGCAAATTGCGCTTTTCTTTGATACTGTTTCGTTATTAGCAAGTTGCTTATATTCGGAATTGAACTGCAGTCAGAAAATTGTAACTCAAAAGCAAAATGAAGCTTCACTACCAACAATAACAAGTCACGACATTCATCAATATGTCATCTGTTACTCATTGCTGATGGCCGCCATCATAGTTGTACTTGTTGTGGTTGGGAGGAATCGTTGTCCGCACTATTGCACAAACAACGCTAAGAACAAAACTAGTCGTCAACAACATGAAGATATTGAACTTCAAGTTATACGTAAACCAGAGTACCGGCAAGAAGCAGTCACAGCACAAACAACAAAGGACTTGCAGCTGGAACCTCAACCTGGGAACAGGAACATCTCCTTTCCATTTGATTGATGGATTAATTTACTTTATTAACTTTGTGATGGCTTTTCCTTTCTCTTCTCGTTTATTTTTCCTTTTGGGGTTGCCAAGATGTACAGTCTTACACTGTACATGTTTTGCTGACGCGGTGGTTTGTACCAGACGTGCGTCATTTCTTACTATAAATATACATACATTACAATAAATCGATGAGTGCGATTACTGCTACGCGGTGACTAACATTAGAGAAAGGAATCGTCAACAGTATTACTTGTAAACACTATTTATACGTAATAAACCTAACGGGAACTAAGTGATCTTTTCTCTACGCGCTTCAACCTAAACAACAACAACTCTGCAAGTGTACGAACCGTACAGGTGATGTTGTAATAACTTCCTGTCACTGTTATTTACATATCAGGTAGCGGTATTTGATTTTGTGTGGGGTTAGTACCATAACTAAAAAGTGAAATATAAAAACTGTTTTACAAACAAAGAACCGACTTCCAAAAAAAATAACACTGCAACAATGTGAAAAATAACTTTAATTCCGGAAGTCAGTGACAGACTAAAAACACTGACTTCCAAAATTAAAGTTATTTTTCACATTGTAGTATTTTTTTTTTGAAGACGGTTATTTTTTTTTATAGTTTAAGTTTTTTAAACTCCCATTTGACACTTTTCTCATCTGCTTCTTTATTCGTATTCAGTCGAATAACCTCAAAATCTTATAGGTATCAAATATCCCTCAAAATGAATTAATCTCTAAACTTAATTACCGAGTTGTTCCTTCAAAAGTGTTGAAGGAGAACAAATTCAATTCAATTCAATTCATTTATGAATTTTGTGAAAATAGGGTATTTTTTTTAAACAATATACAGATGTTTTACAAATAAATATCCGTCCATACTACGTCCCGCCAGAAGGCATACAAAATTGTTTATGTATCACATGTCACATTAAAAATGAAAATTTAAATATAAAATCATGGTAGGTAATTACATGTCACAATTTCATGCCAAACAGTAATAGTTAACAATAATAAAATGACAATAAATTAAGGCGGCACATAAATAAACAAATAAGTATTTAGTCACAATCTCGAATACAATTTTTTTTTGTTGTAGTAAAGAATAAGGGCGCAAATTTTCAACATTTTTCTCTGATAAAAAGTCTTATCCTTTAAAAAAATATTTAGTTTACTCATAAACAGCACTGTTGTCAAGTCTTTCCTACCACTTGGTAATATTGTAAATTATTGGAGCTATACAGAAGACACTTATAGGCACCAAAGTAGTTTGACACGGTAATTGACACAATTTAGGTTTAGGTTTAAAGATATTTATTTCTCATAAAAACTATAACAGTTCACTTATAATGAGATACAGAGTTACTTCTAAATAATAATATATAATTTACTGTTGTCACGTCTATTTCTTGGGAATACATCAGCTAGACGTTCAAAACGGAACTTGGATTTTGCTTGACAAACATAGCTACTTCCAAAATATACAAGTAAGTGTCAATATATTATACTGGTTAAAATAAGATTTGCAACTGTCCGTAGCTTTAAGTTTAAACATTGACCGGATACATTTTTTTGGGCCTTTGAAGTGCTTTTATGGCAAAGTGCAAAGTGCTTCTCATTTTCGTGAAATAGACAAAGAAGTATCCAACTCTACCATCGGCATCGTTTACAGTAGAAGAAATCAATCCCATTACATTCGAAATGAACACAAAATGCAGTCTCCCGATATTACATCAATCCAATCCCGGGGTGACGGCGTCCCGGGGCGAATCCCGGACGCGCGTCCCTCCAAGACGGGTGTAATATAAGGATATTGCCGTCAGCTGGACACTGCCTGTCCTACTACATAAGTCTTAAAGTAGGTACGTATTCAACTAGCCAGTTTCTGTCGATCACGGAATTGCTCACTGGATAAGAAATATTATTGGGTTGGTGTGAGTGCTGATAGCTGTTCAAAAGTGTTTGATCGGAAGCGAATTTATTTAAATTCACGTTGGGTAAATTCGGTTTTGTGTTAGAGGCAAGAAACTTCATGTCTTTTCAGACTGTTTTATAATCACTTAGATATTTTCCTGAGAGCTTCAATGTTTTTTGCATTATTCTTTGCGTGTAGATTGCAATCTACAATTGAGTCGGCCCAGAAGTTTACTACGCAAAGAATAGTGTTAGTTTAGGTTTTTGTACATTTATTATGATTCATGAGTCAGTATTTATGAAAGAATAACGTTTATCTCTTCTCAGTTCCAGTCTACATGCTGCTATTCTAATCCTACATTATATTGCAGTAACTGCTTCCCGCACATTGCACTCAGTGCGCCACATTAGCGATCGTCACCGGATCTCGCCACTTGTCTCTTGAGCAGGAATCCCTCGTCGACCGAAGCGTTCCTCACCATCCATTACAATATTGTGCGAATTGCTATCAATAGCGATCGTCTGCAATGAGAAAGGAGGATGGAAGCTTATTTAGCTCTCGATTACATACTAGCGTTGCGTAGTCCTTCCATTTTGAGGCTAGTCAAGTACTTACACATTTATCATTTACCAAGCATAAAACGTGCATTTAGTCATTTTTTTTACTTATTACTGTTTGGAAATATGAAATATCGTTCTATATTGCACTGAAATATTAATTACTAGCTGCGCCCCGTGGTTTCACCCGCATAAGTCTCAATTCCATTATTGGGATAAAAAGTCCTATGTCCTATGTTATCCTATATCCTAACCGAGGTCATAGTCTACCCATGTGCCAAAATTCATGCAAATCCGTTCAGCCGTTTTACCACGAAAACGTAACAAACAAACATACAAACAGACTCACTTTCGCATTTATAATATTAAAAGTTAGGATATATTGCAATAATAAGGCTGAAATGATGTTGTAACAGTTTTAGGTGTAAAAAGAGCATTTCGAAAGTGTCCAAGTGATTTTTATACATCTAAATTTATATACTCACTGAATATAAAGTTAGTTAATGATTGCATTCATTATCAATATTTTAGTGCACTATATGTATAGCTATATTTCATATCTCCATACAGTAAAATAGACTCAGATCAAAACAGGTAACGGTGCCACGTTTTAAAATGTACAGCCTTAGTCGGTCAATAAGTAACAGATCCAATATGCGTGTTCGTGTAATGATCGCAATGTGTTGTTATTATTAGGAGAAAGAAAATCACGATTGGGGGAATGTTTAGTTTGTTCGTTTTGTCGAGAATGTTAGTACTTAGTTTCCAAAAAAACTATGATGAGAAAGCAAATTGTTGATAACTATAAAGGTCAATGTTAATAATTTCCTTTCCTTGTACCGTCTTCCGCCCACAAGCCAGCTGTGACGACGCGTTCACACCGACTGACCTTTCAACTCAACTAGCGTATTATTGTCACGAAATGATTCCTCGCAGTGCTGAATAATTCAGCGACTGATTAGCGGCTGTCCGACACACGCGAGCAGCCCACCGCGTCACAACACTCACGCGATCAAACGAGGCATACAACAGGTAGACATGACACAGAAGGTTAGCTCTATTCATTGAGCTGACAACAACAACAAAACATTCACTTTGTGAGCGTTTTGATTGCTATTGCGGAGCCAGCATTGCGCCTCATCATCTGTGCTGGTTCTAGGTCCAACAAAGTAGAGAATATAATAATTATTATTATGTACACTATAATAATTACAGATTTAAATTTAGAAACTTTAAATAAAAATCTAAATATTTTATTTCACATAAACCTACATGGGCACTAATGAAACGTCAGAAGCTGCTCTGGTTCCAATAGGTCGTTTCCTAAGGAGAAGAGCCGGAAAGAAACTCCACGGTTACTGTTTTAAAAATAATTGAATTTTACAATGTTTTCAAATTAAGTACAGTGTTAAAACATATGAGAGGACAGTGTAGGCCCATCAACATGTACCAGGTACTTAGCAAAATATAAAATGGTCCACAGATCTACAGTCTGTTATGTCTCCAACGTTCCCACATTCGCAAAATTTAAAAGAAAATAATCTATATAAGAGATAAATAAAAATAAAAACCAATTTAAACCAAATGGCAATGGTTGACACTACAGCTGTAACAAAACTAATTTAATAAAAAATATAGACGACGAGTATAGTCCTTTCTCACGTATAAGTAATGAAAGTAATTCGTAGGATATAATTATAATTGTATCAAATCACATTTATTAATTTTACAAAAGCTTAGGTGAATACTGATTTCATCAGAGTTATTTTTGATATTTTCCTTTTACTTTGGTGAAAACGGATTTATGTCTAGTAATATCATTACTCACTAAACCGTTTTTAAGGAACAGTTGTTGTTGTATTGATAAACACCAACCAGACTAAAACGTGGGTGATTTATATTAATTTAGATTAAAAAACACATTTTTTTTTTTTTTTTTTCCGTTTAAAATAATACAAAGGTACTTGAAACCGACTTTTGTAGTTTTTTTTTGTGTTAGTTGGACCCTTTTACTCAAGGTAACTTCTTTATTTTTAGAGATAGGGTAAAACTTGATAATACGCCCTACTTTTTTAAAAATTGTTATAAAAAAGAAAACTTACTAGATATAATCAAACTTTTTATTTTGGAATAATATTTCGTCTTTTGGCAATCATATCACAAGTGGTAATCTTAATAGGAACTAGGGATAAAATAATATATATTTTTTTTTAAATTCTTATGTGGGGCATTTTGTAATATGGTCGTTGGCTAATACGACTCACTCTTATTATAAAATGCCCCAGTGTATTAATCATATATTTTTGCATATTTGAAACTATTATTAATAATTGGGTTGGCAAAAACTAACTCTTAAATCTAACTTAAAATAATATGAGGCACTTAATCAGTCTCTTTATAAAATCAGACTTTTAAAAACCAAAATTTGAATAAAACTTTAAACCAACTACATAGATTATTGTAAAGAAAAACGAAATAATAAGTAAACTACCATCAGTAATCAACACGATAAAATAACATGCAGCTTCCGTTTAAAATTAAATCAGTCCTTTAAGGTTTAATTCTGCAATCTTCTTAAAATTAACAATAAAAACAACTTATAGTCTATTTTTGTTAACAGCTTCTTTTTTGGCTTTGCGTCCACACCGATTACACATAGGGTTATACATGGTGCAAAACTCGTGCAACCATGATAAACAAGACGGGCATTGAATCCAGTCTTCAGTGGATTTTGTGTCATAATAATTTTCCGTGCATTCAACGCATCTGTTAAGGTCATCGTGTTCGTCTGACATTTCTTCTTCAGAAGTATCCATCCTACCATGCGCTCTTTCTGTCAGGGGCAAATCCAACTTTTTCCAATTTCTTTATATCGGCAACCAGTTTCTTTTCGTATTCACCTGAAAATACTGGTTTGCGTCCTAGAGGGCCCTTTGATTTTCCTGATAAAATGTGTCTTCTTAGGGTTCGAGACGGTATGCCAAAGCTTCTGGATGCCTCATTAACACCCATTACTTTGCTTAGTACACTACGCATGGCTTTATCTAAGTCGTCTGCACTCCATGATGCTCGTAGTGTCGTTCTTTGATACTTCCGAGACATTATCTGTAATAATAACACGCATCAAGTACTTCAACACATTTCAAATACTGGGGCGTTTTAAACAACTGGCTTAGGGGCATATTGTCAAATTCGATTTTCAATATGCCCCACCGAGGTCAAAGCACAAGATTCAAGGTTATAACGTTCGATGAAATAAAAAGCAAAAGGTAATTTTATCTATTTTACGATAGTGCGGGTCATTTTAACACAAAATCTAAATGTATCAATATATATGAATTTCGTTGACACTCACCACAAATTGTTTCACGCCAATAAAACCAGATTTCGTAATATTTTTTAAGCGGACATCACGAACTACGTGCACACGTCGGCCATGTTGTTTGGCTACTAGTGGCGCCCCGCGCGTCTTGTTACGAGCGGCGTAGCTTTGTTGGTGTGAGTGCTAGAGTGGTGGGGCGTTTTGTCACTTAGGGCGTATTACCACGTTTTACCCTAGCTTAGATCTCTCTAGTAAAATTATGCGGACCTACAGCAATAGAACAACAAATCGATAATTTGGGAGCCATCTAGTGGTTTTTGATTGAAAAAATTGCCATGTGACAAGTGAATATGAAATAAGGTGAAAAGATTCGGCTAACCGGTGTGTACGCGCATTTATTAATATAGATGGCGCTTATGGC
Source organism: Agrochola circellaris (assembly GCA_914767755.1). NCBI lineage: Eukaryota > Metazoa > Arthropoda > Insecta > Lepidoptera > Noctuidae > Agrochola > Agrochola circellaris. The sequence continues at coordinate 14,448,959 of OU611864.1, read as the reverse complement.
AATTACATAATAATGTCAAACGCACACTGTTTTTTTTTTAATCGTAAAAATCTGTTGGCTTGCCCTAATTTTGACCCCAAGGCACGCCACTGATATTTATTCACTATTTTCTATGACATTTATTTAATTATAGACTACTAGATACTTAATGGTTAAAATGATTTCCCAATTTAATAATTTTGTAATACCTATTTATTGTTATTCAGTATGGTATTTTTATAGTAGATTGTAATTTATGTGTAAAATTTTGCATGCCCAAGTGACGGCAGAACATGGAGAACATTATCAAAACATGTATATCATCTATAGCTACCCCTATCCATGTTGGAAAAAAATAAATGATTTGAAAATAATTTTGGAAATCCGTCTTTAAATGACGGTGCTATCTCCGAAAATACATTTTAAAAAAAAAGTATAAACATTCGAATTCAGAAGTCGGTTAAAAATAGGAAATGATAAAAAAATCTAAACATCGAGTCTACGGCCTACAACATTCTCCCATTCGCTGATTTACAGCTGCGCATAATAACTACTTTGTACATTACTTTTGGAAAATAATTTATTTATTATTATTAAATTATTATTATTTATTCACAAAATAGAAGAGAATCTATGTAAAATAATAGCCAAATAAAATAAAACCACTTAAACTAAATGACGTGATTGTCAACTGTAACAACGATATACACTCTCTACAGGCAAATGGTGTATCATAGAAGCGATCGTTAGCCAAGGGGTGTTTTAGCAAGCGTTTAATTGTTTAGTCAGACTTATTAGTCCAGTCAATAACAACATCAAACATCGCAAACGATTTTTTTATATGTTGTTAGGTCCCCTGAGAGTAGTTTATACCCAAGTTTGCAACCATAAAAACCTTGTGCTACTCGCTCAATGGTGCTCGAAAAACTGCGAAATTCTGGCACATGTTTAATTTTTTTGCACAATTAGATGGATCGTATAGATGTAGAAGTATTTAATAGGTATTACTTAAGGCAACCGTTTTGACATACTTACATTGAATGTGGACTTTCGGAAACCACAGCTTACTTTCAAAAACCACAATATCACCAATGTGAAACAAAACAATTGAGGTGACATTACACCGGCGGGCGCCGGGCGGCTGACACACACGCTCTACTTCACGCTCCGGCCGATATCTGCGCTACGGTGCGAGGAGTGCTGACGAATGAATCGCAGATACCCGTAGCATATTATTATAATATCACAGAGATATTATTGGGATATAGAGTTATTGGGAATTTGGTAATTTCTCTATAGCAGCCTAGAATCTATGTTTTTTTCTGGCTGATGGAAATAGGCTCACTTCCTATTAAATAGTTAAATGGATTTCAATATAATAATTATAATATCTGAGGAAATGTGGGTGTACTTATATAATATACCTCCGCTGACCCATTTCGGGAATACAAGTCAATCTTCCTAGCATTTTCCCGACTATGTTGGAGTCGGTGTCCAGTCTAACCGGATGAAGCTTTATGTGGAAGTCGGAAATTATCCCACGGGAACGTACTACCGGGATAAAAAGTATCCTATATGTTAATCCAGCAGTGCTATTCTGTAACCATCTCACCGTGAAAACTTAGGTGAAGTGAGCGTGGAGTGAGCTGTCATTCCACAGGGATTCACACTATTGACAGCTCACTTCACCCAAATTTTCACGGTGAGATGTTTACAGAATAGCATGGCTGGATATAAACTATCTGTGTGCCAAATTTCATCCAAATCCATTCAGCCGTTTTTGCGTAATTGAGTAACAAACATCCAAACGTACAAACTTTCACATTAATAATATTAATATTAATTAATTCATAATAATAATATTTAAGTAGGATATAGTAGGAGTAGGATAGGATAGTAGAATAATAGGATAGGATTTTACATGGAGCAACTAACCTGAGCTATACAACCCAGTATATTATATTTTTATCTTGACATTATTCCAATGATTTGGTTAAACATTTTCAAGATTTTGTACCTACTAAACAAGTTCTATTCAAAACAACTACGATTCGCTAAAAAAGCAATCAATGAGGCAGCAAATTGAAATCTTCTTGAATCAGCGAGAAATATTAGCACAGTATCGCTTTCATTGATACCAACTGATTACTACCTATAGGCACAAACTTACATTAACCTTGAATACTAAGGAAGTGGATTTCCATTTACTTTACAAACGGTTTGACTATGAATACAAAAACGTTAGTCATCTAATTTGTAGTTGTCGTTTTGATTCAAGGGTTATGCATTTCAACCAAGATAAGCTGAGCTCAAATAAATAATTAATTTAAACTTCATTTTTTATCTATACATGTTGTAAAAACATTAAAAAACATTACGTGAAAAATAACTTTAATGTCGGAGGTCGGTGCCTTTGGTTTTCTATTTTCATTATTTGCCACCGACTTCCAAAATTTAAGTAATTTTTCACTTTGTAGTGTTTTTTTGGAAGTCGGTAGTTTTTTATTTTTCTGTTTTTAGTTGTGGTACCTACCCCACACCAATTCGAATACCACTCAAACTCAAACTCTTTATTGCATTCATGTGTACATTTAGGTGCTACATTTATGTACATAAGTAAGTTCCAATATGAAACTCGGTTAGGGCACGGTAACATAATATACGTAGGTAGATATATAATAAATTGGATAAATCAAATCATTATATTTGTTTCGATAATATTACTAGTATTCAGTTTATGTAGTTTTTTAAATTAATATCATGATGTTATTAAAATATTTTATTAATTATAATATTTTATTAATTTATATTTATTATTTTATTTTATTAATTTGTATTCATTATTATATTTTATTCATTTGTACTATGTAACTATTATATTTTATTCATTTGTAATAACTATTATATTTCATTAATTTGTATTACCTGTTGTATTTAATTAATTTTTTTATTTTAATTACTTGTATCTAAGTATTCTGCGGCAAAGTCAAAGTCAAACAATTTATTTCAATTAGGCACATAAGAGGCACTTTTGAACGTCAATTTTACACAAAATAGAATTGATTCTAGTCGCCCCTTCCAAAAGGTAGTTCTCGTATGGAGAAGAATGGGGAAGAAACTCCACCGTTACTCTTTTAAAATGTTTTACAATATTTTGTATACATTAATTATATGTGAAGACGATGCATGTAGAATAAGATTACTATGCCACGATAGGTAAAAATAATTAAAAATGAAGCAATGACAGATAAATTAATTATGTGATAGATACATGGTGCTCACATACTTACAAACATAGCAAAATTATACGATATTCCTAACATTTTAACAAGTAATACTAATAAGTCAGTGTGCGAGTTCAAGTATTCACACAATGTAAAATCAGTGTTATAAAAATAAAATAACGAACTATATAATTAATTTAGTAACCAGTTTGATTTTGTCTAGACTCTAAATTGTCCTATGGAGCAGGACCAGCATGTTTCTAAGCATTCTTATCTTGGATATAATCTTCTTATTTCTAATATGCTTGTTTACAAAGTGTACTTTTCATATTATGAGTTTTAAATTTTCTTTAAATTTAATTGCAATATATCACAAGGTATTTTGTGGGAACATTTAACACAGTACCCCATAAAAGATGTATGTACTTTAGATAATCTGAAAAATGGTTGATCTATTTTATCTTTATTTGTAGTATTAAAATGATGTCTATCACTTATTTTATTAAAAATATGTGGATTTATTCTTACATACATAATATTTTCATAAATGAATTGGCAAGGTACCGTCATAATATTAATCTTTTTAAATAGTTCCCTGAGCGATTCGCGACGATTTAGATGATAAATGGCTCTGACAGCTCTCTTTTGTAAAATAAAGATGGATTCAATGTCAGCAGCCCGACCCCGCAGTAAAATGACATACGACATAATACTGTGGAAGTAGCTAAAATAGACCAAACGCGCGGTTTCTACATCTGTTAACTGTCTTATCTTTCTAACAGCATAAGCAGCCGAGCTCAACCGCCCCGCAAGAGATGTTATATGAGGTCCCCATTGTAATTTCTCGTCTAGCGTGATTCCTAGGAAAACCGTTTGATTAATAAATTCCCATTTCTTTTTCTCCATTCAATATGATGTCACATTCGCTCATTCTAACATTAGGTAATTTAAATTGAATGCATTTGTTTTTTTTTTTATTTAGTACCAAATTATTTACCGTAAACCAATCTTGGACTTGAAGAATAGAGCTGTTCATGTCGTCAAGATTTTGTCGCCAAATTTTTGAACAACAATAGTGCTGAGTATAATTGACGTTGATACAAAATGTTTGGCCAATGGTAGCTCATTCAATGTATTTTTGATATGGAAACGTTTACCTAAGAGCTACAGCAAACTATTGATGTTTGACACAATGTTGACATGCTGTTGGGATTTAATAATTCGAACAACCTTAGAAAATAAATTTATAATAAACGCTTATTGCGACCAACAAAGGATCAAAATTATTAGGAAGAAATAAAATGTATGTTTTTAATTTTTATTTGTTTTAAAAGGAAAACAACATTATATCTGACTTCACATTCATATTACAAACTTCGACTACTCACGCTCTTAGTACATGAACCATATAGCAATAGATTCAGATCAAACGTGTCTGGTACCTAACCAAAGCGCCTGCACTAGTGGTACTCGCTTTCAAAGCGTTGCGTATTTCTACAACGACTTTCAACAGGATTGACATACAGTTTTATACATTTTTTACCTCTTTTGTCTACTATTCACACCTTTTCCTCATCATAACCACAATATTCTGAACCGTGATCCTCTAGTAATACGTGGTACGCCGGACGAGGTTCATGTCGCGTCGTTCGTAATACAGGATCAGCAGAGCTGTGTCCGCCACGTGACCGGACTGTGACACGATGCTCCGTTTTGTTACCGACGAGAAAGGGGATTTACTTTGAATATAGAGCTCGGGAAATATCGCCTTATGAGAAAAATGGGAGAAAAACTTTGGAGTCTTAATCTGGAACGATATCGGTCATGAATCTAGATTTTAAAGAATCGAGTTGGGATTTGTATGGAAACTGTTTTGAAACAAGATTCTAAAGGACATTGGGCAAAAATGTATGGCGGTTGGACCAAAAAATAAGAAAGCAGAACGATGCAAAAAGACAATGGGCAAGATTGCCCCAAATGTTCACCACTAACGAGACCTGTATGTCACTGAATAGTTTATTAAATAAGGAGTAACTATGTTATAGTGAAAGTTTGTTGCGCCACTTCTTCCCAGCTAAAGCAGTAGGAAGTGGTGAAGGGCGGGCGTTTTGAGGGACTGTCTTATGTAATTTTGACGTTCGCAAAGTGCTGATTCTCAGCCTAGTTTGAATAAATGACTTTTGAAATTAGAATATGTGTCTGAATAACAATACGCCTTATTTAACACACATTGACATTTAGGCCACTCTTGCTCATTGTCTTTTTGCATATTTCACTTTCTTAGTAGAGGTAGTTATATCTAGTAGAGGGTGTTTTACTTGTTAGAAAAGAGAAAACTTAGACTGGAAGTGAGCTATATTTAGAGTAAAAGATAGCAATTTTTACATGAGTATGCTTGGCTGTACTGCTGTCCCTAACACGATACTAAAACTAAATTTCACAAATATTAAAGGCGAATTTCACCAATATGACACATACAGCTCTTAAACCAGAATTAGATGAAATGTGGCGATCGCGTTCAGTTTCTTTGGTGAAATTCGCCCTAAGTTAATATCCAAAAATCAAGATTACCAACGAACTTGATCATAACGACGTCTACGACTCCTTATATTTATACAACATTCAATTGAATTAATTTCCCGGTCCCCCTCCTCCCTCGTCCCGCTTCCCTCCCCTGCAACTCCCGCTGAATGGCAGGACTTGTGAAAGTTTTCACAAGTTTTTCAGCGCCTCAGATATCACCGGCGGATGATTTATATTGCTGTGCGTGGGGCAAAAAGTTCTGAACGTCGCCTCCCTCCTGTCTCCCGCGCCGCACCGAGCCGACCTTCCCCCCTCGCTCGCCCGGACACTTGATGAATTCTATCCATACATTGGGGGTGTATACAAGGTAAGAGCAGAAGTCATACTTGGAACAGAAAATGTTGAAATAAGAAAGGTTGGATCTGTCTGTCCAGATCTGGCCAGATCCACCAAATTGTGGATGCTCTTTTCAGGCTTTGAATGTATAATAATTTTTTACATTTTGATGGCACGTCTGTTTATCGCTACTAATTGTTGACTCACCTTTTTGCCCTTGTATCTTGACTGTATTACCTGTAAAAAGAAGGAAAATTAAGTTTATTTTTAAATATTTATGTAATTCAAACATTAATTTTTAATGACACGATGCGACGAAGATATTTTTTAGATTATCTTTAGGTACAGGCCATTGTATTTTCTTCTTTATTTCATTTAAATAATTGCAAATTTCATACAATTATAAATGTTTAATAAAAAAACAATCGGACACATACCTTTATTATGGCACTTCCGATTCCACAAGGCTGTATTACAGAGCAAGTTGCTGATGGATAATCCTGACTACAAGGTTGTGTCTATGCAAATACTCTTTGTTAGCTAGACGAGAACAGCCGGAGATAATGTGTCTGATGCGTCCGGGTGTTCCCCCGGGCGGTGACATGCCCGACAGATGTCATCCGTGCCGTCTTGTTCGTCATGATAACTTCGTCCATAATTTCACAGATAAAACCTTCGGTTCCCCAAAGAGGCCACCGAAACGCGCGAATGGCTACGGACGCTAATGAGTTACATCAGGTCTATGTAGGGCCCGGAAAAAGCGTCCGTGACGCACCTTACTCTGCCATACCTCCATCCGATCATTAGTGTCAAGCACTACAGGCTTGCGCCAGTTCTTTTTAACAAAGGAGAGCGGGGTGAGGCTCTTATCCACCGATTGTGGAGGGTCTTAACATTTAAAAATCTTCGACCTCCACACTTTCGCGAGATATACATACAGTATCATTACGAATGACCGTGGGTGATGCATTCGATACGCAGTCAGCAGCGTACGGATCCTCCTATCCAGGGCGTCGAGTTCATTCTGTGTCTATTTGAGTATGCCGAAAGAGTACATCAAAACCGACATGACCCAACCGGTGAAGGCGCGCGCCTTGTTTCCGCCTGATAGAAGACTGTTATATACTTCAACGATAGCTTCATGTCAGTAACATCAATGCCCCACGCTTCCGACATACCCAAATACTTATACGTTTCGGATGCGGAGAGGGCTCTAAGGTTTATGGAGCCCGAGAGTTGGGTTCCCACAGATTCTATAATCTCCCCTCGCTTTACATGCATGATCGCACATTTTGTCCACACCAAATTCCGTCCTGGTGGCGCTACTGAAAGTTTCGAAAGTGTTTTCTTTATATTTAAGTGTTGTGCATTACTGTACATAATATGGCTATAAAGACTCACTTTAGTTACAGCAGGCAGAGGTGTACCTATAGTACACCCATATTTCGCCCGTTATGTTTAAGTCCCAAGTAATAGGGAACCTCTGCCTAACTCTTCGGGGCAACAAGGCGTGATGTTGTGTTATTAGGTACAGCGCTGTTTACTTTAACATCTAGTTATGAGTTGTTGCGTTTTCAGTGAACCTTCTCCTTCATGTTATGTTATAGTGTGCCGGAAACTTTTGTAAGATATATGAAATTGTATGAAATATGAATCTGTGCGAACTCACATGTAAGTCGGAGCGCGCCGGTCAGCACTGTGCTATACATACACGTACAGTTAAATTATGTTTGTGTGTAGCGGTCTGTATACAGAGGGCGATGGATCGCATGGGTGATGGGATTGCATTTAGTTTGATCACGAACCTGAATCAACAGAAATTCAAATCGCATTATTGAATTGAAATCTACATCTAATATTATAAAGTTTAATTATTTGATACGTAAGATTCTGTTTCATCTGCTAGAAGACCAGTAGCTTCAACAATGGAAAGTGCTTTTAAAATGATTTCATCCTTTTAGTTAAAAATATTTGGTTTATCTGTGGCTAAACCGCCACTGTGTCTCTAGTTCATGATTCTAACCATTAATCAAAGTTTCGCTCCCGTCTTGCAGTCCCATCTCGCAACCCACCCTGTATATACTTGTATACATACGTTACAAAAACGTCGTGGCCAATATATACTCCATACGGAAACATGTATATACATGTATACATGCTACAAAAACCGGAGGGATGTTATTAAACTGTATTCATGCGGACGTGCGTCTTCACAAGTTGTGTGGACTTGGGGAGTAGCACGGTTACTAAGGATATTGTACTTAGTATACAGCTAGGGAACTTATACGATGGTTTGATGAGGTAAAGGAGATGATATTATTCAAGTAACTCGTTGCAAGTGCCAGTCTCGTTGGTCTTGTGGTCGCAAGCGCTGCTGCTAAGCATGAGGTACTGGGTTCGATTTCCGCGTCAGGCAAAGTGTTATTTGGTTTTTTCTATCAGGAATTTCTACATTCGTACCAGCCCCTAGTTTGGATTTATACACGGCTCGCGAAATGTGGGTGTACTATAGGTGCACTATAGGTACCCTGTAGGTGCACTGTAGGTGCACTGTAGGTGTACAGGCAGGCGTGATATTATGAGTGTCATTTTCAATTATAAAGACAAAGCGTTCATTTTCATGAAAATATTTTCACTTTTTCACTTCAATCGTCAAAGAGGTCAAATACTCTAAAAGTTTGTCCATTTCAAAGTTTCATGTCATGTTCCGTGTGATGTCATTCTGCTCGAGTTAGAAAGGTGATGAAACCTGTGTATGTGTAGGCTTTGAAAAAAATATTAGCCTATTACTGTCCCACTGCTGGGCAAAGGCCTCTTCTCATACAGAGAAGGCTCGAGCATTGATCACCACGCTTGCTCAAGACGGGTTGGAGATTTCAGACAAGTTACATTAACTATAAGTCCAGGTTTCCTCACGGTGTTTTCCTTCACCAATGTCAGTAATTTCCAATATAAACTCAGAAAGTACATATGAATTGAAAAAGTCACATTGGTACTTGCCCGGATTTGAACCCACGAGGTTGTCCTCGTGCATGAGAGGCGAGGCCTTAACTACTGAGCCATCACGACATTTTTCCACATTTTTCACAATGGTTACTATACCCAAATCACATTTTCTAGCATTCCTTATTCCAAAAACTGAAATGAAATCCGGTAACGTCTTCAACATGTTCCAATAACGAAAAAAAACAGGCATAGTTTAGTGTTTGGGTTCCTACGGAGAGATTTTAGGGAAAGGGCAATGACCCTATTGCCACGCTAAAGCGATTCGGATATAATTATTTACCTACTGTGTGTGAAAGTACCTATGAACATGGTGCGTAGGGAAAGGATATTCTGAAGAGAAACACAGAAGCAAGCAAGACTAGGCATTTATTTCAATTAGGCTTGTCAGTTCAATACGTTATGAGAAAACTAGTGATCCGTTCGAAAACTATGTCATCATGGAGCAGAAGGACAAAAGATTCCATGGCAGCTTGTTTGAAAGTATTATATTTATCAACAATGCCTTCTCAATGGCCTTCCCCCCGGACGCATCTATAAGGGAACTCCAGCCACCAGGCTCACGGGGAGGTTTCCTGTCCAAGCACCCCAGGGCGTAAGGTCTTACAATATAAAATACAACCGCATTTAAAAGTAGTTAGCCATGCTGCAAGCTATCAGTCAATTAAACTGTATAATACCTATACATATATGTATACCTGTACAATTAAAGTCCATTTATAATATTAATCAGTTTAAGAACCAGCTAAAGTCATTTCTGATGGAAAAGTGCTATTACACTTAATGAGTTTCTCAGTGATGTGTAGAGACTGTGTCTGGGGAACTGTCATGATTAATAACTTTTTTTTTTACGTTATTTGTATTTTCTTTGACATTTGTATCGGTGTTAATGTTATTGAATTTTATTTTTGTGAAAACTACTGAAAAATATATTTGCAATTTTGAATAATCTATAATATGTATTTTTTTAAATTAAATTTGCATGTTTTCATGTTGTATTAGTTTAAAATTAATACTTTTCGACAGTTCGACACAATGTAATTTTTTTTAAAGAATCAAATGAATAAAAAAATTAAAACGGAAAGAAATAGAACATGAAAATTCGTCAATTTGATTTGTATATTAGTTGAACACTTTCTCTAGAACTTATAATAATTGCAAATAAAAATAGGTACTTCAGCCACAGTAAAACAAGTACCTAATACCAACTGGACAAAGCAATGAATCCGCCATGTTAAATTTCTACTATATCCACTCCACAAACGGTCTTCTGCACATCCAGGATAACAATAAGATATGGACAGCGCCCCTATTTTATAGCAGTAAGAGCGATTTTCATAGTTAAGTATTACTACTTGGCCGCACCACAAGTTCTATTACATAAGAGTGACCGCACAGATTGCTTCAACACAGTTCCTTCGGGAAAGATTCCCTTCTTATCAACACTTTATCTTTTTATGTCCGCGCTGTTCAATTGTTCAGTGTAAGCTGATCTTAATTGGCAATTAGCGTCTCCTATAAACTCGAGAGTTTCCAAAGGATTTGTATTTACAAGTTTCTTCTTATTTTGTTCTGAACTTTGAGGAAGTCATTGCTCAAATGTTTCTTACTTCGGATAAGTTCAAATGGAAATATTTATTAAGTTACTTTAATCCTAAGAGCGTGTTTACACGAGGCGTTTTATGGGAGGTTGTTTTGAAAGACTTTGAAGGATTCATGCCAAAAGAATGGGACGTTTAGTTGAAGATTCTTGCTATCTTAAATTTGTTAAAGAAATTGTCTTCAATATTGAGTGTTAAGACTGCCCATTGTAGCACATCATAGAAATGTATAGTTATTACTTCACACGACTGATAAAGAATAACTGTTGTGGTAATTTAAGTTCATTGGTATTCCATTTGTTACCTGGACTGTCGAGGTTAGATAGGTAAAATACTGGTATTCAGCTGTATCCGGTTAGACTGGAACCCAATCTCAACATATTTGGGAAAAGGTTAGTCAGATTGATAGATTAAGCTAAATACTCTGTTTCCCTGTACATTAAGTATAACTAGTAACTTGACCTTTGGGCATATTACAATTGTTCATTTAAATGAATAAAAACATGCGATCTTAAAGCTAATCTGCACAATGTGAATTCATCCTTAAGTACATTCATGTGAGATTAAAATACGTGCGAGTATGAAGTTATGGAGAGTTAGTAGAAACGTGTGAGTTTGTGAAGATTAGCTCGTCCTACATCTGAGTGGAGTAGTCCTTATTATTTGTTTTACTGTGAATACTTTATGTGCGGAGCTCAGTGGTTAAAGTATTAGCGTATAGTACCTGGGCGACCGAGTTCTGCTCTGGTGAAAATGGAGAATACTCATTTAATACTATAGGAAAATACATACTAATTCCATGCTGCCATGATAGTAGGTACTTAAGGCGAGGTGACCCCGAAAAACGTCATTTTATATTGTATTTTATTCGTAGATAACACGGATTAAAATTTTGAAAAAAACATATGATATATTTCACACTTCGATCTAGGTATTTCGGCCGTCCGATACACGATTACGTGCACTTTACTGCATCCAATTAAATCGCAAAGACACGTCTAAATTATGGTCTAATTACATTTTATTTGAGTTATATTAGGCTTTGAATAATAAAACTTATACCATAATAAAGGTCGTAAAAAATGTGATAGAAAACGGCCGTCATAATGTGAAATATGAAAATACTTATACCACTAATTCCAAAATCAAGCGTTTTCATCTTTTCATGCGCTCGCCCCGTGTCATTTAGTCCCGAGCGGAACGTCTTGGAGGTCGGACGTATGCCAATTTTTGCGAACCCGCCACCCCCGCTAAGTTCTGTTACCGACTGAGCCAAAAATGTATTGTAAATTTGTAAATAATAATACGTACCTGTATAATTATAGTTTAATTTTTAAATAGTGTTTTTTTTAGGTAGGTACTTCTTAGTTATTTTATTTTTTTAAATGAGCAAAATTAAAAAAAAAATGTTGTCGTCGCTGGGTCTACGAAGGCTGAATAAATAAAAAAAGTAAGGATGTTTTGACAATATTACCATAGGTACCTATATTATATAAATGTATAATATTTTACTTTATTAACTAGGTAAGTACCTACGCGGAATAGATCTACATACCGCAAATATGTGTGTAAAACAGTTGAATTTAAACCCTATGCCAATGTAAATAAAGACGCCACGCGCGCAAAAGTTATAATGGTTTATTTTTCTCCCGGAATAGATTTACCAACCGCATCAAGTGTGTAAAATAGTTGAATTTGAACCCTATATCACAGAGCATAAAGCCGCCACGCGTACAAATGTTATAATGTTTTACTATTTTCAAATATCAAATAGTTCATCCCGCTGAGTTGGTCCGGGTGGTTTTTATAATGTTTATTAGACTAGGTAAGTAGGTATTGTATTGTCTACCACACGTCACGTGTCTGTGGTAAGTGATAACACTATGACCTTGAGGTGGCCCAACGTACGGAGTTTCATTAGAATAAGAGACCAGCTTGACACTGCTTTTGCCACCACAACACAAAAAATAATAATATTTTATGGTGTCTGCAACGTTTGTGTAGGTCTCGTCTATTGGGCACGCCACAATTGTGGCGATAAGTCCCCTCTTTGAGGAGTGGCTAGAGAGGCGCCACGGCGTCCTCACCTTCCGCCTGACACAGGTCCTCACCGGACATGGTTGTTTCGGGAGGTTCCTGTTCAGGATAAAGCGGGAGGAAACGCCCGGGTGTCACCACTGTGTGGATCGCCCGGAGGACACGGTGGAGCATACGGTGGAGGTCTGCCCAGCTTGGGCGGAGCACCGCCGTGTCCTCACGGAGGCGATCGCCGGCGGCGATCTCTCGCGTCCGGCCCTGGTTCAGGCCATGGTCCGGAGCGAGAGTGCATGGGAGGCCGTCACCTCCTTCTGCGAAGCAGTAATGCTCGCGAAGGAGGAGGCGGAGCGCGCGAGGGAGAGGCAAAATGCGCGCCCTCGCGCCCCTAGTCGCCGCAGGAGACGCCCCGGGCGTCGGGAGTCGAGAGCCGACTTCCGGCCACCGTAGGCGCGGGCTTGCGGACGGTGAGCAATGGGTAGCTCGCCGTCCGATAGGGACCAGGCCCGGGTCGACGGCGCGTTGTGTTCCACGCGCGCCTCAAAGAGATGTCAGCACCAACTGACGGGGTCCGGAAGGGCCAATGCCTGCCGGGGTTGCGGGTTTGTCTGAAAGGGATATCGCGACCTCGGCACACAGGCAACGGAAGGAACACGGGTGGGTTTTAGTCAGTAAAAGTCTGACACGCCCTCCCGCTCCACCCAGAGCGGGAGAAGTTATTTGATCCTAGATCCATCCTCAAAAAAAAAAAAAAAGGTCTCGTCTATGCCATGTACCTAATACGCGCAACACACTCGTGCCATAGTGTAGAAATGTACAGTATGACCATTTCCTACAAAAATATGATTTATTATTTTTGGTAACGTTTAGGCACAAATTCGTTTATGCGAAGTACACTCCTTACTAAAAACACTGTATCAAGTTATGAAAAGCTTATAAATAAAATAAAAGTACATATACAGGGTGGCAGGGACATCGACGCGAAAACTGTGGTTTTAGATTAACATCCCTCGAGTTGGGAGTCCATTTTTTTTTTACAGAAAGATTTTATATTATTAGAAGCCTCCACGCAAAGTTTTAAGTTGCGGAGATAAATGGTTTACGAGAAAAAAAAAACAAAATCGAAGAAATTTAGCATTATTTAGTCACTTTTGACATTTTGTCTCGACATTGAACGTTTCGTTTTACGAAAAATCAACACACTAAAATGTTGTACTTTATATGAAATGTTGTACTTAATAATGATGAAATAAATACGTATATTTATGATTTAGATACTTTTTAAGCATATTTCATTATATTACCTATATTTTGTTGATTTAAATGAGTGCTATTAAATTAACACTTAAAATAATTTACCGACTATTGCCGTATTTGAAACCAAACGTAAAACGACGCCATTTTGTGTTGTTACTAATACTTCACTTAATCTGTTACTCTGCTGTCAAGCTCAAGCTTGGCCGGGATGCTACAAGTCCCGACACATCTCGACTTAGTCAAAAGGCAATGGGAAGGTAGGCTGCAAGAGCGAGCGAAGCGAGCTCGGGATTTGGGGCACACCGACACGGACAGGTTAGGTTAGAAGGGGATGGCGAAAAAAAATAACCACGAAGGGGATGGCGGGGTCTAAAGACCCCGCCATCCCCTTCGTGGTTATTTTTTTTAAACCACCCAGAAATAGGAGCCCCGCCGAGCGGGGCTCTGTCGACTACGCCTGACAAAAAAAAAAAAAGATAGCCATAAAGTACAGTGCTTCCTCCAACAAATCATCAAAATAAGATCGCAAAATATTTAGTTAAAAAAAACAATGCGTTAACTAAACTTCCCCCATGACGGGGGGATCTCCTACTCCCCTCCACAAATATATGTACCCTTATACAAAAAGTCCTTCCGAAATGTTTACGTCGGTTTTCAATGTTTTAGAGCAATGCAGTTGCAGGCTAAGGGCAGAGCGTATGTATCAACTAATGATTCGGTGGATAACGAGTAAGTTTTTAGGGTTCCGAAGTAAACAGGGAACCCTTATAGTTTCACCATGTCCGTCTGTCTGTCTGTCTGTCCGTCCGTCTGTCAGTCCGCGGCTTAGCTCGGAGACGGTTCGTACTAGAAAGCTGTAATTTGGCATATGTATACATATTAAACACGAAGACAAAGAGGTAAAATAAAATCAAGAAAAATATTATTTTTAGGGTGCCTCCCCTACACGTAGTGGGGATATTTTTTTTTTCTCATCTACCCCATGGTATCTTTAGAAAGGTCGTTCAAAAATATTGTGAGTTTGTGAAAACCATTTTTGGATTAAGGGATCCGTTTGCGAAATATTAAGCTTTTAACTGAAATGTTTTGTTAGAGTCAACTGTCGTCGTCCCTGCCAGCTACTCGTAAATGATTGTACTTGGATTTGTGAAAAAAAATACAGCAGTAGTATATATAACGAGTAATAACCGACCAACTTAAATTTGCAGTTTGATAAACATGATCTCCCCATACATTCCGTGTGGGAGAAAATGTTTTTCAACTACAATGTTAAGTTTGTTCTTGGGATAAATTCATCCCAACCACGGAACCCTTCATTGTGCGTGGTCCGACATGCACCTGGCTGGTTTTTTAAATATCATCTCACTCGTTATTGTAACACCATAAAAAATACATAAATTAATTAAATACACGCCCCACCTACCCCAATACAATCTTGATATTGTTATTCCAAAATTGTAATACAATTCTCATAAATTAAATGTGCCTAAATACTACTTAATTTTATAGACTGTAGCACGAAGATGTCGCATCAAAGTCGAAGTTCGAAAGTCGAATAGCGCGCTGCGCGCACTTTTGAATCGTACCCGTATTCATGATCTTCGTGTCAGTCAGATTTTAAATTCACCTTATTCACAAAAATTATAAGTACCTACTTATACCTATTTTTAATTATTATTCATTAAGTTTAAGTTTATATAATACCTACCTAATCTATCTACAACCTTAAAAAATACTTAATAAAAAAATAAACTTATAATAATCAATACAAGTTGATCTACTGCATTGCTCTATTCTGTGACCTACTCGAGTTCATGAACTTATGAGCGGTGCGCCTGGCGCGCGGGTCCCCCGCGGATCGTAATTTGTTTCGTATCGCTACTCGTTGCGGGGGCTGGGGTAAGCGTTGAATGCCTACTGCGTTCGGGTTAGGCCGGCCTTAATAATTCCATGTTGCCATGTCATAATTCTAAGGTGTCATTATTCTTATCCTAAACTTTGGGCGACGCGCACTGGTCGGGTGAAAATACGGAGAAAACAAATTTTCCCAGATATGAGACCTAGCTAGATTGATTTTTCACCCCCCGTATATTGCAACTTTCATCGAAATCGTTAGAGCCACGTTACTGAGTTGACTAATTGGGACGCCAGCGCCGCCTGGTGGCGGCGCTCGTCAGAGTCTACAACATAACACTCGGACCGGCCGCCGGCCGCAAGAGCAGAGCAGATTTTATGGGTGGCGGTCAAGCGGAGAAGACGTTTAGAAACTGTCGCGCGTTTCGAAGTACCTACAGTAATGTGAGATGCTAGTGTGATTAATGTGATCGTAAATTATAATGTGATCTGAACTGCAAACGGTTTTTCTATTGCGCAATAACCAACACTACCCACAGTACGCCCGCAGTAGTTACAATATGCCTGATAACGAAAGAGACACATACCATCCTCCGACATGTATATATATACAAATATTGCTCGTTTAATAGTATAGGATAAAGTACTCATTGACTTAAGACTGAAGGCTGCGTGTTGGGTAATATAGGTTCTGACAGTTTATCATTCAGCCTTTACCCATTTTTGTGCTAAATCTGGGCAAGGATCCAGCTTTGTGTTCATAGTAAAAAACAAGCAAAGTGTGTGTCGGGATACGCACGATGTAGGGTTCCGTAGTTGGGATTAAGAAATGTTAAGTTTCTTCTTGGAATTTATCCCAAGAAGAAACTTAACATTGTAGTTGAAAAACATGGTTCTCTCATACATTCAAAGTCAAAGTCAAGTCAAAGTCAAATCATTTATTTCAAATAGGCCCTTGTAAGGCACTTTTGAACGTCAAAGTTTACAAAAAATTTAATTGATTCTAGTCGCCCCTTCCAAAAGGTAGTTTTCGTATGGAGAAGAATGGGCAAGAAACTCCACCGTTACTCTTTTAAAAAGTGTTACAATATTTTGTATATTATTAGTTACACAATTATATGTGAAGACGAAGCAACTAAAAAAAAAAAAAAATACGTTACCACAATAGGTAAAAAGAAGAATTAATAAAAATGAAGCAACGAAAGATAAATTAATTACTTATGTAATAGATGCTCACATATTTACAAACATTGTAAAAGTAGACGATTTTCTTAAAATTTTACAATTAGTATAAGTCAGTGTGTGAGGAAGTAATCACAGAATGTAAAATCAATGTCATATAATAAAAATAATAATTCATACAACCTAAATTAGCAACCAGCTTGATTTTGTCTAGATTCTAGATTATCCTATGGAGCAGGACCAGCATGTTTCCAAGCATTCTTATCTTGATATAATCCTCTAATTTGTAATATGCTTGTTTACAAAGTGTACTTTTAATATGAGTTTTAAATTTTCTTTCATTTAATTGTTATATATCACAAGGTATTTTATTGTAACATTTAACACAGTACCCCATAAAAGATGAAGATACTTTAGATAATCTGAAAAATGGTTGACTTATTTTATCTTTATTTCTAGTATTAAAATTATGTCTATCGCTTATTTTATTAAAAATATGTAGATTTTTTCTTACATACATAATATTTTCATAAATGAATTGGCAAGGTACTGTCATAATATTAATCCTTTCAAATAGTTCCCTGAGAGATTCGCGACGATGTAGATTATAAATGGCTCTGACAGCTCTCTTTTGTAAAATAAAGATGGATTCAATGTCAGCAGCCCGACCCCGCAGTAAAATGCCATACGACATAATACTGTGGAAGTAGCTAAAATAGACCAAACGCGCGGTTTCTACATCTGTTAACTGTCTTATCTTTCTAACAGCAAAAGCGGCAGAGCTTAGCCGCCCCGCAAGAGATGTTATATGAGGTCTCCATTGTAATTTCTCGTCTAGCGTGATTCCTAGGAAAGCTGTTTGATTAATATATTCTAGCTTTTCTCCATTCAATAAGATGTCACATTCGCTACTTCTAACATTAGGTCATTTAAATCTAATGCATTTGGTTTTTTTTTATTTAGTACCAAATTATTTACCGTAAACCAATCTTGGACCTGAAGAATAGAGGTATTCACGTCGTCAAGATTTTGTGACCGTCGCGTCGGTTAATTTCAAAGATCAATGATGTGTCATCTGCAAATAACCATCAATGTAAACAAATCATTAATGTAAACTAAAAAGAGGAATGGACCCAATATCGAACCTCGAGGAACGCCCATTGCCATTTCAGACCCTAATGAGTTTACGCCGTTTCCTTGAACTTTAACCTTTCTATCTTTCAGGTATGATCTTAGTAAATCAAGAGCTGTATTCCTAATCCCATAGTGCTTCAGTTTCAGCAGAAGGGTCTCATGGTCTACGCAATCGAACGGCTAGTAGTAAGACTGTGCCAACACCTGTAAAAATTAAATGCAATGACCGACGGATGACCGATGTGGTGATGTATGGCCATTGTTTAATTTGTAATACTCTATACGTACCTATTGTAAAATAGTCAATTAATCTAGTTACATCTTCTTCACATATAATTATGAGTTCAACAATTTAGAAGCTACTGCGTTTATTGCCCATACTTTTTTTCATACGAAACTACCTTTATGAAGTGGCAACTAGAATCAATTCTATTTTTTATTAATTTTGTCGTTAGCAAGTGCCTTTTAATAGCGTACTTTAAATAAATTATTTGACTTTAACTGTGAGTAGGCAAACTATAATTTAGATAATAGTTTTCTTAAGGTAGGTAATTAAGGAAGAGTATCAAATTTCAGTATGATGCAGACACGTAGACCTTGCACCGACATACCTGTTATAGTGGCGTAGTATAGCGACTAGACGGACCGGCGCGGGCAGCCAGCCAGCTTGTATAGACGAACAAGCGGTTTGGTATACAGGCAGCTAACTTGCAACTGTTGTGAATGTGCTGAGTAGTTAATATTTTTATGTACAAGGATCTATTGGCGCGTGGCCAGAATCAAAACCATCACGCCATCGTGTTTTTTGAATATATTTCACAAAACAATTGCACAAATGCCCACCAATAGCGCCCCCCTGTCAACGTCATCCTTGCGCCAAAAGATCCTTGTAGCAGTAGATACACGCCTGTCAGTTAAGTTTTCCATAGGCTTAATAAGTTATTACATACAATCAAAATGGGTGATGGCAGTGAAAGAAAAGATGAATATTTATTCCTGTATTCTAAATAGTTTGTTCGGCTGTACACACACACATACATACAGAAAGTAGCTTCACAGTAACAAGTGGTGTTTTCGATAAAAAGTCCCGACAGGTAATGTAACTTCAGTACTTGTGACAGTTTTATATCTTGCTGTTCTTGTGGTATGGCTGATCGATCATTGTTGCGATTTAGTTTTATTTTCAAGAGAGTCTGTTATCTTATAGGTAATATTGGTTATGGTTGAGAATTTATTGGGAACTGTATTTTGTTACTTTTGAGAATAAATCTCATATGTTTTAACAGTGGGAATCAGCCATACCTAAAGAGCAAACATAACACGATATTCGTGCAAAAATATACAAAATTAGAGCACGCTTCACCTGATGCCAAATGTTTAAAGTTATCGTCACATTATTATCTCATGTCAATTTATGTGATCGGGTGTTGTCAGCAAACAATTCCAAAAATTCAAAACTTTTTGTTTGCGTACAAGCGGGTAGTAGCTCAAGTACAAAATACCAACGTGAGCTCAGAGTAGCAATCCCTGAATTTTACGTTATTTCAGTTAGTAAATTAAATGGGATCCTGCCGTTTTGCCGAAAAGATTTTGCCAAAATTTCACTACCCAAACTTTTAGCAACCTTTTTTATACCAATGCAATGATTGGAATGATTTTAGTACGCTCATTTTCATCTGGTCAAATTTTTACTTGGCAGAATATTATCAATGTCATTTAGGCATTTGGTCTTTGCTCAAATGCTTTATTACAGCAAACAATCTTTAGACACTAAACGTTTGGTCAAATGATTTGTTATGACAAAAAATATAAAGGCACAAATAATTTTTTTGGGAGTCCCAAAAAAATTATTTGTGTTTTATATTTTTTCAAAAAAAAAAACTACTACTACTTTTTTTTTAAGCTATTGCATAGCTTTTATCGGAGACTCTGAGCGCGGCGACCGAATGTAGAAATTCCGTAACGAAAAAAAAAACCTGACGCGAAAGTTTGTGAGGATGGATGGATGGATGTTTGTTACTCTTTCACGCAAAAACTACCGAACGGATTTTAATGAAACTTTACAGTAATGTGGCTTATATATCAGAATAACACATAGGCTACAATTTATAAAGATTTTATGTGATTTAGCCATAATATAACGATAAGTATCCAGTAAGTCGGAAAAAATCCTGCCCTCTGAGATCTATCTTTGCGTGCGCTGCCTAAACCGCTGGAGTTACATGAAAAGAATGTATTGTGGGGTTGTTTGTCTTAAAGAGTTCTAAATAAAAGTCCGCGACAGCATATATCTACCTTTTATGTGGAAGCCATTATAGCCAAAATAGTGAGCTATAAATACATTTAATTTGAATACTTTTTTTAAGTTGCATATTTTAGAGTATTTAGTTAATTCGTATCAAAATAAATACCTTCATCGCTTTCGGTATTTAATGTAGATAAAATTTGTCTTTTACACTAAGTAATTTGGACTAATATTTTAAAAGTTAGAACGATAAGAATGACCTGCGATGAGTCGACGGCGGGCGCGCAGAACGAGGGTGGAGGGGCGGGTTAGGCAATGACGCGCGATCGCCGAGTGCGCGACCCGAACGCGGGCAGACACGTGAGGGCAGACGTCATTGACGGTTGTGTAAATTCTGCGATTTAGGGGGGGGGGTATAGGGGTATTTTTTTAAAAAAATATTTTAAATCAACAATATTATCTTCTTATTTTTGAATATATGCTATGCAATAGCTTTACCGCGGCAGTCCTCGAGTGCCACACGTATTTTTTTTTTTTTTAAATTTCATTTTATGATTATATTAATAAAAAAATGCAATTTTATTTTAATATAATCATTTAATTAATACACTAAATTTTCAGTCTTGGGTGGTGATAAGAATATTTTGCAAGAGAAACCACATTTTCGAGCAACATGGCCAATCTCCTGCTGCGCCGTGCGGTGCTTGACGCGATCCGGGTGCCGGTGTGCGCCCGCGCCTCCTCCTCTCACGGCAAAGTTGCCAAGAACCGCCCAGTGGGTGGTACACGCAGGTATAAGGACCAGATCGGCAACCGCGAGTGGGTCGTCTACGGCTTCAACGGCCAGCCCAACTACATGGACAGGCCCGACTTCCCCATGCCCACCGTGCGCTTCCGTGCGGAAACACCCGATCTTAAGGTCCTCCGTGAGAAGGAAAAGGGAGACTGGCGCAAGCTGACCCTGGAAGAGAAGAAAGCTCTGTACCGCGCCACCTTCTGCCAGACCTTCGCCGAGTTCCAGGCGCCGACGGGCGAGTGGAAGGGCGTGCTCGGCTGGTCGCTCGCCATGGCCTCGATGGCACTCTGGATCTACATGGCCATGAAGATCTTCGTCTACAGTCCCATCCCCGAGTCTTTCAGCGACGAGAACCAGAAGGCGCAGCTGAAGCGCATGCTGGACCTCAAGATGAACCCCATCGGCGGGCTCGCCAGCAAGTGGGACTACGAGAACAACCGCTGGAAGTAAACTGGCTTACGGTAACAGGAGGGTGCTATGCCTGCAGGACGCTGTTACTCCGGGGCTAGAATAGACAAATGTAATATAAAGTGATAATATCTGTGGAAGATAAATTTTCAATTCAATACAAAATATTTGTAACTTAAAATTTAAATTTTTTTGGGAAGTGATAATTTGGCAATTTCTTTTCGATGAAACAAGGGAGACCCAAATTAAATTCATCAAAGTATATATCTCATTAGGAAGGAATGTATCGATTTCGAGCAATCGTAATCGTCCGATCACGATTGCTCGAAATCAAATCGATCGATCGATCGATCTGATTGCTCAGGGAGTTTTGTAGGGCAGTTTCAGTAGTAATTACTTGTACTAAGAACTATATTTTGAGGTTATTATTTTAGGTTCTACTTTGTTAAACTTTCATAGTAACTGTCCTTAAAGCAGACGCTTAACTTTTTATTCATTTTTGCCATTCATTCGGTCATCTTTCACTCGAAGTGAATCAAAAGTGAAAAATGAATTCATTAGTGAACCGATCCAACGATGTTGGCTTTCGGCATTCGGTATCTTTCACTCGCCTACCGAATGATCGGAAAATTAAATGAAAGAAGCAGATGAACGTTCATTCCGATATAATTTTGTCGGTTTCCTGTGAAAGTGGAATGAAACAAAAATAAAGCTTCACTCGGGTGAAGCCTCCGATATCGGCTTTAGCGTAACAGTTAAGCTTCGTGCAGATTAGCGCGACTCGACAGCGCGACGCCGACACCGGTTATGTTATACCATGAAGTTTTCTTAGAAATTCTATTGTCAGATCTGCACGAGCCTTTATTCTTTGCGTTTTGAATGTATCAAATTCGCCATTCACATAACATTGAAGTATCATGTATATGAGTTTTAAAAGCAGATGAACAATAACTGCCAAACCACATGAGTATAAAGCACAGTTGGCACCATCACACTGTGCTTTGGTCTGGCAGTTATGTTAGGCAGTTCTGGCTGGCAGAACAATGACCCGCAAACTTTATTGTGAAGTTAATTTTGGAAAAAGTAACTTAATGTACAATAATTAGCTGAATTGTCTACAGCCCTCCTTTTGGCTTTGCCGTAGTCAAGTTTAGTAAACGGTAAATATAATTATTATGTTTCCGTTTAAGGCATTAAATTGGCTACAATATGAAAAGTAGTACAGTTAATCGCTAGTTAGTGGTAACACTTACATTACGCACTGTCAAATTGTTACCCCGAACAATTTTCAGTTGGCTGTTTTTTTTTTGTTACATTAATTCATTTATTGTACAAAATCAAAATGAAATATACCCAATATTATGTATCTATTAACACAAAGCTTAATAAACCGCTGGGCTTAGAAACATGAAATTTTGTAAAATAGTTTCTTATATTATATCTAAAATAAGGATGGAAGTATTTTTGAAAATTCACTCCCTAAAGGTGGTAATAGAGGATGAAAAAGTGGAAATTCTTAATTTTTACCGATAGGAAGGCCCAGCGGGCGCACGGCTAGTACCTAATATAAACCATTTACACACCCAACTAGTAAAACCACTGTTGTGTATAAAACAATCTAAAACTAACAATGTGTAAACCACTCATCGCCT
Organism: Agrochola circellaris; assembly: GCA_914767755.1. Classification (NCBI taxonomy): domain Eukaryota; kingdom Metazoa; phylum Arthropoda; class Insecta; order Lepidoptera; family Noctuidae; genus Agrochola; species Agrochola circellaris. The sequence continues at coordinate 14,425,731 of OU611864.1, read as the reverse complement.
CATAAACTACTCAAAGCAAGGGGCCCGTCCTGTTGGAGCCTGTGGGTCCCTGTGGGCCTGCTAGTTAATTAGGGCCCGATCTCTGCTCACCCGCTCACAGCCGCGTCTTATGGTGACGGTGAAGGACCCTCGGCTGTGATTTATAATGCACTACGGGAGGGGCTCATTGTTTAGTGAGGCTGAAGGAGTTGTTAAACAAAATGGTTGACTTGATTGGTTGAAAGTTTTACAGTTTAGTGGTTGAGATCTTCTTCTTTTCGTGTGGTTTGTGACTAACCTGCCATGCTATTCTGTAAACATCTCACCGTGAAAACTTGGGTGAAGTGAGCTGTCAATAGTGTCAATTCCTGTGGAATGACAGCTCACTCCACGCTCACTTCACCTAAGTTATCACGGTGAGATGGTTACAGAATAGCACTGCTGGTGTCAGTGTTTTAAAGCCATGGGCCTCTGACTTGGCTTCACATGCCGTAGAGAAATATTCCTCAGGCATGCCGGTTTCCTCGCGATATTTTCCTTCACCGTGTTTGAAGCAAGTGATAATTCTACAATACGCACATGAATCCGAAAAGTCAAAGGCCTTGAGGTTTGAACTCGAGACCTGTGACTTGGCAGTCCGACGGTCACACCACTAGGCTATAGCTGCTTGAGATTGTAGGTGAATAGATAGCTTTTGCTGAAAACATTATTAGCTTCTTAAATGATTTACTGATTACTACTATATGCATTTTAAGGGGTAATTTTATTAACAGGGAATGCTAATAATGTTACAATAGATAATTAAACTCAGGGTAAGCGCAAACAAGCCACCGGTCGCCTCTTGCTGCGGTGTTGAGTACTGCTGTAGCGGCGCACGTGTGCGACGAATCCAAACAAAACGTACGAAAAATCATGTGTACTGCTTACCACTGGGCTACCGGTGGCTGTGGTCGGTGGGTCGTTTGCGCCTAGCCTAACTATTTAGGTGAAGCACTAAATTATATAGGCAACTAACTATATATAATTATATGTATACAACTAACTTCCACCAGCGGCTTTGCCCGCGTGATACCTTTATAAACTATAGCCTATGTTACTCAGTGATATATAACACGATACTGATGAAAGAATGCTTAAAATCGGTTCAGTAGTTTTTGAGTTTATTCATACTAGCTTCCGCCAGCGGCTTTGCCCGCGTGATACAGTTCCATAATACTTTAAGATATAAAGAGAAGGCAGAGTCAGTATAGAGGATACTGACTCTGCCTTCTCTTTATACCTTAGAAAGTATTATGCATGTTCGCAAAAACCGAGGACTTTTCAAAATAAGAAGCGATTTCCATTTAATACACGTAGTAGACATGGATTTGTGAAACCCAAATTTAGATTAACAAAAACAAGCAAGTCATTTCTTATAAACAGTATCCGCTTTTATAACAAGTTGCCAAAGTCGGTTACAGAACTTAGCGATGGGAAGTTCAAAACCCATATCAAACGTGTCCTTATCAAGAAAGCATATTATAAAATTAAAGACTACGTTGAAGAAAAGGAAGTTTGGCAATAATTCCTTCTGCACATGTGACTTCCCTGGTAAATCATTAACGGCATATTATGTAAGAGTCTATTAACTGCTCCCAAATTACCATGTTTATATAAATAATAATAATAATACCAGCCTGTTACTGTCCCACTGCAGGGCAAAGGCCTCTTCTCATACAAAGAAGGCACGAGCATTAATCACCACGCTTGCTCAAGACGGGTTGGTCTGCTGGGGTGGTGAGTTTGTCCGAAAGGGATATCGCGACCCCGGCACACAGGCAACGGAAGGAATACGGGTGGGTTTTAGTCAGTAAAAGTCTGACACGCCCTCCCGCTCCGCCCAGAGCGGGAGAAGTTATTTGATAATTTCCCACCATCAAAAAAAAAAGACGGGTTGTTGATTTCTGACTTATGTTAAGTACTAGCTGCCCGTCCCGGCTTCGCAAGGGTAGCAATATGTACTTATCAGGTTTCCTCACGATGTTTTCCTTCACTGATGTCAGTAATGTCCAAGATAAACTCAGAAAGTATATATGAATTGAAAAAGTCACATTGGTACTTGCCCGGATTTCTAACCCACAACCTCGTGCATGAGAGGCGAGGCCTTAACGACTGGGCCATCACTACTTTTTTATATCTATATATATATGACATCTATATATATATAGTGTGACATGCTATAATAATTTAATTTGACATCTGGTAATTTTATTTTAATTTGGACTAATATTTATATATATATATATTTATTTTTTTATAATAATTTTTGTAATGTTATTTTAATAATGATATAATAAGAATAATAATATAAATATTTGCACACCTTATTAGGTAATGATACAGTGTACTTTAAATCTATTTGTAACATCTGTTTATATACCACCTGTATTATGCAAATAAATGATTTGATTTATATATTTTTACATTCTTCCTTGACATAATCATCCTAATATTTTACATTATTATTATTATTTATTTTACATATACCTGCAACTTAATTTCAACACTTTATTAGTGGCTTTTGTGTACATGATAATTATTCAGATTTGTTACAGTTGAAATAGCAATCATGTCATTTCGTTTAAAATAGGTTTTTATTTTTATTAAATTATTCATATTTTATATAGATTCTTTTCTATTTTGTGAATGTGAGAACGCTGTAGGCTTAGTGGACTGTAGATTTATTGACCATCTTCTATTTTGTTAAGTACCTGGTACTTGTTGAAAGACCTACACTGTCCTCCCATACCTATTAATACTGATATTTGAAAATATTATAAAGGCCAATTATTTTTTAATGAGTAACCGTGGAATTTCTTGCCGGCTCTTCTCCATAGGAAACGACCAATTGGAACCGTGCACCTAGCTTCTGACGTTTCTTAAGTGCCCATGTAGGTTTATGTGAAATAAAATATTTTGAACTTTGAACTTTGAAAAAATCTCTCAGAGCTGGTAAATTGCTCGACAGCTAGTTTTTCAAGGACAAATATATTTTGAATATCAGCAGCTTTGCCCCACAGCAGAAGACCGTAGGACATAACGCTATGAAAATAACTAAAATAGCCTAACCGAGCTGTATCGACGTCAGTGTATTATTTCCTGACGAACTAGGCGGCCGAACTGAACCTTCCCGCTAGGCTCGATATATGTGGGCCCCACTGAAGTTGGGCATCTACTGTTATGCCCAGAAAAACTTTCGAATTTACAGATTAAAGCACCTCTTTATCTAAGACGATGTTGGGTCCTAGATTTCTAACATTTGGTAGAGCGAACTTTACACTTTTCGTTTTGTTGGCATTGAGAACTAGGTTATTTGTCGTAAACCAATTCGTAACTATTAAGAGTGCACTGTTTACATCGTCAAAATTTTGTCTATTCCTGTCTACTTTAAAAATAAGAGAGGTATCATCTGCAAACAGTACAACTTCACAAATACCCTTACATAGAATGTTGTCATTGTTAGACACTAAGAACAAGAATGGACCCAGTATTGAGCCTTGAGGTACACCTAACTGAACTGGTAGCCCGGAAGATTTGACACTGTGGCGGCATCTACACCGCCACATGCGAACTACGCATCAAAGACCTGACGTCACACAACATCCTGACGTCACTCAAATCCTGCATCGCGCAATTAGAGTTTACCGCGCGGTGGACATATATACAAGCTCACGACTTCAACCTCTGGGCAATTGCCCGCCAGACACCCGTCTGGTCGGAGGATCCTCCCTTTTCTATGGGGGATGAGTGAACTTTACACCCTGTTCCTCATGCCCCTAAAACACCATTAACATCTACATATTGGAACCTATAATGGAGATAAGATTTTTTTACGTTGAGAGGTTCGTTTTGCATACCGTAATGACGCAGTTTACGAAAAATCGTGTAATGGTGCACGCAATCAAAGGCTTTGGAGAGATCACAGAAAACCTCAATAGCATTTTGTGAGTTCTCCCATGCGTTAAATATGTGTTTCAGCAGAGCAACACCCGCATCTGTAGTCGAACGACCTTTTGTAAAGCCATATTGTTTATTATGAAGGAGGCTATTTAAATTAAAATATCTTAACACCTGCTTGAGTATTAACTTTTCAAATATTTTGCTAATGGCTGGTAAGATAGAAATAGGCCTAAAATTGCCAACGTAATTTTTATTACTTGATTTCAATAATGGTATGAGTTTACTACTCTTCATGAAGTCAGGAATGGTTCCCAAATCAACACATTTATTCAAAGTAACAACTAGATAGGGGGCTATGTTGTCTATTATATTACTTTACGATTATTATAAACGGCATACAATTTTTCAAACCTGTCAACTTATAATATTGTGGATAGGTTCTCGCAAATAAGTATCGATCCTTCATAACCACTAACTAGGTTTTATTGTGGTTTTGTTAGATCTAAGGTAGATGGATTTTATTTACAAAATAAACGTTGAAGCTTCAAATTCAAATTCAAATTTATTTATTTGCTAATATGGGTAATAAAATAAAGTTGTTAAAAATAGAGCACAGTTCAACCATATTACACCTTATGGCATGCAAATTACATGTTTTGTCTACATCACATCTTTTGCCTACATCATATTTCATTATATCCATTATCGTACACTTAATATTTTTAATGCAAATACTAACAATGAACAATGTCAAATAATTAATAGTATAGGTAAATTAAGTTTATTTGTTAAATTAAATGTCACTAGTAATAATTAAAATGTCATCATTAATAAATAATTGTCAAAATATATTTCTAATAAATGTCAAAAATAAATAATAAATAAATAGTACATAATAATAACGTCAATAATTAAACTAGTGCATTATTCACATATATCATATTTCCATACAGTATGTCTTTACATCCTCAATTAAAAATTCCTGAATACTATAATAATATTTACACAGCAAAAATCTTTTTAATTTCTTTTTAAAATCATCGGTGGATGGACTTTCTAGTATAGACTTAGGTAAATGATTATAAACACGTGGTGCCATACTGAAAATGCTCTTGGCATATAAAGCCGTATTGTTGGATTTGCAACAAATTTTGTCACCATGCCGCTTACTTCTGTACTTTTCAAAAAGCCCCCCTGAGCCCCCCCAAAGCTTCCCTGTGAAGAAGAATCTTTTTAATTTACAAAACGAATTGTGGTGTAGTGTGATATTTTGTAAGTGTCTTGTATAAATAAACTCTGTGTAATAAGTTTGCTAACTCATAACATTATAACAGTGTTGGTGTGAAATTAATGGTACCTACGCTAGTATTATGTAGAAAGAAAAAAGCTCAAATAAAAGTCTGACAGGAACAAAGTCGGTATTAAATTATATTGCCGGATGAAATATTATGTACATACATCAACATAATTTACGTACATCGTTATAACTCCATCTCACACAACACATTAATTTGGGTAGATACCTAACAGATGAAAAAACCAGCCAAGTGTGTGTCGAACCACGCACAATGAAGGGTTCCGTAGTTGGGATGAATTTTTACCAAAAACAAACTTAACATTGTTTTTGGAAAACATGTTCTCCCATACATCTATATACGTTACGGTCAATTCTCCAACTGTTAATGTAAGTTTGCAATCGCAACTTTTTTTGTTTTTGTCAAAAACCTACAAATTAACGAATTTCGGACTTTTTCCAGTCCTTGTGCTGTGAAACTTTGCGTCTTGTCAAATTTCATGATTCTAGGTCAACGGGAAGTACCTGCTGAAGCTAGAAGCCTGAATTCTCAGCGACCAAGAAAGAGGTAGCTTAGAATAAATAGGTATATCCCCAAATTACATTCAATTTGTACCAGTAGTTTAAGAACTATTGCAGGTCAATGTTCCTTAATTTTGACACACACATACTCACTCACTCACTTACTCACCGATCATTAAAATTCTAAGGTAGTTCTAGCAGACACACAAGTTTCAAATTTTGAACACTATTAGTGTTTAGCTTATTATGGCAAGGAAAAATTTAAATATACCCCAATATTAGTCCCGTTCCCTAGATATATGAACTGCTTAAGTAACTTTGTAATGGCATATCCATACTTAATATTATAAGGAGGAAAATTTAGTTTGTTTGTAAGTTTGTATGTAGGGGTTAATCTCCGGAACAACCAGTCGTTTTTTTTTTTAATCTTCTTGCATTGGGTAGTCCAATTCTTGGGGAAAGTTATAAGCTATGTAACATCACGCCAAAACCCTTAGGAGCCAAGCAAAAAGAAAAAGAGTCAGAAAGAACGCTAAGCGAAAACGAAGTAACAGCGCGGGCGGGCGATACGATGCGACGCGGTGGCTCGGGGGCTGGAGTTTCACGCGGACGAAGTCGCGGGCAAAAGCTAGTTATTTATATGGGATTACAAAGTTACTTATGCAGTTCGTATAACTAGAAAACGGGACTGAAATTGCGGTATAGTTATTTAAATTTTTACTTATTTATTTATTTATTAGGGACAAAAAACAGTTGCATGCTACAAAATACAGAGAAATAATTTAACTAAAATTTAACAAACATATAACCCATACCATTGTCTATGTTTTAACTAAAGGTTAAGAGAAGTGCTGAAGACAAGTGAAAAATTAAACAATAGTCGCTGCCACAATTCGCTGCCTAAATTACTCGCTAAACAAAATGTCCACAGCCATTTTCTTAAATAATTGCTTAGATAGACAAAATATATCCAGTTCTATAAAATGCGTGTTGTAAGAATCAACAAGGCGACGAAGAGGTGCACGTTCCCCAGCGTTAGTCCTGCATATGTCTGTATGGAACAGTTGAGGCACGCGCACCCCCCTTCGTATAACACTTCTGGGTACCTTGTAACACAATTTTTTTGTAAGTTCTATACAATCAAATTTGTTATTGCATATGCCGTGCAGTGTCATAATAGCCGCCTAGATCCCAAATCCAGAATGCCATATCGTTTCAAAAGCTGCACGTAAGGAACCTTTGATTGGAACCTTACTTCTTGCTTACTTTTTAGTTACTTGAGTTGATCGAGTGGTTGCAAGCGCGACTGCTGAGCGTGGTTCGATCCCCAGTTCAGGCAGTGTTTGGGTTTTCTGATAGGAGTCTAGATTTGTGCCTCGTGCATGTAAATAATCTCACCCCGTATTACGTGGGACTCAAACATAACTGGCGAAGTGTCCTCTGCCTACTCTTTCGTATACATACATGATGTTATGTTACCTACCAGAAAATAATATTTTCACAACAAGTTCATAATGATTGTTTGACGAGGAAATGCAAACGCACTTCGTTTCGCTCCCTCGTCAAATTAATGAAGGGGTTGAGTGAGCAATCTCTTGAGTTCAACCCTTTAATCCAGGGGTGCATTCTGTGATAAAAAGTGCTCGTAAATGTTCGCGGGATTTATTATAGTATGTAAATTATTGTCCGTGGGGTAAGCAGTGAGCAATCGATTCGAGTTTTGACGTTCTTCGTGTCGTACTTTTACGTAAAGTTTTAAAAGAAAAATGTAGCATTTGAAGCGTTTATCTTGTCATCTTAAGTTATGACTTTTTTATTTATCTCTGCTTTTTCTTGGATTCATGCCGATCAGAATATTATTGACGACTGCATTCCAAAATCGAAAGATCTATCTTATTACATGGTCAGGAAAACACTCAAATAGGGACAGAAACACAAGACAAATACCGAAAGTCAAGTGGCCAAGTATCCCAATTTCGGTAAATAAACAATTTTAATTTAATTCCATATTCTGCCAAGATTTATCTACTGTCTGTGTATTTAAGGTTAATGGTGTGTACCATTAACCTTAAATAATGTATTTAGGACGCTTAAAACTTTAGTAATAATCACGAGCAAAATTACTAGACCAAAACTAAGTAGGTACTTCAATACCTAGGTAGGTATATTTTTATTATATGTTGTCCCACTGCTGGGCAAAGTACTCCCCCATACTTTTCCACTTCCATTTACTTACCTTTTGACTTGTCTAGCCAATTGGTCAGGAACAACTCTTTAAAAATTTTAAGCTCAATTTGATTTAAAACGTCAAAATCATAAACCATTTCTCTTTCTATTATATTTACCATCGAACAAGTTCTTCACAATAAACGCGCCATGTCTGTGTTCAACTGGAGCCAACTTCTTGTGTTGTTCGTCTTTTGTTTCCACACTATACAACATGCTACAATGCAACTTCATGTCTTTACACGTTGTCCGCCGTCCTGGATGGGTGACCAGTGCTATGTGGAAATATTTCATGAAAAGTTGTTCCAAGGATTAAATTAACAAGGATGATGAAAAGTGTCCTCTTGTCAATTTGTTTGTAGTCTTTTTGCGGATATTTGGCAGCACCACCTTATAGTGGTCTTTAAACGGGGTGACATCTGCAATACCAGAGGTATCGTAGGTGCGTTGCTATGTTATGCACGGTTCCTATAAAAAAAACGAATCGTGTTACTTACCAATGGTAACATTCTATGTTGCCAAACTGGACATATAAATAGATTCGTAAGCTAATTTTACCTGTGATAGCTATATGGGAGGGTCTACTGTACAAAGCTATGAGGTCTTTGGTAAAGTTACAAGAGTCTTAATATGTTAAAACAATAACGGTCCGTAAATAGGAATCGGCCATCAGAGTGTCCAGTGAGGACCTGCGTCAGGCGGAAGGTGAGGACGCCGTGGCTGTATAAGACATTTTGCTAATCAGTAGGTAGTCATGACTTTGAACCCCTGGTTTTTTATCTAAACTAATATTCTAAATAAAGAGGAATTGTTTAATTTTTTGTATGTTTTTTTGTAATGATGGATAAACTCAGTAAATAATGAACCAATTTTTTAAATTATATCAATTTTATAAAGTTACATTATTAGAGAGTAACATGGGCTGTGTTTTATCGACTTCCACTTCGAAGCTAGTAAATTAATTATAGGGAACAATTTTATTAGCCTTGGAGTTACACAGTCACTGTCAATCAGATAAGCCAAGGACTTGCATATGGTACATGAAAAAAGTATCCATCAGATGATAGCAGTCAGAAAAATATAAATATTGCGTGCTATCGCGTCGCTTTGATCACTCTCGTAGGACGTAGTCGCACGTCTCAATATCGGTACACGTATGCTTCAGTTTTTGCTCTCTAACTGGGGCAAGTCGCTTCTTCAGCGCACGCCGCCGAGCAAACTTGGCACAAATGTGTGCCAAACTAGGCACAAGTGTGTGCCAAACTTGGCAGAAATGTATCATGTATCAGGATCGTATAGCACGTCTGTAGGGATATAGAGCAGACGGGCTCTATGAGGCGTTTCATTTGATACCTAATCTTTCTATTACGAGTACGTACTGAAGCTTAGGTTTTATTAGGAATCTTGAAATATAGACTTATCTCTCCACTGATTCCTATTTCTAAGACTTTTAGAGCTAAAATATAGATTCTTAAGTAAAGATTTTGTTTACTAAATATCTCAATAGTCTTTGTCCACACAAAAAAGCGCTTTACGACTTCGAGGAAAACCCACTTCCAGAGGTCAAAGGAAAAGGCAGTCCTGAAATCAAAACAGTCTTAAATCTACTGGAGATTTCGGCGGCATTTGTTTAAAAAGGCATTAGGTTTGGGTCGAACGGTACGGTACCCACTAATTGCGCTACCATCGGCGAAGGCACTTTTATCATAGAAGAGATAGCACAGAAGGCTGACTCCATATAACGAGTGAAAACGCATGCACACATATACACGCATTTGTTTGAGGTGGCCGTAACAATAACAAAAATTATACTAAATTAAAGCTATCATAAATATAACCGAGTTGCTAACAAACAGAGTAAAGAAGAGATTTAAAAAAAATATTTACATTATTTCGTTTTAACATTTAACAAATTTTTTTGATTCGGATTTAATGGTTTAGCATTCATGAATGATGTTATGTTAAAGTTGTTAATTTTTATTTTATAAAAAATGTATATCTTTTTTGTTTTAAGCCTTTATTTTAGACTTGCGCACCAGATACCTGGTAGAATATGACGAAAACTTAACAAGTAGGGGTACTACCTACTTGTATTCTTGCAAATTAATACTGCCATGCTATTCTGTAAACATCTCACCGTGAAAACTTGGGTGAAGTGAGCTGTCAAAGTTTTCACGGTGAGGTGGTTACAGAATAGCACTGCTGTTCTTATTCTATGAGCGCGTGCGTTTGTTTTTTCTTGTTACATGAAGTTGTCCTTCTGTACCTATCTATTCTGTGTTTTTATGCTAATTTGATTGGGACATCGTCTGTCGGTGAATTACGAGTGTATCCCCCCCACTTGTTTCGTATTATACAGGGTGACTTGCGAGTTTGAGATTTAAGTAGGTAGGTAGATTTTAGGGCGTGATGGTGAAAATGATGTGCAATTTTAACCCTCTGAGGTTCGATGGAATTTAAAATTAATTACTGTTACAATTATTGGGCTATTGCTGCATAGCATGGCATACAGTTTGGTGATGAAATAATCTTGTAACAATCCTGTTGCCGTTGTTATTAGTTGTCATTTGTGATATTATCGTACGTAACAAAAAACTACTTTTCATCGACTATAAACTTATAAATTTTTTATAATATTGCAACTTTTGGTCATTTGTAAAACGGGCAGTTGAAACCACGAATTATTACTGACTTTACGTATTTAGTGCTTCATCTCCTAAATTAGTCTTCAAATTATACCACCCTGTATGTACATACTTTACGATCTAAAACATCCAACCTTCATAAATTCGCACAATTTCAGTAAAAGCTCCTAATAATTATCCTAATGTAGAATCAAATGATAATAAAAATGTAATAACTTTGTCACTAATTCAATTTTCCATAACTGAAATGGAAACCAGTGAAAAGTTTCACTTATCTTGAGCAAATCGAGAAATTTAATTAAGAAAGAGGTCAACCAACTCGCTTTAGTTTAATATTCTTTTAAGAGACGGTTTTCGTGAGTTTCTCAAAAAGCTAATTACTTATCTTAAAACCTCTAATCTAGTAAAAATAATATTTATCAGGATCACCCTCACTATTCTTGTGCTGATCATCAATTGTTTTGTCTCACTTAGTTTTCCAAGAGTTATATAAAATGAAAATAATAACGAAATGAGGCAACTATTTGTACCCGACTGTGGCTGAGCCCAAAAGCAGGCCAATGTTTATGGTTTATGTTTGATTTCGACTAATGGCCCATCAAAACAACCTATTTGTCTGCGTGTTGACATAACTCGGATGAAGTGTTGATCTTTCGATAGCGTTTTTGCTTTTAAGATGACATAGTGCAGAGTTTTATTAATATTGCAAGTAGTACAAAAGAGCCGCTTTTGGTTCAGCTTTACTTTCCAAATTAAAAATGACTGACTAAGGAAGTTCCCAAGAAAAAGGCAACGTGAAGTCCAAGATTGTCCAGATTAAGGAAGTAAACAGTGTGGGTTTAATTTGGCAAATCCTGCGGGATATCCAGCATCCCGGGATCCGGGCACATGAGGTCTCTTCCATTCCTAATCCCGGATTTGGGGCTTGCTTCAGTGCCGATTTTAGGCCCAACTAAATTAAACTTATGTCTTTACTCGTCGGACTGTGAAACTTGTTATAAGATTTTGTCTTTCGAGAGAAATGTTAAAATAAGAGCCTTGATTTTTCTTGTTATTAATGCGGTTTCAGTCTAGTCTTAATTAAAACGTAAGTTTGTAGAAGGTTATTCATTTTTAATCTCAGTATACCTTGAAATGAGAGAAAAATATAACGGTAGACCAATTAGTCTTAAACTGACTGTGAAAGGTTTGAAGCAAAATGTAAAATTCAACCAATCGAATGCGGAAACTGTTGCAAAAAAAAAAAAGAATTAAGCAACTCTTGAACATACAGAACATAACATCACGCATGTATTGTACTACCCGAAGGGCAAGGCCGTGGTACAGCACACCTACATTTCGCCAGTTATGTTGAAGTCCCATGTGATAAGGGTTCTATTGTCACTAGCAGAGCGAAAATCGAGACTACGAACTGTTACTGAAAAACCCCAAATGACAAAAAGCACCCAATCACACTTTGCCTGAACTGAGAATATCCCGGACGTACCTAGGAACCTCCGCTCAGCCGTCTGAATTACGACCACTACACCAACGAGGCGAATCACTTGAGGATATCTTACGATGGTTGCATATTAGAAAATCAAAACTTTCCTGAGCAAATTGCAAAAGAACAACGTACAAATCAACAAAGTTTAAAATAACGATGGTCATTTGATCAAAAGTTCAGCTGACTAAAGTCTGGAATATCAATGTTTAAATTATTTATTACACTATTGACCAAATCGTTTATAGGTCAAAATGGATTACTGGATAAATTATTAATTATCAAATGGATTAACTGAAAAAGGTTAAAATAATATAGCGGCAAACCACGGCTAAATGAATCGAACTAGTTAGATTGGTTTTTTTTTTTTTTTTTTGTTAGGTTAGGTTAAAACTGTCCCGGAGCCGAGTGAGCGCAGCGAGCGGTGCCGCGGCAGCGGCCGGCGAGTGCCAGAAACGACAGGATTATATAGAAAAAAAAATACTTTTACAGAAAATATGGGCGCCAGATTTGATTAGTTATGATTTGGTAGGTACTTATATTTACATCTAGCAAATTTATTCAGTCGTCATTTGTGATTATGTAATTTGATTAGTAATGATTTGATATTTTAAAATTACATCTAGCAACTTTTGATCAGTCGTTCATTTGATGTCACACACATTGGGATTTAAAAAAAATTCAAAATAAAACATTTGGTCATTAAAATTTTGTTATTTCGTTTATTGTTCTTTTGAAATTTGCTCGAGAAAGTTTTGATTTTCTTATATGCAACCCTTACGATGACATACTGCTGTAACCAATCTATTTGAATTTAAACACACCAATTTCAAAAAGCAATCATTTGTAGGTACTAATTCATAATAATGATATTATAAAAGTAAGAAGAACCATTATTCTTGAATCTCCGCCTACGCCGTGATAGCACCTCTTACGCGGAAAGTATTAGAACAACTGCCTACTATCACAGACTTGCCGGAGGAGGAGTGCTCACAGAACTCATCAAACTCTCGTAATTCTACCTCCTGAACACAGAGTAGGAAGAACATGGAACACTCATACGTGTCTGTAACAAGACTTATTGCTTGGATTTTCGAGATTCACGGCGATACAATAAAACCCTAAGTAGGACCCGCATTATGACCTTAAGCGGTGAACATGCCGAAATAAGTTAATAAAAAAAGTGACACGATCCTGCACTATGATACTCTGTGTCGCAAAATAAACCTTCGTGTCATACACCTTTTGCAGTTCGCACCTGCATTATCAGCAATACCCAAATGAAGGCCCGTTTGTACTACATATCACTAACTAATACATATTAGCGATAAAATAATTTATTACACCATTATATTTCTACCAATCGTTTGAATGTGAGTTGTGGTGGAAGAAGGTCTAAATGTTTTTGCAACATTGCACATGGTCACTCCATTTGCTTACTCATCCGTGCTTGTGAGGACTGCCCTCTACCTCTTTATTCGTTCGTCGGGAAAGCTCAATGGCGGACACTTGAGCTCGCCCGATTTACTGCGCGCCCCAGAACAGTACATGAAAAGAATCGTAATAATAGAATGGAGAATTAATTGTTTGTTTAGATTGTACGGATTGGGAGAGAAGGGCTCTTCTTCATGTATATCAGGAATAATCCTATCTGTATCTCCATGCCAAACAGAGATAATGTGAAGAAAAGTTATCAGCAACAACATTCTGCGATCGCCAATCGGTTTACTACGCGTTATGGGAATATCTCGAGGACAATGATGGCATCGAAGATACCAAAGCTTGAATATTCTTTGTAATGATTACTTACTACTAAAATAGTTACAGTCGTTTTGGTTTTGTTATCTCAAATGATGTCTGTCGCAAAACATTTTCCGAAAATCGTGCTGTCCGTAAGTAATGTTATTATTGTAATTCTATGACCTTTTATAATTTAACTATGATATTAAAATCTGTGTTATAAGGTTGACCTGCTCATTCGTTTATTTTAATTGCATTGACATATTTTAAATTTATTCTCTTACAATACTGTGAATTTTTTATTTTATGTATTAGTTTATGGGTTTTACCTGAATTAAATGTTCTATTTTCATTTGTTACAGAAATATAAAGAATGACCAAGAATAATAATTGTTAGGCCGGTTTACCTCTCTTTAGCCACAACGGAGAGTTTCCTGAGGCCACTTGACGCAAGCATTAATACTTGAAAACAGAAAAGTGGGCTGTATATTGTAAAAGTGACATTAAAATGACAAAAGAAAAACCTTTTTAAATGATAAATGATTTTATTTCTGTAAGTAGCTTTGTAACACGCACTTTTACATGTCAATCATAATTATAAATAGTAATGAGGTCGATTATTTTGCTTGAAATCATGCCCACTACACTCTACTACTATGCTCTTATTAAGAGGTAAAATACCTATGCAAACCATATATCATAGTAGGTATTAACCTACTCACTATTCGAAAGACGCAGAACGACGTACATGCATCAAATCACTTTCAAAACTATAAAAAGTTTCCAAATTGAGAACCCGAACGAGACTGAAAAAGTAACAAACTGGGACATAAGGACCAAACAGTTAATTTTTATCCTGCACCACTGTCCCCGAGAGATGGCTCTGATTTTACGAGCAACCCTTCACAATGACTCCATTTAGATTGTTTTCTGTACTCATTAACTTGATATCGCCGCGGCTCGGAGATTTAAAAATAAAATGGTCCTCGCGGGAGTCGTGGAGCGCCGGCGCCGTACCGAAGGACCAAGAATAAAATCTTTGTAAACAGAGAATGATGTTACTGTGGAACAAAGTGCTTGTAATGCTTGATAATATTATGACAATGGTGCCGATTCTCTTGTACACCGAACTAAACTAACTTAAACTAAGACTAAAATTACTTACTTTTGGCTATGAGAATCTTAGAGCTATTCTGCAAATAAAATTCTCTAAACTAAAAAATAATTTTGACACAACTAAAATAGAATTTGACAATCGTGAATCCACGTGGTACCCGTGGTTTGCCCTAACCGGTGATTTTTTTTAGAGCCAGAGGTGCGTATGTGTTGTAGCCTCGACGTGCTTTATATGGAATTTTTATTTTTTTGTATGGAAAATATGAAAAAAATATTACCTACGTGTTGAGTGTCAGGTGTTTAAGGGTTTTATAAAGGGGGTCGAAATTTTCATTATTTTTGCGATAGGACGCACCATTTTCGAGATATAAGCAAAAGAAAAAATAAATACAGTACTGTTTTTGCACGTGAAGTCGAGATGTTGGTGTGAATTTTAGTTCATAACAACTTATTTTATACCACACCATTTTAATCGCGATTAAAATTTGTCAGGTTTAGTCTGATTTGGTCTTTTACAACCAAAATTTTAGGTGAAAAACGTCATATTCAGAATAGCAAAATTGCCATTTTCACTAAACTAAAAACTCAGTACTATCTTAGCGCTGTCAAACTAAAATATAGTTAAGTTGTGTCACTTTAGTCTATTTCAGAATAGGAAATCGTCGTTTGACAGGAATAAACTAAATTTTAGTGATTTTTAGTTTAGTTTAGAGGCATTTGTGACAAGAGAATCGGCACCAGTGTGTTTTCAAGAGTTTCACAATGGTGTTTTTGTTTTTGAACAAGTCTTTTTCGTTTTGAATTGATTCAATTTATGTTTAATTAATTTATATCTTCAGATTCCATGTATCGTTTCGTAGTGCTCTGTGGTGTTATTTTCAATTCCCTAGTTGAGTAAAAGTGTGATTGGAAATTCGATCTAGGGCTTTCCGAACAGCATTCGAAAAATAGGGAGATCACAGATTTACCCTTATCGCATCGGACTAATAAAAATGATCGTCGAAATAGGGGTGTGCAACCCTTTATGGATTACATTAGTCACAGTACTTCTTAAATAAAGGATGGCTTATTTAAATGTATGTCAATAACGTTTATCTTTTATCTTTTTGTATTAAAATGTAAGAAAGCTCTAAAACAAATAAGATTATGATAATGCTTCGTGTGGATGTAAAGTGGTGTTCTCATTTTATTTGTAAAGCGCGGGAACTTGGCACTGGGAATGCATGTAAGCGGCTCTGCTCCGACTAGAGATGGGACATCGTGCTTGCATCTTAAAACGACGCGGTGCGTCCATTTTAGATTCATGATTTCGACTGTACTTCAAGTTTCAATTCTTGAGTAAGTAGGTAAACGTAAGGCGATTTTTCATCTGTAACGAACATTTAGCTTATAATTTTGGAAATTGCACACAGGATGCCATAATTATTGTATTATTAAGTATGAAGAGACTGTAAAAATTTTAGGCACTATTTACTGACCTTTGATCGCATTGTTGTTTAGCATAGTATATGCAAACAATAACAACCGAATCTACTGTAAAAACTCACCACATTAGTCGTTAGATTACTTTAAACAATCTTTTTGCAATATCTTCTTTCAGATTTTGGTCCACTAATGACAAAAAGTAACGTAAGATTTATCAGCAAATTCTTATACAAAGATTTGACGACACTTTCAGAAAGCGTGAGCTAATCAATTAATCACTTCGCCAACTATCGAACTTTTTCCCGACACAAGTATAGTATCGTTACACCCCTATGAGACGCTGGCAGCAATGAAAGTCCCGGATCAAGATAGAACATTTATTATAGGTTTAATGTGCCACTGCGCTGGCTGCTTCGAATACCTGCTGCTTCCTTCTGTGCAGAATAGATAGGTTACGGTGAAAACTAGTTTATAAGATACTGCTGCTATTTGTGCCGACAAGCAGCGTTGCTGTATTTTTGTTTGAAAGGTATTAGAACCAGTGCATGTAATGACAGCAACATGAGACATCTTTACTTTTTCTCTGTGATGTTAAGGTGTCATTGATGTCTCTTGTATTGCAGATGTGCATAAGACGCGTTGACAACTTTCCAAGTACCATTAAGCGTGCCACCGTCAGTTTGTTTGCCTTGAAATAGCATAAAAAATACTGACCGACTGTGCTTCAGTATTTTGTATAGATTGGCTCGGATTTAAGTCGAGAAAAATTATGAAGTTATCTGTGTGAGAAGAATACAATTGTATTTTTAAAACTTTATCAGATTTGGACGAAGCACTTAATTCATAAATAGGATTTACAAAAAACCTCTTACCTTTTAAATTTTTTTAAGTTTCGCAAACGGTTCGTATTTTCACTTTCAGAGATAGTTTTAGTAAAAATAACCCAGTTTTCAGCCGGCATAGTATCGTTGTTCAGGGCTCGGGTGAAGCAATAAACGCATTCCTTAAGTTTAGGAGGTGGAATAAATCAGACGCACGCCTGAGCCAGCGGAATGTTCTCCACGCTCTCATTTGTATTAGGCTTTTGTGGATTTAACTAGTTTTACATAGATATGTATTTATTTTAATGAAATAACACAAATATATAGCATTATGCTTATACTCTCTGAAAGGGGAGACTAGAGATGAGTACATCTACATTTCGCCAGTTTAAGTCCCCATATAATAGGGGGCGAGCTTTTTTCCAATAAATAGGCATAAATCCTAACTACAGCCTATTGCTGAGAAATTGTTTATAGAAAGTTTAATAACACTTTGCCACCCTGGGGATCGAACAAAATACCCCATGCTCAAGAGTCGCTCTTACAACACTGAGACCAACGAGTTAGTTAAATTGACAATTTTATCCTTACTTTTGAATTGCCTTCTCCGACACTCAAGGGCATTGCGAGGACGGTCAATTATTTTCCAAGAACAACAACGTATGAAGTAACTGTGAAGTGGCGGCGGATAGTTACCTACCCCCTGGTACCTACTGAGGGTAAGTTTTACCCTCTAAGCGATTTTTGCTGGAAGGCGTGACGATAGTTTAATGAATGCTTTGAAAACAACTTCTGGAGTAACGGACCCTCTACTCTTCCAACTTTCAAAACAAGGGGAAGGTCCCTTTCAGTTACTTTCGAAGTTATGTTTCTTCGTTAATTATTATCATAGGTACATATTTCATGTAGTTTTTTTTTTATTCAAACGTCAATAAAAATTATGCAATATATATGAAACGTCAATTTTTGAGCCGAGCTTCTAAACTTGCGACCTCTCTCCCCTTACAGGGTTCTGTTGTTGTAAAAAGCCGACCCTAACATAGTTGAGAAAAGGCAAATGACGTATGAAAGTGTTTTAATACAATTAATAATACAATATCTATAGTCAACACAAGTTTTAAAAAAAATTAAGCAAAAAAAGCTTTTATTTAAAAGCTCTAAAAAGAAGTTTTTTTTTTTTTTTTTTAATTTTAACTATCAACTTCTAAGGAACCTCATTATGCACAATTTATTTGATCATAAAAGTTTGTCGCGCGATTTACTTGTGTAAATATACTAGTACCTATTTAATTGAGTAACTTAATCTGCTAAGTTTTTTTTTTTTTAAATTTCAGCTTATTTAAATACTTATAGGTACTTACGCAAACCTCGCGACAAGCTTTTATGATCATATAAATTGTGTATAATGAGGTTATAAGTTGATATTTAAAATTTTAAAATAAAATTTTATTTTCTTCTTTTTAGAGCATTTAAATAAAAGCTTAAAAAAAAAGTATCTTTTAATTAATTTTTTACTTTTTAGTTATCGCTGGCTAGGTTTCTGAGTCTGTTCATCTCAGCAAGTACGTCTAACCTAATCGAGGTCTCTACACCAAATTTCATGTGGATTCGAGCAACGGAGCTTATAATCACCATATTTTTTTTAACCTGCATTTTTATTCTCAGCGAACCCTTTCATTTAATGCCCATACTATCAGAAAGTATAAAAAACTTCAAAACTCCGCCATATTGGATTAAGAGTGATGTCAGAATATTTTTCTAATTATTTTCGGCAAGTCCTTTTATTTGATACCTACCCATATTGCAGAAGTGCATAAAAAATAACTATTCCGCCATCTTGGATGTTCCGCCATATTGGATTTATAATGACGTCACATTATTTTTCGAGTTCCGCGACCTCAACAGATATCAATTAAAGTCTAAGGTGACAGAATGGCTACTTCAACAAGACTATTTACAAACCGAGTCCCTACTTACATACATTGCTTAATAATAATAACTATTTCTCACTGCACACTCATAATTACACCCACTCACACTCTCCATATACACGTGGGTGTGCAATCACATCCAATCACATACATTCACACATACTCTCCTACATTGAGTGCACTCCCCTCTCCTCCTTTTTACCATAAATCTATGTTTACGAAAAATACATAATAATACTAGCAAGATACATATACTTAAGTATGATATTATATAAACACAAACAGAGCCAACTGACACACTACACAAGTCTTGTTTATCTATTAGATACCTTATAGCTGATCACAGTCTCTTAAGATACAGGTATACCTAGTTTAAGAGGCAGGGCTCAACCAATTCTTACACAGACCTTGTGGTTACAGCATAATATGTCTTTACTCTTAAGCCAACCAGTAGTAATCCATCTTTTACCTAATTTTAACCTAATTTTACAATTACATATGTATTTTCTTGTCTGTAACATAGTTGAAATAAAAAATTATTATTATTATTAATTATTAGTTACTCTCAACAAGCCCTTTCATTTGATACCCATATTGTAGAAATGCATTAAAAATAACTATTCCTCCATCTCGAATGGTCCGCCATATTGGATTTAGAATGACGTCACATAGCTAATCGTGTATTGTCATCCAAACAAAATTTCAGCTCAATCGGTTGAAGATATCTGCTTCAAAATTGAGTAGCAATATTCCACCAGAACAAACAGACATACATACATTGCAAGTTAAATAAAAAGTTTTAATAAAAGATGCAGTTGGTACTAACAATTAATGTATAGGTACATATCACACCAGAACTAAGACCCCGTCAAAATCATTATTCAAGCCACGCATCCATCCTCATCAAACAAAACCTCCATTATTGTTATTCAACTATTGGTCCGTCCTTCAGTACAAACGAACCTATTTACATCTCCATTAAACGGACGGTTATACTAAACAAATATATCGCTTCACACTCAAAGCTCGCGATCCTTCCGCATGTGTTTGTCAGTAGTTTATAAGTGGGAACTAAATAAACAGCCGTTAGTTCGGTCCTTCGAGACGGGAGCGTTTAAACTCGCGTTAAACTGACAAACTGTTATAAGAGTATTGTCTGTTGAGTGCTCGGCAGTGAGTACACGCGCTTGTGTTATTATGACATGTTTATTGTGGGAATATAGTTGTTATTATTTATTTAGAAGACAACTTTATCATTATTTAATCTTATTTAAAAGCTAAATCGAATCTTCAGGGCGATGCATGATGTACCCACAGCATGGTTTTCTTTGAGTTTTACACTAGCTTTCACCCTAATCAAAAACTTTGGATAGATTCGTAGAATATGCGTTATAGGTCTAAAAGCAATTCCGCCACTGATGGTCTAATTTTAAAACAACAGTGGCGGATTTGCTTTTAGACCCCACAATTATTGTAACACTGGTTTACAAATTCGAAATGTGTACTTAATAAGTAATGAACCATTTAACTGTAATGCTTTTAATATAAACAAATAATTAATGGCCACCAATTTCCGTTATTTTATCGGGCGTCGTCCAGCATGTTATTGTTTTATGTCAATCATGTCTCCTCATTGGACATTTATTGCTCAGTGGAATGGCAAACTGCCAACTTATATAGCGATATGTCATTGACATTAGTGACACCAATCATATCAGACCTACTTTTAACCAGCGTTAAACATTAACGCTAAGTTTAATAAAAAATCTAGCTCAAGTGAAAGAGCCAAGATGATTTCAAACACACGGCGCCCTTTACACGCTAACATCCTAGTAATACAAAGACTGAAAAGCCGCAACAGCTTTTGAGAGTGTGTCCTGAAACTATCTAAAGAAAGGCTAAAACTGTGACGAGATAGTGCTTCTCTACCCAACCCATTCGTTCAATGTGCTTAAAATCTCCCATCTGGACATGAGTTGCCTTGGCTTACCTGGAAGTGTTTAAATAGACTCCAGGTTGGCCGAAGCAAGGAAAATCTGCCCAGGTGGAGATTCACAGATGACTCCATCCTGAAGTGTAAATATGGTGCTGTTCCTTAAACAATGGGACATTTAATATCGTGTCCTGCGGGACCTGTTGCCTGCACGTTACAGGAACTGATAGACGCCACTCATGGTGCCAAACTCGTTGACAAATTCTGTACCAACTCTATTTAGATTCCCATCAACCCGATATAAAGAATCTCACTAGCTAAAGTTAAAACACAAAATTCTAAACAGTTACAAAATACCGTACCCAACTCAAAGTTATTTGGCAAATCGTGCATACATTAGTGAATCCAATTCAGTGGTAAATTGCGGCTAGTTCCAGTATTTCGAGGGAAACATTATAATATTCGGACCGCAGCACACAACGCTCCTAAATCCCGTCGACCGCGGCCTTCACACCTGGATTATGAATATATCCAGTGAGTGGAGCGAGCGGTAAATAATAAAAACCGTTTATTTGCAAGTGGTCCTTTAGTCCGCAATAGTAGCGGGGTTAATTTTTTTTTTTTTATATCTCAGCAACTTGTGAAGACTGCATTATTTATGTTGGAATTGTTTAGTAAATTAAATGAAACAATATGATTAATCACAAAACATCTCCTTGGTGTTCCCCCAAGGGCTAGGCAGAGGGATAAAATAGAAAATCGGAACTCCAGACTATTAGAGAAATTCCTAATGGCACAATGCAATGCAATGTACATAACATCTTGCATGCTTTGTGTGTGCATACTCATGTTTAAGACAAATAAATGATCATTCATTCATTCAATAACACTTTGTGCGACCGGGGAATCAAATCCAGGATGCCATGTGTAGACGTTGCGCTTACGACCACATGATCAACATTACAGGTCTGTATAATCATGATCAACAGCGGTCGAGGCACTCACGAAAATATGTGTTACAGAATAATGCAGTTAACTTTGACCAAATGTTTTATTTATGGTTAATATTTTCTGAAACTTAGAACCACACCGAGACCAAAAGGTTACTATTTCACTTCTATATCTTTTTACTCCAAAATCAGGTGTGAAATGTTACCGCGCTCACAAAACGTTGTTTATGATCAGTATAAACGTGCAGCCATCACACTCTTATCAGTACACACATAAGGTTAAAATCCCAATGACACGTTCATCCCAGCGACTGGAATGTGTGTCTCTTAACAACAAAGATATAAAGTTCATTTTCCAACAAAGTGACTTACGGTTGTGGAAAAGGTGTCTACTTTTCTTTTGTTATTGCAACAATGGCTGCTCGTAGTTATGACGTTCATTGCATCTACGTTACCTTTGACTCTGTTAACTGTTGGCGGTAAAGAAGTGGTGACCGTGTTTTTATTATGTTGAGAGAGATAGAAGTTATTCTGTCAAATAATATAGCTAAATTATGAGTACACCTTCTCACAGCATTAAAGATTGAAGGCTATCATCAGCCGGTTTCTGAAAAGATACAGTTGTCTTTCATGTCAACGATAGTCTGGCTGTTTTTTCGAAATGGTTCGCAGCTAATAATCTTTTACTTAATGCGAACAAAACTAACACCCGAATACTGAAATGCCACTCAAAACTTAAGCGTTACTTAAAACTAGTTTCAACCAATCAAAAGGCTTTAAACGTCATAAGTAGCGCTTAAGTTTTGAGTGGCGTTTCAGTATTCGGGTGTAAATGTATTAGGTTCTCATTACCAAATGTACCTCAAGTGGGTCTAAATCTAAAACTTAATGGCAAAAAAGTAGATGCAATTACGGAAACTATATTATTATGAATTATTTTAGATTCGATATTGCAATGGAGCTGAACTTAATCTACCTGAAAGAGTTCTAATGTGGGCCATTAGAACTCTTTCAGGTAGATTAAGTTCAGCTGCATATATATGCAGTAAGAAAAATGAGGCAGTTGACTGATATAGCCACAGCTATACTTTGCTTATTTCCACAGTATTATGTCTTATGGCGTTCTGCTGTGGGGATCGGCAGCTGACGTAGATTCAATTTTCATTTGACAAAAAGGGCAATCCGCGCTATCTAAAAAATGGGTCCTTGCGAGTCCCGTAGAAACAAGTTCAAAGAAATTGATATACTGACTCTGCCTTATCTTTATATCTTAGAAAGTATTGCGAAGCTTTTAACACTGTAATTCGGAAAAATTGTAAAAACCATTTACTTTGCACTACTGTGCACCTAGCTTCTGACGTTTCATAAGTGCCCAAATTCAAAATATTTTATTTCACATAAACCTATTTAAGTGAAATCAAATATTTTGAATTTAAATTTAAGTAACGTTAAAGTTGAGTGTTATATATAAGTTCTCAACTTCAAATTCTCAATTCACAAACCGGGTGTATGCGCGTTTGCGCGTGTTCGATCATGATAAGTTCAGGTTAACTTATACGGCGCAATTCTGTCCATTGCCCAGGGAAAGGGACACTTTTGCTCAGCAGCGGTACATTACGGGCTAACTAAATTGATAGATAGAACTGAAACCAAGTATATAATGCCTACCTGGTAATTGGGAAAAGTGAAACTGCAAGCTCAAAGACTATCCGTCAACAAAAACACTGAATTCGAGGAGATTTCACACAACTTTAGCCATTGTGGGAACACCAAAGAAAACATGGACGGAATATGAGAAAGATGATTATTATGGCTAGAAAGAGGAAGACTACAGAGATGGAGGGAGATAGAGATGTATGGGAGAAGAAGACGGTGAGAGCAGGAGGGTGGGGATAATTACCATCCTTCAAATGCAGCAAACGCGTCATATGACGAACCTCTGAATATTACAATCTATGAATATTATAAATTAAAGTCGCTTTTCGTGTCTGTTTGTGTGACCGCCTTGTTCTTCTAAACTACGCGACAGATTTTGATGGAGTTTTCACCACCATTTAGATAGTTTATTCCGGAAGGTTTATGTCTTTAAAACATTAATATTTTCTTATATATAATGAAGAAATCTAGATGTTATGTCAAGTTGAAAAAACCGTGCGCAGGAGGGGCTAGAATAATTCTAAATTACAAATACTATCAAATATTATTCGTCCTTAACCGAGACGCGTCGTAAGCAAGTAATAACCCCGAGCATCGCCTACATCTGATCGATCACTCAACGCTATAAAGGGCTTTCGCTGTAGTGTTCAAGTTCAGATCGATCCATCAATCTCCACGGCGTGCTCTAGGGCCTATGTTATGTGATAACGAGGTGAAGGTTATTAGGGTAATATAGGTGGTCATGGATGTGAGACGAATAGTAATTATGAATCGGAAGAAGTGTGTCTATTATTTCTAAAAATATCACTAAACAGTATTCATAATCTTCTCATTCTAAAGGCACGCGTTATCTTTTACTTATGAAATTCGTACCTAGGTCCTTAGTCAGTAAGATTTTTCTTATACTATAGCTTACATTGAAAAGTTAATGCTTATGAGTAAGTGTTCAAATTCAAATTCAAATTCATTTATTTGCCAGAATGTAGGTATACAAATGTATGATCTTAAAACTATAATGGCCCCTTTACATTCTACCATTACTTATGGTGTGCAAATCTTTAATTTTAACCTATACAATTACATTCCTTTAGTTATAAGGTCCAATAAAAACAGAAAGTAAAATAAAATTATAGAAAAAATTATAGAATTGTTCTTGAGATGAAGTAGGTATTCCTCGAATCATGCCTCAAGAAATAAAGATTTTTTTATAGGTAGCTCTCGGCTCGTTTCAGTTATTTATATAAGTAACTCTCGGCCGGTTTCGGTTATTTATATAAGTAACTCTCGGCTGGTTTCGGTTATCTATATAGGTAACTCACGGCTGGTTTCTGTTATTATTTACCGAGGCTTGAAAACTAAATGAGTATTCCACGAACAGTAGAGGTAAAGAAATGTTGAATGAATTGTTTACAACTTTGTTGTTTCTTCTCTAATATTATTGGATGGTAGGCAGTTTGACCTTCACCTGGAAAGGTCATAATTATGGTATAAAAAATAATACCTGACTACTGAAAAAGCACGCTCTAAAAAGTATGAAACAAGAAAATATTTCAGTCAGAAATCAAGACATAGGTACAAAAATGGTCAACGACAAGCAGTCGTCGCATACCTGTACACCTACAACATTATTACGGCAATCATTATCATGTACTGTCTAATACTCGAACCATTTATTTCAATTAAACCATTTACAGGCACTTTTGAATAATCAAGGAGTCGGTCAGTTAGACAGAACGTTGAAGCTAGTTAGTCTGAATCATGTAGACCAGTGTTTAAATCACACAAGCTCTTCGTTCCATGCATTTATATTTACGAATTCGCAAAATTTGTTAAAATTAATTCTAAACTTTTTGAAGCTAAAAACAAGTTTTATCAAACGAAAAGCCACACAGTATTTATTGAAAATCCCTGTAACTATTCAGGCGCAGTTGCATGTATATGGCGGCACTTATATATAGGTACCAAACTCATTGCGAATTTCTCAAAAAAAAAACAACTACGACAAAAAAGTCAACTAAAAAGGTAAAAACAAGACATCACAGACAGACTCATTAAAAATCCGGAGTCACACGTAATCTATTCGATTTATGCCCTATATTTGTTTTTTCCATAAATACATCACATAATTCTCAAAACTAAATAATCCATTCTCGTATATTTCTTCAGCTATTTCAATATTGTCGTTACATATAGAGTAAATAGTAAACAAGCACATTTTCTCAAGTAACGTTATTTAATCTGATGTCCTTACAACGCTACCTCGCGATATGTCGTGTGTCAATATTGTCACTGAATGGCTGATATAAATAGGTAGGTAATGTTGGCAACATAAGTTCTTTAAATCTCTTAACAGAGGCTGTTTGCTTTAAAGGAGGCTCCGAGCACTAAACCCTTTTTGTTAACTGGAGCATGAATAAAAAAAAATGTTTAATACATCCATAATAGTTATAACACCTAGGCTAGCTAGAGGTGTGCGACTGTGTAGTTAATACATAAAATGAGCATCAAAACAGGCGTTTGGGTGTCATATATCAAACTCAACTCAAACTCAAAGCATTTATTTCAATGAAACCATTTACTGGCTCTTCCGCACTTTAGATTGTCAAGGAGTCGGTCGGTCGGAAAGATGAAGCTAGTTGCCCATTCTAAAGCATAGAGGTTTGAACATGGAGCGAACGGGCAAGAAACTCCATGAACACTCTTGTGTGCTGTAAGAGATCGTAAACTGTTTGGTTCTACATACCATGCAACCTTTTCGAGAAATTATGAGATTATCGCTATTTTGAATTCAGAAGGCAGAAAAAACAATAAGGAGTTAGCTACAGAGTTGACAGAAAGGGCCATGAAAGAAAAGAAAAAAATATTATAGACTGAAAAGGAATAATGTACTCCTAGTAGTCTTTAAATTCCAAATAGCATTTTATTCAAGAACGTCCCGGTAATACAAGGACGAGGAGTCCTTACTCTACGTAAGTATGTAACGTATAGTGAAAGGAAAGATGTGTCTCTGCCTACAAGGCAGGCGCTATGTTATCCCGTGGAATGCACTAGCCTAGGTTTACCAAGCGCGCTAAACGTAAACATAATCTTAATTACTTTTTGATTTTTGGGTAGGCCTTCGGAAAATCGAAGAATTCGTCAATATACAGTCATTAACACGGCATGTTTTATCCTACCTTCCTAGCTTCGTTATGAGTTTTTCTAACGAGATAACAATGTAATAATTTAATTTAAATAATACTGACCTTATCTCGCAGTGATGAGTTAGGTTTTCATTTTGATAAATTTTCACTCGTATAACCTTGAACCTTTATCACAATATATCGAATTCACACTCTCATTCACCAAACAAACACTTGATTACGATAACACAATATGTATAGGCCACAAACAAACCCGTTATCACAACTCATTCGACATAAACTATAAAAACTTTGTTTACACAACGAAAAACTCTCCGCGGCCATCGCGCGTACTGTATTCCCGCCTACTATGAGCGCTGTGTCATAGTACGGGAGGATTGCCGAATGTTACTTTTGGAAATACGATTACGATAACAATACGCTATAATATCAGTAACTATTAGCCAAATTATGTTCGTAGATAAATAAGCTAGCTACTTATGTGTATTTAAAACAATATACAAGAATATTTATCATCGAAACATTACTAAACACGGCGGCCATAGGATCAAAATTTATGCATTACTAAACTTTCGTTACTTTTTTCACTGACATATTTATCACTTTTGATAAACTAACACTCAATACGAAATCTACACTTATTTCTCAGTAATTCATATAAGATTACTCAATGTTTTCTCCTCGAATCCGTTAGTTTATGACGCACACCATTGTGCATTTAGCGAAAGTTTGTTTACAATATGGCGTCGTCGTGCCACAGATACATTTCGTTTTGTTCTTTTTTCGTTCGTTTAGTGGTGTTCCCACTAAAATGATCATGTTGGCAGTACAAAATAAACGTCAAATATCATCTTCCAATGGCGAGCGTAACCTTGACAAATGTTATGCACCAATGCGGTGCATTTGACATTTCGGGCGTTTTTTCTTATGCACTTAAGGGGTATCATGCGACATTTAATGTTACCCAGTGCTTATAAGACAGAATACGACGAACACTTAAATAACTAGGTGAGTTGCACCTAGTACCTACATATTATTACACTACCCACATATTATTACACTACCCACATATTATTACACTACCCACATATTATGACACTACCCACATATTATTACACATACCTACCATATTGGGTACTTCATATTGTCTTCATCAACCCACTATTCGACAAACGTATGAATTAATGTTTTTTTTTCTGCTAGAATATAGGTACATAATATTTTAGTGACAAAAATAAGTTTTGGCTAAGTTAAAACAAATAGTGGTCATTTCTGCTAACAAAATGAGGAGTAATTTTTAAGGTATTTTTTATGTTTAAACTATAAGTACTTAATAAGGTTTTTTTACTATTGGTAGTCATCTATGATGGTCGTTATTCGATATAATACTTACCAAGCAATTGATGAATATTTTAAATCATAGAAGTGACGTGGTTCTCTATTTGTGAGAAAAAAAACGCCAATTTCATAGGTGGGAACCCAGTATTATGAAAAGGCTACTTTTCAATCGTGCAAATATTTAAGTGGATAAAACAATTGACTACAGTCACATTATAGAATTACATTCCATAGCAGGCATACATAAGAGTCACTTTATTTGAAACAAAAGAAATAAAAGACTTCTCATTTTTCATTACATCAACCACAAAGCAATTACCACGTGTTTTAATCAAACTGGAAATTACACTCGAGAGCAATGAATCCGGGTCACTTAAAGAATCCTAAAAATCTCGGAAACTAAAAATGCTAGGTTAATGCAATAAATTGTATTTAATAGACAATGTAATCCTCAAATGAAGGTATTAAAACTTCTTAGTTATTGTAAAGTTATATCATAAAAAAATCAAATTTGAAAAAGGGCCACTTTCGAAGATGGAACTACGAAATTACAGCATTTGGTTTTGCTTTTGTTTGTAATCTGTCTTTTATGTGGGTACATAAACCATGTTGATAGTGCTCTATATTCATTATTCAAGCTGAAATTATGTCGCTTACGCCTGAAGAATGCACCAGAATACTTACAATGCTGGAAACCGGCCGGAGTCAGCGCGATACAGCCAGGACTGTCGGTATGTCGCTGTCAACAGTACAAAGAGTTCTCCGACGTTACGAAGAAACTGGTTCTAACCTACGCAGACCAGGAACGGGCAGAACCAGGTGTACCACAGCACGAGAAGACCGATACTTGGTGAACACCATGCTTCGAAATCGCTTTCTCACAGGAACTGAACTCACAAATCAGTTTCGACGCCTCGGAGGAAGTAACCCAAGTGCATGGACAGTAAGACGTCGGCTTGCTGAATCTAACTTAAAACCCCTTAGACCTGCAAACGGCCCTAAACTGGAGCGTGGGCATCGTATTTCAAGACTAAGATATGCCCAGAGCCACGTAAATTGGAGTATTGAAGATTGGTCAAAAGTTATGTTCTCCGACGAATCAAAATTTATGCTCTACAAGCACGATGGAAGACACAGAGTGTATCGAAGACCAGGGGAAAGATTCAAGCAAGCATGCATCGAAGAAAAAGTAGCCTACGGTAGTGGGTCTGCACTTGTGTGGGCCGGAATTTCTTCTGAAAGTCGCACAGAGCTGGTGATCATAGAAAACGGCTCTTTAACTAGCGTAAGATATGTGGAAGAAATCCTCAATGATCACGTTGGTCCATTTATGGTCAATTTAGGTGAGGATACTATATTTATGCATGACAATGCCCGACCTCATACAGGTAGGATTGTGAATGACTACCTTCAAGAAATGAACATTACTCGTATGGAGTGGCCAGCGCGCACCCCGGATATCAACCCGATCGAGCATGCTTGGGACGAGCTAGGCAGATGCGTAAAACAACGAAACCCTCCCCCAATCACGCTTCGTGAGCTCAAAATTGCTCTCACAGAGGAATGGGAGAATATTCCCCAAAATCGTATAAGGAACTTGGTGTACAGCATGCCAAACCGCGTAAACGCAGTAATGGAAGCACGAGGAGGCAATACGAAGTATTAAAATTCAAGAAAATCGTAATAAAGTTCAAAAATTTCATGTTTCCTATTTTTGTTTTAAGGAGAGATCAGCAGTTTTTTTCTTTATGTAATTTTGTGTTAATAAAATGTATGGTGACTCATATTTTTTTTACTTTCATTTAAGGAGTATTACATTGTCTATTAAATACAATTTATTGCATTAACCTATCATTTTTAGTTTCCGAGATTTTTAACATTCTTTAAGGGACCCGGATTCATTGCTCTCGAGTGTAAATTAAATTAATGAATGGACGTAATTTTATTTGTTGTTACAATAAAACACGTACCGTGCACGTGTTTTATTGTAACAACAAATAAAATTACGTCCATTCATAAATACATGTAATTTGATTTACTCACACAAATAATTACAGCTGTATTAAAATGTCATAATAAAATGTTCGTTTAATATTAATTGTGCCATTTGTAATTAGTAGTGGCTGCAGGCGATATAGTTTATCTGCTGTAATTTTTGCAACATATTTTTGGAGTCCTGTCATTTGTTGTTCTTGCACAGTAGTTAGAAGGCAGAAAGTCTGACAACCAGTCTTTTCAAGGGATATCGTGTTACCAAGTAACTGGGGCACTACTAGGCAGTCGCTCTATGTAAAATACTGGTATTCAGCTGCACCTGGTTAGCCTGGAAGCGGACCCCAACATAGTTGGGGAAAAAGGATGGTGATAACTCAGTGGAGTGCTAATAGTAACCTTGTTATGATTAGAATAGTTACAATTTGGAATAAGCAACACTATTTTATACATGATAAAATTGACTAGCCTGTTGCCAGTAGGCACGGTTCCAATCTGGATTATAGTTTTTGTAGTTTTGACACTGAATACAGAACAAACCAGAAGGTGCCTTTGATCGTAATTTCGCACTGTGTTCAATAACAAAATAAACACTCTTCACGTCCTCACCTGCCTCTCTTCGAACCGTGTAATAATTTACCACTGGCTTGAAAACATATAACATTTTTGGGGTAAAATGAACTGCTATCTTATATTCAGGTAGAGATTAATTTTAATGTAAAAATAGACTTACTTTTGAAAAAGGGCCGAAGAAATTTCAAACTAATTACACAAACTTTTAATCACTTTAGTTTATACATTTAATTGGGGCAACAGAAACTATTTTTTTTTCTTTAACTATGCCCTAACTACTGTTAACGTTTGCTAACGGTTTAATTTTAGTTAGAAATCTTTGGGGAAATGTAATTATTTGTTTCATGTTAAGATATTTTTTTTTCTTCTGTTTGATTTCCCTAATGGAATAAAATAAAATAAATAAATAAGTCAAAAAAAAATCAACTGTCTTTAAATATTGGTTTAATTTTATACGCGTTCCTGCCTTCTGGCTCGTTATGCGCTCTGTGTTCGGAGCTAAGGACCAAAAAGTGTGCGCGCTAGGAGGCGAGCTTGTTACTACAAACCAATAAGGTTGTACTCTATAAAATGAAAACGGCCTTGTGCTGCTGTTTGTATTGGAAAGCGGTCTGATTGCAGCGGAAACACTGGCCAGCTGAGATTGGATCATTTATTTTGGAGAGTTCCAACGCAGGATGGAAATCTAGGAAATACGATTATACAGAGTAATCTCAATGTTATCTTGTAACTGTGTATTTTCTGGCTAACTTCATAAAACATATCTTACTAATCTGTTGCAAAGGCTCATGCTTATTGAAAATTTTACTTATCTGGAGCTAAGGACTAAAAACAAGAATTAAATTAAATGTCAGTTGTGCTTGTTAACACTACACGAATACTACATATCTATTGTAGTTTTTGCGAATTGTATGATAAAATTAAGACGTTTGTAATGAGCAAGGGGAGACCTTTGCCTGAAATTGAACGTTCCATGTTAGGCTTGAAAGTTACTTAACCAGAAAAACGAAAATAATTCAAACATGATGTGATACCTATTTTATCGATGTAGTGATATCACAGTTCTGATACAAATCGATAGGTACTCCAACGCTAGTAGTGTCGAGATTGGCTCAGTTATTATTTGGGCAGCTGTTGGGAGCTCGTTACGTCATTTTATTGGACGCTGTAACTTGCTGAATGGCTTGTTTTCAGCCAGTTCCGTTAAAACTAGCAAAACTGCTGACGTTCATGAAATAACGCAGGAATATGGGATTTATCGGCGGAAATAGTATAAGAATTCATGTTTTGTTCAGTTGTTTTATAATGTTCAAAAATGTTCTGGTTCCTATCATAATCATAAGCGGAGACAGAAATTTATAGACGCACTGACGGCGCCAAACTCGTTCAGTTCAGGGCTGACTCAATATAGATTGCCATTGACACGCTAGAAAAAAGAGCAGCTAATGTGCTGAACGGGTAAGGCGATAGTTAATAGTTTTCATGATACTTCACTTCGGGTCTGACCTGCTATATGAGAGTAAGATAATAGATTTTTTTCTTAATCTTACAGTTTTGTGAGATATGCGAATCGATCTACAAATCTGACTTTCTCCAACCACACTTGAAACCACTAACCTATGAGCCACTTACACGATTAAATCAACCCAAGTACAATATCCATATCATGAGGAGGAATCCCCTCCGATCTTCCCTCGAGTATCGTCAGGTGAATCCGATATATTCGTGTATATACATTTACATGGGTAATACATTACTCACCGATACATTAACATCGTGGTATTATCTCACAAATCGGTTCGTAATATCGGTCCGTATGGAATATCCATTTTATCGGCCCACAGTCCGATAATTGTGTTCATATTACAATAAAATTCGGATTTTAATGCTGTAGGTAGGTAGATACTTAATAATTCTACGTTTTGATTGGATTGCATTGGGGAATCCAATACAAAAACAAAATTTGCAAATGCAAAATTATTTTGATAAACGTTTATAGTTATGTTACGGAATCACACAGGAAGACTAAAGGATAGGTATATATTATGTATAGTAGAATGAAAGTTGCCAAATTACCTTATGGATCGAGTTATGAACTACTATTACTCGTAATTTTACTCACTTACTAATGAAACTTCTACGTGTACCCGGATCAAAACTATCCTGATTTTTAACAAAGATCACAATTTACCTATGTATATGCTAAATTACATCTAAAATCGTTCAGCCGTCAAGTAACAAGCATACAAAGTCACTAACAAACATCGAAACTTTTTCACATCAATTATATTAGGTAGGTTATAACTAGTGATATGTTCGTGAGCTATGTAACAACCACGCACTTATAGTCGCGGGCACAGCTAGTATTGGACTGGACTGTGTAGTTAATTCAGCAAATTACATAATAGTTCGGGAGCTCAATTGTTGGTCATTTATAACAACAGCGAGCCCGCGGGACGCTCGCCTCGTCAGACCGTACGTATTATATCATCATATATTATATTCTGGGTTTGTTGTTGTGTAATGTGGACTGAGGGACAAAATATTATTAGGCAGGCAGTTGCAAGATATTTTATTACACTTTCTCAAGAAAAATATATTAATATAAACGTTCATTTTGTTTCAAAGCAAATCGATTTTTTGCACTATTAGATAGAAATTAAGAATACACTGTGACCACAAATATGTTTGCTAAGCATGGTGATTTCGGCAAAGTCACCTAGTGTCTTGAAATCGTCAAAGACATCATGAACGTTGCTATTTTTGAGATTTAGGTATAACTCATTCATTACTCTATCGTTCTAAGAAAGGCTAGTTGAGTTATTGAAAAGATAGAAATTAATAAATGTAAGTACCCTAAATAATTTCCATTAAAATATTTCAATTGTACCCATCTTTGTAATAAATTTTATTAGTCTAGTCTGTTGAAAGCGTCGCGACGACGGTCAAAAAGATTCCATCCCTTTCTGCTTCAATTGAAATTCTCTCGATTCCGTCATTAGTACGATATGAAAGCGAGATAGAATATATTACGACAAAGGATGGACAGAATTCTCCAATAAAAACTTATGCGAACAAAAAGACCAATAAAAAAGTTGGTCCTTTTGGATTTCATTTTTACAAGAGCTGCATGGTCGGTGGTCCTTAAGAATCTAGATTCAGTAGTCTTACTTTAAACAATTCAGTCTATTTGTTTTTCTGAGTGTCGAAGCATTACATTTTACACTAGCTGTTGCCCGTGACCTCGTTTGCATTTGTTTTGTACTATATCCAAGATGAAAAGCAGCCTATGTCCTTTTCCAGCTCCCAGGCTACCTGTCTGACGAATTTCATAACTAAAAGACAGAGCTGTTGTATTTATAATATTACTAGTTTCCGCCCGCGGCTTCGCCCACGTGGTATGCTGATAAAAAGTAGCCTATGTCTTCTCGCAGCGTTCAAAATATCCCCATTCCTCAAAATCGGTTCAGCCGTTTAGCCGTGAAAGCGTAACAAACAAATAAACTCACATTCACATTTATAATATTTAAGTTAGGATTAATTAAGGAAGCATGGCATGATTATCACGCTTATATTTTACATAATAAATATGTTAAAGCAACTTATTGTAATCCTTTTGAATGTCTCTACTCTGCGACACGAACGCTACAAACTAGCAGCGACGTATAAAACTAATCAAATTCCATTTCCGCGGACGTCAGTGTAAATGATAGTAATCGCGCGGCGGTAATCAGCGCCGGCGGCAGTGTATGCTGAACAATTGAACATCGACGTGCATGTGAGGTCATTGTTGAGGAGCTCATGGTTACATAGGTGGTAGAGATCGATTTATGAGGTGAAGGCGCGATTTTGTTTTTTTTTATATTATGTAGATAAGTAACCGATTTGTGAATGCAAAAACTACTGAGCCGATCAATTTAAGCTCGTTTCTGGTTACAAATACATGTGTCATTCATTATGGGGATTCATCATTCATATCAGTGCATTGGGTAATGCCCGGTGTCCTATTCTGCCGTGCAGAAATCCGCATCAGCATCCAAACCTATTTTTAACCGACTTCCAAAAAGGAGGAGGTCATATGTTCGACGCGTATGTATGTTGTGAAAAATAAAAACTTCTTACAACAAAAATAAAACAATCGAATTCGGAAGTCGGTGGCAAAAAACGATAATGCAAAAACAAAAACACCGAGTTCCGACATTAATGTTATTTGCTGAGGCGCTACAAAGCGCCTCCGCTATCTACAAACTCTCACACTCTCCTCTCCGTTCGACAGCGTGGATAAAGCTGCTCCGTGTGGCGCAATTTTAAAATAAATCGTTTTATAGTCATTTACGAAACAGGATGACAATTGACCATTCCCCCCCCCTTATCTCCGAAACTACTGAGCCTAATTTTTTTTAAAGATCCAGAATATAGTTCCATACTCTATAGTATGGAACTATATTCTGGATCTTTTATTTCTCTTTTTTTCTTTTTGGTTTTTCTGTAATCTATATTACAGAAAAACTTACAAGAAATCTATTGTTTTAAATAACATGGCAAATCTCTCAATATTGTGCGTTTTAAACCTTACATTTGCAGTTGAAATGTACCGGAGAACATGTTTTTCAACTACAATGTTAAGTTTTTTCTTGGGATAAAGTCATCCCAACTACGGAACCCTACATTTTGCGTTGCCCGACACGCACTTAGCCGGATTTTTTTAAACTCGATGTGCTGGAGGTATAGGTTTGAATAGATCACTTTTACAAATTAATAAGTTAGATAAGTACACTATCGCAATAGGTTACCCTGTCATGATATATGTAAGTTGAAAAAGAAATAAATAAAATTGTATTTTTTTAAATACAATTGTCTGTTTTAAAAAAAAAAACAGATATTTAAACACAAATTTAGACCGACTGGAATCCAACTTCAATATTGTTAAAAAGGCTTTAAAAGTCCAAATCAATTGTATCACCATTAATTCTGCCAGCACGCGATGCACTCGTAACAATTAAACATGTCCGCTCACGTAAGCCAATTACCGCCAACTTGACACGCAATTTTACTATCGTGTAATAGAACGATATTATTTCAAACGATAATTATCACGTTTTGGGCCATTACGTGAACATTCTCATGGATAGTTTTAACTAGAGGTGTTCCTGAGCTATCCAGATGGTCGAAATGGGGAAAATTTAAGTTAATAGAGGCGGGATTATGCCTTTTGTGTTTACACTTAAGGACTGTTTTGTTTAAATCGGATAATTTCTAATTATAATAGTGGTTTAATTGTCGTTGTGATCCAAAGGTACTTCAGTACTAGGTCAGGAGTTCAAAAGTTGACTAGTTCAATTAAGTAGATACAAAGCAATGTATCTTTTTCAATAAAACATTATGAGGAAACTAGACATTCTTTGTATCACGCCTGTATTTCACGAAGGGGTAGTTAGAGACATCTGTATAGTATACCCATATTTCACTAGCTATGTTCAAGTCCCATGTAGGAAGCGACCTTATTTTATAGGGTTCTGTACCTGAAAAGAAGTCCGCTTAAAGAGGTCTAGTGTCCACGATTCTCAGTAGTGAGGGACAGAATGAAGAAGAATATATAGCACTTCGTTGTCCGTCTGTATGTCGGTCAGTCTGTTAAGACCCATTTTCTTAGGAACGCGTGAAGGTATCAAGTTGAAATTAATATCAAATACGTAGATCTATTGTTTCTTGGAGCGCTAAAAAAAACAAGCTTCTTAGTCAACACAATAAAAAAATACGGCCATTTATGTGACATGTTGATACTCGCAAATGTTTGTAAAAAATCATATAGAAGCCTGGGTTTCATACTCCGTCGGGCATCGGGTTTTACAAACATTACAGCGGTAACAGCATTGTATAATGCTCTGATACGAACTCAACTTGAGTGTAATGCTGTCATATGGGCTCCACATGAGATTAAGTATAGTCTTATGTTGGAACGCATACAGAACAAATTTATCAGGTATTTGTATATGAAACTTTACGGGGTCTACCCCTTCTATCCGTTGATGTACCCAACCTTGTTCGTAATTGGCATGGTTGGGTACAACAAACTGGAGACAAGAAGGGACCTGGCTTTTACCACGTATATTTTTAAGCTGTTGCGCGGTAAAGTGTTTAATGCTGGTGTTTTGAAGGAGATATATCTGAATGTGCCTGATAAGTACGCATTGCGACGCCGACGGCCACGGTTGTTAGCAGTGCCACGCGCGCGAACCAACCTGCTCAGTAAAGCGCCCCTGACGCGAGCCTTGCATACACTGAATGACACTGCTGATAGGATAGATTTATTTAATTGCTCTCTGAATGAATTCACAAAAGTAACATTGTTTGTGTTATGTTATGCTAATATATAAGTAGTAGCTTTAATTTTAATTTAGAATGTAAGTAAAGACCACGCTACCGCATTAGGATTATTGCCTGTAATGATAGTTGTGTTTGTGATAAATAAATAAATAAATAAAATAAATAAATAAATCAAAACCTACAGGGTACTTTTCGTTGACTGCACAAGTAAAGGAAAAAGTCGAAAAATCGTTAAATTGTAGTTTTATCACATATAAAAGACTATTTTGCCTTTACAAACTTACATTTGCAGTAGGAGAAATGACCGTGGCGCATAATGATGAACGCCAGAACATGTTTTTCAACTACAAAGTTAAGTTTGTTTTTGGGATAAATTCATCCCAACCATGGAACTCTTCTTAGTGCGTGCTCCGACACGCACTTACCCGGTTCATTTTTTTGTTTATTTGATTTTTTTCTATTGCCATTACCCGGAGAGAAATAGACTCCGGGCGCCTAATGAGACATGCCTAATGGAAAACTCAGTAACACCTTTCCCAACTTGCGAATCGAACCCCATGCTCAACAGTCACTAAATCAACAAGACGACAACAATTATGAGTAACTCCTAGAATATTGCCTAGTTTGTCTGTTAGAGTAATAAACTCGCGTCAGGACTAGCTCTGTAATGTTCCGGACGTCGGTTCCAGTCCCAAGACGGACACAAGTTAAATTGAGTTTGTTTGTTAGAAAATTGACAATTATAGCACAGGAGCAGTCCAGTAACACGGTAGACAATAATATTAAACTAGTTTAGAAACCATAGTATCCATATCTATACATATTAATAAAAGTAATATTTCGAGTCTGTCTGTGTGACCGCGCTCTTCTAAACTACGCAACAGAATTTGATGATGCTTTCACCATCATTTAAAGAATTTATTCAGGAAGATTTATTAGTATAATATATTAATCGTACATACAATAAAGAAATTCTCATGTTTTTTTTCAATTCGTAAAAACTCGATGACTCCAGAAACAAAACTGTATGTTTAATTGCCTCCTTGGTCTAGTGGTCGTATGCGCTACTGATGGGCATGGAGGGGGGTCCGATTCTGAAGTCGTGCAAAATATTACTGGGCTTAGGAATTTCTAAATATCAGCCCGAAATCTGGATTTGTTACCGGTTATGTATTTTTGGCTTGCGCCCTTACTATTACATGGGATATTTCACTGGAATCCAAGTGTTCATTCACCGCATATTGTGCTGACATACAGCATGTATCAGATGCTGTAAATAATGACCACTGCTACATATTAATCTCTATATTTATTTATACTTAAACTTTATATTTACAAAAAGCATGAAACGTTTATTGTTCTAAATAAAAAGAAAAGTGTAGCGCTACGAAAGCGTAGCTCGTAGCAGTCGTAGCGCGTAGCACGGCGTAGCCGAGCAAAGCAAATTACGTGTGTTTAGCCCACCTTTGCTGCTTTTGTTGGCATTTTGCGACAAACGGTAGAAAAAGTATAAAGAAAGGAGTTGTTGTTTTGTTAATTGTGTGTACAGAAACCTACTGGTAAGTTATTATGATGAAATCCAGTGTTTTAAAACTTGGCAAATATATTTACCATGGTTTTATTTTGTTAACTTTAAAAAAATTAAGCCTTCTATGAGAACTATAAAAGAACGTGACAGGACATCATCGTGAACTTACGAATGCCTTAACTATAGTGTTATATTGCATTTAAAACCTTCTTCGAAAATTGAACAGGAGTATTTGACACTTTCTATAACAATACCCATTAATTCTTCTGAGATTTCTTCAAAGATTTACGTGATTTTTTCATTCGTTCTTCTTCATTGATATCCTAAGAAGCTTGGATGCTTGCTGGATTGGTCCCGTAAAGATTTTACCACACTACAATTTTATAAACGACCTACCATCATCATAATATGCCAAGCGTTTTCCCAGCTATGTTGGGGTTGGCTTCCAGTCTAACCAGATGAAGTTGATTATCAGTATTTTGACGACCTATTAACACCACATTAAACCTACCTCATTTCTTACCACCAAGTAATAGCAATAACAAGAAACATTTAACCGTTAATACATAAACTGCTCGGTTTGCTCCTCACAATCACAACCGCTAAGCCGCATTAGAACCGCGTCGACTTCACTCACTAATTATATCTCCATTACGTCGGTGGGTTAACGTAACTATTTGTTTGTTAGTGTCTTATGTTGGTAATATAATTGAGGGTTTTATGCGTTTGGAATAGAATAGAATATTATTTATTGTTGCAGGAGGTGGTTAACAAATCAAGTTGTTTAAAATTAATAAAGTATCTCTACAAGATAGCTCTAGTGTGTACAATAATAAGAAAATAAATAAAAATACTTAGTCATTTGATTTAGCTGCTGCTTCGGCAGAGAAAGCCTTGGTCCAACAGTGAAGTGTTACGTCGTGGTATGATCGATAAATAGTTTTCGCGAACATTGGTTCGACAAAATAACATAATTAACGTGGGTAGTTGTAAAATGCGTTTAGATCATAGAAATATAATAATATAAAATATTATATAATATATATTCTTATATCTATGGTTTTATATATTTTTATATCTATGGTTTAGATCGTGAACTTTGAGCTCCTTTCACAAAACTGTTTTGACGGTGACTTTGGTCTTTGAAAATTTTGTAACTACAGTTATGTTTGTTGTCCGATTAGGAGAAAGTACTTTTGTTGCCAGAGAGTGAGAGCCAGAGACAATAATTCTGAGAATATTAAATCTAACTTAAAATCCCCAAAACGTGTTCATGAGTGCGAAAGTCGTCAGTTATAGCACACAGTTGAGCCTCACAAATAATATAAAGCTGAGAAGCGACTGGCGGTCTGTGCGGTCTGTGGTCTCAACAACTACGAACTAACTTCACTACTGACTCACTGGCGTACTAGCGAGTACTGGCAAATAGCATCCTACTCACAACTATGCTCATTTCACGAATATGGACCAAATAAACAGAGAGGCAATGACGGAACACCGGAATACCCTCGAAGGACAAAATACAGATCACATAACATAAATCTATTTAACGTTACATTACGCCTGTCAAAATTCAAAAAAATTCAAAATTCAAAATTCAAAAGTCATTTATTCAAATTAGGCTGAGAATCAGCACTTTTCGAACGTCAAAATTACATAAGACAGTCCCCCAAAAACGCCCACCCTTCACCACTTCCTAGTGCTTAACCTTTTTTTTTTTTTTTTTTTGAGGATGGGAAATTATCAAATAACTTCTCCCGCTCTGGGCGGAGCGGGAGGGCGTGTCAGACTTTTACTGACTAAAACCCACCCGTGTTCCTTCCGTTGCCTGTGTGCCGAGGTCGCGATATCCCTTTCAGACAAACCCGCAACCCCGGCAGGCATTGGCCCTTCCGGACCCCGTCAGTTGGTGCTGACATCTCTTTGAGGCGCGCGTGGAACACAACGCGCCGTCGACCCGGGCCTGGTCCTTATCGGACGGCGAGCTACCCATTGCTCACCGTCCGCAAGCCCGCGCCTACGGTGGCCGGAAGTCGGCTCGCGACTCCCGACGCCCGGGGCGTCTCCTGCGGCGACTAGGGGCGCGAGGGGGCGCATTTTGCCTCTCCCTCGCGCGCTCCGCCTCCTCCTTCGCGAGCATTACTGCTTCGCAGAAGGAGGTGACGGCCTCCCATGCACTCTCGCTCCGGACCATGTCCTGAACCAGGGCCGGACGCGAGAGATCGCCGCCGCCGATCGCCTCCGTGAGGACACGGCGGTGCTCCGCCCAAGCTGGGCAGACCTCCACCGTATGCTCCACCGTGTCCTCCGGGCGATCCACACAGTGGTGACACCCGGACGTTTCCTCCCGCTTTATCCTGAACAGGAACCTCCCGAAACAACCATGTCCGGTGAGGACCTGTGTCAGGCGGCTGTGTGAGGACCTGTGTCGTGCTTAAGCTGGGAAGAAGAAGTGGCGCAACAAACTCCCCAGCAGCACAGCTGTCTGTTCAGTTAGAAAAACTTGATTCTATATAATAATGCTTTAATGCAAAAATAATTTACATAAGCACAAATTGCAATCAACTCATAAAATAAAAACATTTTAATGAGTAGTTCCCGAAGGCGTAGGCAGAGGTGTATTTTATAGTACATCCACATTTCACCGTTTTGAACACTTTACCCAGCCAGCAGCAAATCGAACCCAAGACCTCATGCTCTAAAAATAAAATAAATAATTAAAAAATTAAAATACACAGCTGCCCTGCCAAAAAACGAACTAAAAATTTAAAACAAGTTGTTTTATTTAATCTGTATCTATAAAAAGAAAGGTCACTCATTTACTCGCTGACTAAAATACAAAATAAAATGTCATTGCAGTCGGGGAACCGTTGTGTCGTTGTGTGGGACACTTTTTATTAATCTAAGAGGTCCCCCGATGATCCCAAGTGCCTTGCACTTGAGATGAAATAAGGATTCTAACGATATCCCATACTTTCAAATCTGTTCAGATATTTATAAGTTATGGTGGATCAAAGAAACTCACATACACTTCTTTTTGGGCAGTCGTGTAATAACGTGTTTTTTATTTAAAGTTACAAAAATATAACAACAAAATTCAGGCTTTCAATATTTTTTACCGAGAACATCGGATTCGCAAAATAGTTGTGAAACAAAATTAATGAAAGCCAATGTGTGTAAATTGTTCCACCTTTTGATATGACTGATTGAGCACCGACAAAGCCATCGTTGATTGGCACTTCCCCGCCCCTCTTACAAACTTCACCACAGAGTAAATACTTCAGTAGATCAATACAAATTTCGTTTCGTTCACTAACTTTATTCGGAATGAAAATAAAATGTAGGTACATAAATTGCAACTTATACTGCCAGCCTTTTGGGCACTTTTCTTGTTAACAGCGATGCGGACGATTTTTTTGATGCCCTATGATTGTCCCCCCCCAGCCCTTCTTATATATTTGTGCTTTTAATTTATTTTGTAAATATAATTTTTAATTACCTTAATGAACCATCGGGATCCATTTTCAAAGCAGAATTTGCAAACGTACAGATATGTATGGATAAGTTATATTAATATGCTTATACCTAATTCATTAATAAAAATAATGACAATTGTAATATCCTAAAGGTCGGTTGTCAAAAAATATGTGAAAATTACAACACCTGCTATGAGATTTCATTAGGCTTAAGAGAATCGAGGGATCAATTATTTACTTTGATAGATAGCACACGTTTTCACAAGTATTTAGGTCCGTCACATGAATCTGTATCATGTCAAACGAAACATTTACAAAGAACAGTAGTAAGTAAATATTTAAAACATACCTGTTCTGTAACTTGGCTGTTCATCAGAATGAAAGAAGACAGAAATT
The DNA here is from genome assembly GCA_914767755.1 of Agrochola circellaris. NCBI lineage: Eukaryota > Metazoa > Arthropoda > Insecta > Lepidoptera > Noctuidae > Agrochola > Agrochola circellaris. The sequence goes on along the minus strand of OU611864.1, from coordinate 14,383,298 downwards.
ACTTTTCTAATCTAATATTTTTCTTGAAGAAAATCTGCGAGGGCGTAAATGAACCTACATGTGTCTAAGAAGACTAGTAATTTGTCTAATCGAGTTCAAGATTATCTCAATCAATCTTCCTGCCTTTTCCCAACTATGCCAACTATGTTGGCGTCGGCTTCCAGTCTAACCGGATGCAGCAGAATACCTGTATTTTACATCGAGTGACTGCCTATCTGACCTCCAACCCAGTTACTGGGTAACACTGGTTGTCAGACTTTTTGGGCTTTTTACTAACCGTAACGAATAACACATATGTAATGGATGGTCACCCATCCACGAATCGACCACGGCAAGCATAGTTTAACCTTCTATCAACACACGTGGCTGTTTACCTAGGTTACTTATCGCACGGAGTGGTCCTACTGCCTTGCCTACGCTGTGTCCCGGGTACCCACAGAAGGGAATATAAAAACCGCAGCGAGTTTGATTGCACAAAGCGTTGTTAGAAGTACTTGCACGACACACACACGAATCAACGACGCTTTTACAATGCTTCACTAAAACTTCGTATTTTTTGTCTGAAAGTGTGGACTACCAAAAAAAATAACGTAACATTTTGTAAGCAAGCAATGTTTGCATCAGATAAATTGCCAAAAGGATTCCTTAATTATTACAAAAAACTTTTTTCCAAAAAAACACACTAAATATTGAAAATAAACGGAAGTCGGGGGCAAAAACGAAAACACAAAACCAAAGACACCAAGTACCGAGATTAAAGTTATTTTCCACATTGCAGTGTTTTTTTAAAGTATTTTTTTTTACTTTGTGGGTAGTGTTTTTTGTTAGTCGGTGGTCATTTTATGGAATAAGTTTAACCACATTTAAAAAGTGAGACATCACGTAAACCGGCCTAGTAATCACGGAGAATCGATGTACCATGTACCATCAGGTACATACATTAAAAAAACCCGTTGAATGCATAACCTCTTCCTTTTTTGCGGTTGGTTAAAAATAAATAAGGAATCCTTTGCTTAAAGTGGTACTTTTACTACGATCAACGTCATATTAAACTAGATTCACGATATAACGATATAAATCACGTTTTGCTCTTGACTTACATTATATTGCTAAGCGGGATAAAGCATTGTATTTCTTCTAGCAGATCATCACAGATATTAATAATAGCTTTTCTGAATTACAACTGACAAACTTGCAACATTTTGTGCCAGAGGACTTCCAACCTTACTCCTTTACGATAGCGGCGTTATTCATGTATGATTTTCTAAATTATTTTGACAAAAATGTTGCAAACGTTCCAATCGATTATCAACTTTGTAGTATGAGAGATAAGGATGTTTTTATATTGACAGAAACTATCAATGTGAATACGACTTGCGACAAAAACGTGCGACAATACACCAGAGTCGTGTTTTTAACCGAGACGCGGAGTGTTGTGTGAAGTCATGCCTAGTGCAGGACAGAACAGTAAGTCAACGTGAACGGGACACAATGATCAGAATAATAATATAATGTTCCCACTTCTGAGACTCAGGCCTCCTCACTGTGAAAGGGAGTGGGACACAGTGCAGGTTGATGGATGTTACGTATGTCTTCGAAGTATACAGATAACTGGGATTAATATATTCGGACTGAGTCATTTATGGTAAAGAAAAACTAGTTCCTAGGCCCCCAAACAACACGGGTGTGTAGGACAAGCTGTCATATCGTAGCATCATCATTATTCAGCCAAGACAGAGGCGTCTCCTCAGCGCTGTCACAACGACTGGTCCTGTGCTTCTCGCATCGGATTCCCGGACCGTCAGTAGGTCTTGGACCTTGATCAAGATAGTACGGTGGACCATTAATTAACAAAATGAGTTTAATATGGCAAAGTCCTAAAGTGTTCAATGTTTTCGTAAGGCCTGAAGGTACCTGAAGTTTAATTCATCGCAATTCAAGGATACCTAATCACAATGTTTAAACTTGATAACTGTTTTAAGGGTCTATGTCAATGTTTACGTGATTGATACACGTTGATGCGCAAATTGATCGTCAACCAAATGCAATTGAAGCGATTGACAATATTACTACTTGTTTGCAATTGATCGTTTCGGGGACCCTTAACACATACGCGGTCACAAGTAAGCAAGCTACTCGTTGCCATAAGTGGCAACTACGAATAACCGGGTGTGGGCACACTCGAACGAGAAATTCGAGACCAATTAAATCCTTCCACTCTAAACACCACAACCCGTTGTCCTACTGCGCCCTTCACTAGTCGCGATACATCGAGAACAATAGCGCATTGTCTCGTCCCGGCCTCTCGTCCCGTTGTCCGGGGTTTATCGCGCCGATCCCGGGATTACCCCCCCTCGCATAGCGACACTTTATGAGCGAAATGGCCGCGTACAGAAGAACAGTTTTATAGCACCCGTGTGAGATAACAAGCGGCACACACATTGACACCAAGGAAATAATAAAATACTAGTACACTCCATGTCCGTGGTGTAAAGCAGGCGCATGTCTGTGCGGTTGAAGGGAACGAGGCAGTTAAATGACCAACTGATACGCCAAAACTGATGGCAGTTGAGTCGTAACAAAATATAGTAGACACGGTAGGCACTGTGGTATAGACAGTAGTCACAAACATTCTTCGCCAGCATGTTTAAATGACATGTAATATATCCTACTAATCCTACTATAATAATATTATAATATTATAAATGTGAAAGTTTGTATGTTTGTTACTCAATCGCACAAAAACGGTTGAACGGATTTGGATGAAATTGTGCACACAGATTTTTTATAACCTGGATTAACATATACCTAGGATACTTTTTATCCCGGGAGTACGTTCCCGTGGGATAATTTCTGACGTCCACACGGGTGAAGCCGCGGGAAAAAGCTAGTATTTATAAAGTTAACTTAAGGTCCAAGTATACCTTAGTAATGCCTTAAAAACTATGTTAGTCCATCAAAAGATTACATTTAGACTGTAATAAGGGGCGAACCTATTACTATAAACCAAGGAGACCTCCAAACTCCGGGTGCTACTGAGAAATTCCTAATCTAATAAAACTGCCTCACCTGTGAATCGTAATCCCATATTGAACAGTCACTTGTAAACACTAGGCCAAGAGGTAGTCTCGAGCTGAGTCTTTTTCCAAGGCCTGATAATAAGAGTAACGAATGAAGTTAAAAGTGGTCCTTCTGTCCTTTCCTTACTCTATGCCAACTGCATGCGAGTGAATTAGAATTTCCCGTTTATTCCCGCGTCTCTATTTTATGCATTTTAATTTGCAAAATGTGTGACAACATTAAAACGCAGTCCGTAGTATGGCGGATTAATATTTTTTCCTACAAATGAAGAAAAAGAGAAAAAATATTGTGGTGTTCCCTGCATGCTGGTATAGAGTTCCAGGAAACAGGAAATGTTTCAATCTGCAGAGAAAATATAAAATGTTTCCGTATTTTGCAGCTTTAGTTTTATAGCGCACATAATTATATGGTCTTTTGACTACAAAAAGACCAAGTTTTAAAATATGAATTTAAGTCATGTGTCATGCAGTTTTAAGGTGATCAATATTAAAAATGTGTCAAGATACTTATGTCAAAATATAGTAGGATGCTTTTCTGGGTAGTCAGCCCCGCTGCCAACCTTGCTGAATGGCTGATCATTTCATTCGATTAATATTTTATTTAATGGCAAATAAATCAAAGGTTCTAATGGTAAATGGAAATCTACTATACAAGAGGTCTGGCTATATCAAAGGTATCGCAGATGCATTTAAGTCCCAGAGTCACAGTTTAGATACCAGGACCCATTCTGTTCAAAATGAAACACAGCAGCGCTGCTCGGCGGTAGAATGTGGCTATTTTATTAAGCTCGTTCCATCACACATTTGTTACACACGTTCTACTAAGAAATGAGTACAAAGCGACTACAATATAAATGTGTGTTACCCTGTATTCAACAGAGCGCATCGCCCCTCGGCCGCGTGTCGTCGAGCCGGCCTTGTTTCAATCTCGACCGACCGCGCCGGTCAGATACCCATAAGGGTGAACATCTGACCGGCGCGGTCAGATGTTGTCATGATGTAGTCATTTTTCTTAATTTTTTTTTTTGCTTTATAAAACAACACATTACAAATAAAGTGTGACAGAATAAGTATATCAGCTCCTAGGTTCCCCAATTTTAGAAGACAGCTTTTCTCTCTTCATCGACGAAAAAATCAAAAACTTCAAGGACATTTCGGACAGACTCTCCAAAATTAATTTACCAATTTAATATCTTTTTACTACATTTATTGTCAGGATTAGGTAAAGCAAAAATCGCAAAAAGTCTTTAGTAATGCAAAAGCAGAGAGTACTTCATCAATCAACACATATGCGAAAACATTTTATTTAATCAATCTAAATGGACATTTTTATTTAATTTCAATAGGGCAACAAAATATTTATAAAAAATACCTTGATCCCTAGATACTTTTGATGTGTGTAGATAATTATATTGTTTCAGAAGAAAATTAAGATTTGCCTGCCGATACCCCTGTATTAGAAATAACTGTAGAATGAACATGAAAAATTTGTCAATAATTTACTATGTATTTTTATTTCAAAGTGAATTGATAATAATAATATCGAATAACAAAATATTACGTGGAGTGATGTACCAACCCACACTAGGTTGTTTTGTTTAACTGAAATAAGTACAAAAAAACTAATATGATTTTAATTGGTTTACGTCTAGCGGCACTGTATGATGGTGCTTGTGACAGCTTACAAAAGTGTATATAATTTTATGTCAAATACTGCTTAAATGATAGCAGCTGTAGTTGTGCGTCACTATTGTGGCGTCTCTACCGGCGTATTATGCGTATACACAATAAACACTATCTTCGTGTCATTTCGTTTGTTAGTCGTCGCAGGCCACCATACACTGCCGGTAGCTTAAGTAATTTATTTTTAATATTTACACTAGTTATTCTTTTAGAGTTGATTTCTGTTTTTATGTAGGCACCATAAAGGTTTGTGAGCACTTTTTAAATTTAATCATTAGTATTTTAATTTCTCTATTTGATTTTATATACTTAAAAGAAAAATATTTATGTCATATTTTAATTACCTAATTGTCTCACTTTACAAAAAGAACAAAAGGCTAGACCAAAATCTAACACATAGTTGCCCTTTTGACTTTAGAGCAATATAAGTTAGCCGGTAATTCCTAAACTAAAAGACAGTTATCGTGCACAGATTATTCAGAAACTGTATTTTAGATCATAAATCTGCATAATATTAGTATCTCTAAACAATAACATGTTAAGTCACAGTTAAAGTCTAATAACGTTTTTTCACAAGTGCAGTTCATTGAATTTCAATTAATTTACAATTCTAAGAGAGGGTTTAGTGATTTAACTGTTATTTAGCATTGAAATTGCATGTAACTGTGACTCAAAGTAAATCAATAGCGGTTACAAGTAGCGGGCTTTTAGATCGTAGCTCAAAATCAGGTTTATTCACTTAACGGCCTTTTAGTAAACGGACGGCAGACTTATTTAAAAATATAGTCATCATCCTACGCTAGCCTTTTCCTAACTATGTTGGGGTCGGCTTCCAGTCTAACCGGTTGCAACTGAATACCAGTATTTTATATGGAGCGACTGTGGCCTATCTGCCCTCCACAACCCAGTTACTGGGTATCTCGATACCCCTTGGTAAGACTGGATGTTTTACTTTCAGGCTTCTGATTACCCGTAACGACCTACCCTTAGCCGGGAACAACGGCTTAACGTGCTTTCCGAGGCACGAAGGGGTCCCGATATTGTAATGGATGGTTACCCATCCATGGTCCGACCTCGGCAAGCGTAGCTTAACTTTCGATCGACCCTTGTGGCTGTTAGTAAGCCACGAGATCTCTTAGAAATAAAACATACCAAAAGATATATAAAAATAATTTTTATTCGCTTCACTATAACCCCTCTCACAACAGATCCAAGTACCAGGGTATAAGCATCCCTCGGAGCCTCGCAGGCAAAGGAAGGATTTTCCTTTTAAGCGAAAGAAAAGGGGCGAATAAGCCGCCATTCTAAATTACATGTCTAAATTATTTCCGTGCGAATAAAGCTCGAGGCAACAGCTTTCTTTCAAAAGATAAAGATATTTTTACTTTTTGTTATTTTTGTGCTTCATCATGAAAATTGGCTACACTTTTGTAAAAGGTGATTAATCTTAGGAGATTTAGCAGTAACCTAACTAATAATTACAACAAACTAATATTACTTCTTAATACATCGATTGAGGATGGCGATTCCTTCTTATAATCCTATTCATGTTAGAACATTCTGTTTAGTCATTTTCTTATTATTTTACAGCAAAAATAATCATTTTCTATTCTATTCTGTTCTACAATAACAACAAAACAATCGTACAACTTTATCAAATTAGGTACCAAGTCCTAGTCCTGTCAAGCATCCCTCCAACATCTACATAACTAGATTCCATTCATATCATGTAAACTACACTTTACAAAAGCATTTGTCGAGATTGAATGATTGCCGACGGAGCCGTCAGCACTTTGCAGGCATCCCAGTCAATAAGCTTCGGATCCAAACGACCAGATACCTTGACCCACAGACTTTAACCAAAATATAGAATGAAAGGACCATGTTAAACTGGTTTATGTATCGAAGGACCCGGATATCTTGATCCCTAATTAAGAATTATTGTAAGGTGTTGAGAGGTCTAGTTAAAATGGTGGTCTCGAAGCATCAAAAGATCTTGTCCATGGGTCATAATAATCTGGTTAGTGTTCAAATACGCCAGTGTAACTTGATCTCTAGTTCAAAGCTATGGGTTATGTTTAAGAGATCAGTGTGCAGTGGTCGTTCAAAGGGATCGCTCGCAGCGTGCCGGTTATTTCCTGGGAATATTTTATTATTTGCGGACGATAGCCTGCCCCCTGCCCCTGGGCTTTGGGCCCCGGCGGACGCACTGAGACGGAAAACCGTTGAAAACGTACAAATCGGGTATTAAATAGGAAAAGAGGATATTATTTTGTAATTGGGCGCTTTTTGTTTTTTGTCTTTATCTGTTTTTTTTGGGTTTTGAAAAGAGTTTTGCATCGTGGGAAGCTTAAATTGGCAGCACTTATTCAATTCTTAGTAGCAATAAAGAGTTTTAATTAATAATTACGCTGTGCAGTCACGGAAAATTGTTAAGCCAATTGACTATCAAACAATGACAGTTGTGATTTGAAACTGACCATTACAGTGGGTAGTCAAATTGCTTAACACTTAATTTCCCTGAAATTACTTGATAACACTTAATTAAAAATTATACAGCTCAGTAGGTACCTATCTAGTAATACGCAGCCGTTTATTTCTGCATGACTTTTCATTAAGTAACAAAGAAATTCCATTTATAATGAATATACAATTCTCTTTGACCGTACAATACAGGGTCAAAATAAATAAGTTAGCGAAACTCTGGAGATGTGATGGTATCGATATCTTAACACGATAAAATAAAATAATAATATTTGACGTTACTTTTTTGGGAGTCAACGTCCGCTGGTAGTGTTATTACTTAAAGTATGAGTTGAGAAAATCCGTTTTCTTCGGGTTTATCGTGTTTAGATACCCATACCCATCACGACTGTGAAGTTTACGCAGAAAAGGATTTTTTTAACCAAAATTTCAAGTGATTAGTGACTACACTAACAATGGCCCCACAAAAAAGCATTTTTTTTTTATCATGTTTACATATCGATATCCATCACGTGTGCGGAGTCTCGCTAGCTAGTTTAATTTGACCCTGTAGAGAAGATTATTTAAAAGGAAAATATAAATGTAGGTATGTTGTTCGTAATAAAATCCTTGCGTTACTTTATGTACGAGTATTTTCCATTCGGATCACATTAGCATTTATATAAAGTTTCTCACATATCTTTTATTATTTTATTTGCAACAGCGGCAGCGTATATAAATATCTCGTTCATTTAATCCGCATAATAAAACTATGTTATATCATAAACATTGATGACGTTTTATTTTGCACCATTCACGTGATACCGCTCCTAGAACTAGCATAGGTACGGTCAGCAGCCCATCTGTAGTGACACTACAACTACGAACACCATCCTATCCGCTACGAAATAGAGGCGCTGTCAAAGTCAAAGTGATACCTTGTACAGTCAGGGAAATTAATTGTTTATTAAATTGGCACTCAACTTCAATTTGGCGTGTTATAGCTATTTTATAAAACTATCAAAGAATAACATAACAGTTGTGATTTAAATATAAGGAAATTTGGTAGTCAATTTGCTAAACTATTAATTTCCCTCGCTTTACATGGTAACAATTTGACTACAAGAATAGATTACTTGGAGTAACAGAATTAGTGCATTCCACATACGAAAAAACAAGTAAGTAGAATCTACTCAAGGGCGTCGCCAGGGGGGGGGGGGGGGGCAGCTGCCCCCCTGGAGATAATAAAAATAAATAGCCAAATGCTGAGCAACCCAATATCACATTCTTGACCGATCATGCCCGCTGTCGAATCCGTCGAAACTCGAATGGAAATTCTGTTCCAAGCAGTCCGTCCGCGCTGCTATAGTCTATTGTTACAGCGGGTCGAGGGGGAGTGGGGAGGCAATATGTCACAGCCGCGCGGCTGCGCAGCCGTCGCTGTACTTGCAGCAACATTTATGAATAAAGTTGTTATTATACCGCAAAAGGATTTTTTTATTTTTTATTATATTATTTTTTTCATTTAACTCTTCGTCTCCCTCTGCTGGGCAAGGGTCTCTAATTCACTCCCATATTTTTCAAATGTTCTTAATGCTGTGCCTTCTGCGTCCAAGATGATTCTAAGACGTTACGCTCCATCGCTCTTTGGCAAACCTTGAGTTTGGACTTCTGAATCTCGGTCAAAGACCAAATCTGAGCGCCACATGTTAGAAAAAGCAGGTCGACGAGCTTGCGCTTTAGTGAGATAGGAAAGTCTTCATTAGCGCCTTTATAGACCAGTAACTCCTCCACACACCTCCTTTGGACTCGACGGTCGAGCATTCGTTTAGTAGGTAAAAAATTGCTGATGTAAATATAAAACTGGTGATGACATTCCCATTGTTTTGATTCGGTGAGAGACCGTGGGCTAGTTCGGGTCTGGAAACTGTCTGTCATTCACTCGCGTGACGTCGTGCGTCTCCCGCCGCCCTCACAGCCCACTGTCACGTAATAGCATTTGTATTGTGCGCGGCAGATCAAATCTTTCTTATTCGTTTGTTAGTGAATATTAACTCGTAATTATGTCGTGATGGCCCAGTGGTTAAGGCCTCACCTCTCATGCACGAGGTTGTGGGTTCAAATCCGGCCAAGTACCAATGTGACTTTTTCAATTAATATGTACTTTCTGAGTTTATCTTGGAAATTACTGACATTGGTGAAGGAAAACACCGTGAGGAAACCTGGACTTATAGTTAATATAAGTCACAAATCACCAACCCGTCTTGAGCAAGCGTGGTGATCAATGCACGTGCCTTCTCTGTATGAGAAGAGGCCTTTGCCCAGCAGTGGGGCAGTAACAGGCTGGTATTATCATCATTATTATTTATTATAACTCGTAATTAAATAAATTCCATTCAGTCTAGACAGTTACTGGGTCCACATTCATCAATATGGACATCTGAAAGTTTTTTGGTGAGTTATACTGTGTTTAGCTTTCGTATTTTCCGTACAATCACGTCAATTGTTTTTCTACACTAATATTAAAGAGGAAAGATTTGTATTTTTGTGTGTATGTTTGTAATGAATAAACTCAAAAACTACTACGCCGATTTCACCATTAGAAAGCTACATTCACCCTGAGTAACAGAGGCTATATTTATTGCTAGAAAAGATTAAGGATCCTTACTAAAACTTTAGTAACGTAACCCAAGGTGTAAAAAAAATGCCATAAAACATCTTTCGTCGCATGCGCTGCAGAAAGTATTGATGATAGAACGACAGTATGTTCTACAATATTAAAGAACATATCAATAACTACAAAAAACTTCACGAGACTATATGTCCAACTATTATCGTTATGTCACAATAACCACTTTTTACATTTTAAAAGTTGATAAACATACCGAACAAAATTCGACCACGTTATTCATACTTCTGTTTAAATCCTTATCCAAATAAATCATACTAATTTCAAGACTGTTTCAATTCATGTATATTACTTTTTGAATTGTTCAAATCGGCTATTCCATTCAATAGATATTACGAATTTAAAAAGTTATAGATATAGAAAAGGAGTCGCCGCGCCGCGCCGCCGCGCCGTGGCGGACGTAATCCAGTATAAACTCTGTATGTGATCGTATAGCTTTTGTAAACGACGAAGCTTGCTTAACCCCGCGTCTTATTTAAAAGCGACCGACACGCGAATACACGATCGGTCGAACTTTTGTGTTCGGTGACCTGAACGCGTGGTAACGACAGAGGGCGCTTTCCGGTTTTCCGAACAAAAAGTGTCATATACACGCGACCGATCGCGTATTCGAGCGGCAATCGCTTTTAAATAGTACGCGGCCTAACACAGATGCTCTACGAAATATGTCTCTTTGATGAGGAACAGTATAATCTTCTTCTTTTCATGTGGTTAGTGTCTTACCTGGTGTCAGAGTTTTAATGCCGCCCATGGGCCTCTGACTTGGCTTCACATGCCGTCGAGAAATATCTCTCAGGCATGCCGGTTTCCTCACGATGTTTTCCTTCACCGTTTTTGAAGCAAGTGATAATTATACAATACGCCAATGATTCTGAAAAGTCAGAGGCGCGTGCCTTGGGTTCGAACTTGAGACCTATGACTTGGCAGTCTGACGGTCACCACTAGGCTATCACTGCTAAACAACAGTAACAGTATAATAATATGTACGTACACGGATCGAGAGGGTTAATCATATAATAAATAATCTATATAAATAAAAAAATATCAATAATAATAATAATAATAACCCCACCGCCGTATCTCTACGTTGATGTCGTGGTGGGGCTTGCGCGCTCCAAACTCTGGGTCTGTGCCGGTAGAGTTTCCTCTGCCGGAACAGGTCTAGGATGAGGAGCCAGACCAAGAGAGATACAGAAACCCGCAGGGCAGCTTGTGGCGAGCTGTTGGGCAGTAGCGACCCCACGGACCCTATCTCCCGGGAGAAATCTTGTTCCTCATCTCTGGCTTGCCTTTATTGGCCGGCTGGAGTGAACACTGACGAGGAACAGAGCTCCCACCTCATTCTTGCCTTAATTGGCCGGCTTGAGTGGAGATTCGCAAGAGCAAACGTGCTCGGAGGAAGGAAGTATTTCAGTAAGTGCTCGTAGGGATCTTGACCATCTTCCGGGCTCTGGGATTGTTCTGAAAGCCGTGGAATACCTCTCCACTCCTCAAGCACCTCAGGACATGTTGCCCCCTTGTCGCTACGTCACTATGTGCTAGCGACAGTTTCCGGGGGCCCATTATTGAGTGTGCAAGTCACCCCCTGCCATTTTATCCGTGTACATTTAAAACATTGATGAGGCAGGGGCCATAGTCCTTCCATAGTTCCAAGTCACCAGTCAACTTTAGCCACCCAAACCCATAGTCCAATATCTATGTTTCCATACCCTGCAATAGTCCTGCACCAACCGGGGGTTGTCCTTGGGTGCACTTGCATAGTACATACAGGGACAATCGTCGGTTGGTGCCTCATTTAATTAAAAACGCTTAACGGGCCTCTGCGAGTTGGCTTCGGCTCCTCGTACGCCTTGCAAAGGTCCGGGACAAGGTCCCGAGAATAGTTAAAAACTAAAAATAATAATAATAATATTTATTTATTTTCTCCCACAAAGTACAATATTACATTATAAAAGTGTTACAAATATTGGAGGTATTAGGACTTGTGGGAGTCAGGAATCCAAACTAGGATACCCTGTGCTATGGACTCCTGGCCCCCCTCGCCGAGATTGGAATTTTAACAAAAAACTGTAGCACGTAGGACTGTTGTAGAAAAAAATTACAAAAAATAATAACCAAAAAAGGTAAGCACTAATAAAACTTTTTTTTTTTTTTTTTTTTAAATGCGTGTGTGTTTGTTAGTGTGTGAAGTGGAAAGTGTCGTGTATGTGATGTGGTGTAGTGTGTGTGTGTGTGTGTGTGTGTAAGCGTGTGAGAGAGAGTAAGATAGTGTAGTTGTGTGTGCGAATAAAGGTGGATGTGTATACGAATGTGTGCGTGAAGGGAAGGCGGTATGTATTTATGAAAACGCTAGGCTAAGATAAGATTGTCAGTAGTTTTTCAGTTTCTTCATAATCAAGTTCTAAAAGCCACTGTGTAAGCTTCTTTTTACAATCTATCTTAGACAAATTAACAATTGCAAGAATCTTGTTAATTTTATTATATAATCTGCTTGCTCTGAAATTGAAGAAATTCTGTGCAAAAAATGTTTTTACCAGAGTTGTTTCACAGACTTCATAAAATCGCCTTGTGTTAACCTTCTGCTTAGCTGTAGCAACGTCTATATAGGAATGCTTTTTCATAACTGTTATTAGTATATAAAGTTGTCTGACTGTTAATACATTTGCTTCGTTATAGAGTGTAGCTGTAGCGTATAAACGTGGTTTGAAGAGCGCAACTTTTAGGAGAAGTCGTTGAGCTCTTTCAACGTTTAGGATATTCGTTTTATACGAGCCGCCCCATGTGGAAATACCATACGATAAGATTGATTGGCAAAGGGATTCGTACACAGTTTTAACAAGTTTCCAGCTCGCTACATGTCTAAGATTTTTAAATATATGAACAAGTTTTCTTGTTTTCTGGACCAGATGTGAAATGTGATGTTTGAAAGATAGATTTTTATCGATTATTATGCCTAAGTATTTTATTGATTCTGTTTTAGATATCATTGGGCACATAGAACAGTTTGTGGTTAGAGGATTACATGTGTGTGCATAAACATTGAAATTATTAGTATGTGCTGCTACGTTATGTATTGCGAACTCTATATATTTAGTTTTGGTGGCATTTAAGGTCAGTTTGTTGAGAGCAAGCCAATGAGTTACAATATTGAAACCTTCTTGGGCCGCTACAAAAGTTTCTTCCCATGAGTTACCGTAAAACGTTAAGGTAGTGTCGTCGGCATAAGACATCACATGGCAGTTTCTAATGTTAAGCTGGCACAGGTCATCAATATAGCATAGGAAGAGGGGGGGACCCAAGATACTGCCTTGTGGGATTCCAATATTTATCGGTCTTTCTTCACTCAGTGTATTGTCTATCCGAACTGACTGAGATCGATCTTGTAAATAGTTCTGGAATAGTTTTAATTGTGTGTTCCTTATTCCCATATGTTCTAGTTTGGATATGAGTATATGTGGACACACAGTATCAAAAGCTTTCTGAAGGTCTAGAAAGATAGTCAGGCATTTTTTTCTATTATCTAATTTACTTACTATATGTTCAGTGAATGTATGAATACAGTCAGTTGTAGATTTACCTTTTCTGAAACCATATTGGTTAGGTGATAAGATGTTTTTGTCTTCTAAGAATTTCACAAATCTGTTTTTCACAATTCTTTCAAATATCTTTGAAATAGAGGTAAGTAGAGAAATTGGTCGATAATTTGCCACTTCCCCCTTGCTGCCGCACTTAAAAATAGGGATAATTATTGATTTTTTAAGGGATTCTGGGAAAATGCCTTCTACTAAACATCTATTCAGGATAAAAGTGAGGGGAGGGACTATATAGTTTTTTAAATTCTTAAGGACCGTTGACGTTATATTGTCCCACCCTGCTCAATAAACGTATTGCTAAGCGCAAAACTCGAGAACGGCTGGACCATTTGTGTTTTTAAATATTCCTTTATGTTTGAGTTCTTTAGGTTCTTATAAGTGAAAATTTGGAATAATTGCCCGAAAAAACGTAAAAACACCACTATTATTTTTCCAACACAAACTGTTCTAAAACCAAATCAAAGAAAAGACGTATGTTGGGTCAGCTAGGTAGGTGTATATAGGTAGGTAGGTAGTTATGTAAGTGGGTAGGTATGTAGTTAGGGTGGGTAGGTAGGTATGTATGTAGATAGGTAGGTATGTGGGTAGGGTAGGTAGGTGAAAGTAGGGTAGGTAGGTAGGTGCGCCGTAGATAAGTACTTAGTGGTACCCGTGCGAAGCCGGGGCGGGCAGCTAGTTGTAAAATATAAATAACTGAGCAAATCAACATTCCCATGAGAAAATTATCTATACCAAAAGTTGTTCTATACTACAGTCTGCAAATCTAATAAGTACCGCATATTGAAATAGGAACAAGGGCGTCGCCAAGGCGGGCCAAAGGGGGCAACACTTGAGATCCATTTTGTTTTTTGTCAAGTACAAGGCATTTTAATGTAAAGAAACTACATATTTATAAAGCCAATTTTATTTATTTGCACGACCGTTATTTGGTTTTTTAAAGTTCTAAGTCTCCTAAACGGGGTCTAATCCTGAGGCCGGGGACGTAGTTCATATCTTTGTGTTGGTGGTATCCCCAGTCATAATTCCTATTAGGTTTCAGCTCAACAGTTCTAAATAGTTTTGGGAAAAACGACCCGAAAGGTCCAAATCTATACATTGAAAATGGAAATTATTATTTTTCTCAGTTCCTATCGGGACTACCGAGTTGAAACTAATTTTTCAAAAATCTAATTTCTACCAGCGTCTATTTTGGCCCCATTGTGCGCCGTAGAGGTAAGATTCGCACTACAAGTGTAAGTCATCCCTATATCAACTTGCCCCCCCCCCCTGGGCCATTGGCTGGCGACGCCCTTGAATCTACTTGTATTGAAATTATTGGTAAAACTAAACAACCAAATGTAACTACACACATACACAAGTGCGTGTGTCGACGAGCAGCTGCGCGGGCGAGTGCGACACCTAAATCACGGCCGCGCGATTTATGCGCGTCTATATTGAAGCGATCGACGCGACAACTGACACTCCATACGTCAGCCGCTTTATTACCGTCTACCCTCCCATTTGTAAGACGCGTGGAGACTACGCACAGTGATCTATGGGGCAATTTAGCTAGCTCAGGTTTGGCAGTGACGCGTTTTTTGGTGATATTGTAATCTGATGTGTTAAGGGCAGAATACGAGCTAGGGATTTTATATTGAAACTGATGACAAATTTGCTGTTGACAAAGTATACAGACTTAGCATTAAAAGTGAGTTTATGTAAAAAACACTAACAAGTACTCAATCAGCGCCAGTCGCGCGGAGTAACCGTAACGTAAATTCGGACAATTATTATAAAGTCGAAAATACTGGTTTCCCGCATTATATTCACCAATTCAATTATGGGTGATACTAATTGTGTAAAATGCCATAGGATAGGTTGATTTTTATTCAAAAACCATTCGAATGTACGTTATGTTTACGTGACGCATTCGTGTTAGGACCACTGCAATTTAGCTTTAAAAATAAGTGCCAAAATCCAAAAGCCATAAAAACTTCATAAACTTTCTCATAAGAAAGTCAGTAGCTCAAGAACAAATAAAAAACACACATTCCCCCGACATAATCTAACGCCGCCATTCTCACAAATGCATATCCCTTCATAACGCGACTGAATTTAAAGGCACACGTCCAACCCCGCGCGTCACGTGTGGCCAATGGCACTTATAACCGCGCGAACCCATAAATATTGACGCGTATGGACAATATCTATCTCTATGGTTATCGTATGGGTATGGGATGCATTTTTATCGTTATTACTGAGTTGGCAAATGTGTTTGTAGTGTTATTAGTTCTGAAATGTTCTGGCTATTGTTTTCTACTGCGAATGAGAGAGGCTTGTTGAAGTTTATGTGATTGAATTTGTTTGTAGTAGTTTGTTTTTAATTTTTCTTGGGATGGTGGTTTGTTTGTGTTTGTCAACTTCAATTATTTTGCGCGTCAGGTGAGTACTGAAGGACCTACTTATCAAAGTATGATTGATCCCATCCTGGATGATTCGAAAATTGTATTCAAGTAGCCCACGAATGTAGTAATCAAAGCAAAGTTTACACATAGTTACTGTGATTGTCACAGTCACTGTGTGAAAGCTTGACACATAAATTATATTTTATTACACACTCAAAGTTTCTCAAAGCTCGTTCTTTAAACTTTTCAAATTAAATCTCAGACACAACTATAAAGCTAACAACTGAACTTCTTAACTTATTTTAACGACGCCATCTTATTAATCAAGGATCGTATGACGCCTGCACACTTATAACGAATAGTTCGCGCGAGCTGACGATATGTGCTGAGCTCCCGCGTCTTGTCGCACGTCGCTTATAAATCAGCATATTTATCTGACGCGCGACTCGCCTAGACGCGGCATCGCGCGAACTGCGCGTGGCCTAATCTAATACGTGAGACACATAACAACCTACCCAGCACTGACACATTTGAAAGTCAACTTTGTGTCAAGAAAAATAGTGTTTATTTTACAGCATGTCAGTGTAATGTTGTACTTTCTTCTTTAGTTTTAAAACGAAACTTTGTCGTGTTAAATATAAGGTTGATTTTTGATTGCGGTGTTGTTAAAAACGAATGCAGAAATATTTGAAAATTTTAACACGGGGGAAATGAAAAACGTTTCAAATGTAGGACAGAATGTTATCTTGCGGGTTATTAATCTCCATGTAGTTATGGGACACGTATTAAACAATATAAATAATAATGAACAATGTTGTTTTGTTTATTCTTGTGTACTCTGTTTACGGAACAACTGTCGCTCGTTTGCAATTTGTAATAAAGTAAAAACCACTTGAAATAATTTTTCAAGTGGTTTTTATTGGAATTTTTAATTGTATCGCTTAAAATTTTTGATTTAGCAAAAACACTAACCATTTTAATAAAAATAAATAAATAAATAAAAATATTTTTTTTTAATTATTTTGAATAATTTTTAAAGGAGTATCAAACCTGTATTGTGTATGTTAGTAACACTTCTCACAAATGATTGACATTATTAAAGTTTATGATTTACATAAAATGAAGATATATTTTAAATCATAAATTTTAAAGCCGCCCATAGGCCTGACTTGGCTTCACATGCCGTCGAGAAATATCTCTCAGACATGCCGGTTTCCTCACGATGTTTTCCTTCACCGTTTTTTAAGCAATTGATAATTATACTATACGCACATGAATCCGAAAAGTCAGAGGTGCGTGCCTTGGGTTCGAACTCGAGACCTATGACTTGGCACAATGAAATGGGTAAGTCGGTTAAACAAGATAAACAACTTGAGATTATGGTCGACAGTAAATTAGTTAATAAAGTAGCTGACGTAGCTTTTTTTTTTTTTTTTTTTTGAGGATGGGAAATTATCAAATAACTTCTCCCGCTCTGGGTGGAGCGGGAGGGCGTGTCAGACTTTTACTGACTAAAACCCACCCGTGTTCCTTCTGTTGCCTGTGTGCCGAGGTCGCGATATCCCTTTCAGACAAACCCGCGACCCCGGCAGTAGCTGACGTAGCTGAGGCGTTTAATGAGTTTGTTGCCAACATACCTGTAACTACGACTCGCTCCTTAAATTCATCCCCGTCTAAAGCTGAACACTTTTTGCTTAGTAGTGTGTCTAAAAATAGTCGTTTATTTAGTTTCGAACATGTAACGCCTCGTGATGTAGTAATTTTTTTAACACACTTAAGTCTAAAAACACTGGTGAATACTGGGGCATCTCCATTAAACTTTTAAGTAATATAATAGACATCGTAGCCCCGTATCTAGCTGTTACTTTTAATAAATGTGTTGATTTAGGAACTTTTCCTGACCTCATGTAGTAAAGTCATACCATTATTTAAATCAGGTAATAAAAACGAGGTTGGTAATTTCAGGCCTATTTCTATCATAACAGCATTTAGCAAAATATTTGAAAAGTTAATACTCAAGCAGCTGCTAAGACATTTTTATATAAATAGCCTCCTTCATAATGAACAATATGGCTTTACAAACAGTCGTTCGACTACAGATGCGGGTGTTGCTCTGCTGAAACACATATTTAACGCTTATGAGAATTCGGAAAGTGCCATTCTTGTTCTTAGTGTCTAACAATGACTTACCATTCTATTTAAAGGGTATCTGTGAAGTTGTACTGTTTGCTGATGATACCTCTCGTAATTTTAAAGTAGCCAGGAATAGACAAAATTTTGACCACGTAAACAGTGCACTCTTAATGGTTACGGATTGGTTTACGACAAATAACCTAGTTCTCAATGCCTAGAAAACGAAATGTGTAAAGTTCGCCCTACCAAATGTTAGAAATCTAGGACCCAACATCGTCTTAGATAAACAGGTGCTTGAATCTGTAAATTCGGCAGTTTTTTTTGGCTTAACAGTAGATGCCAAACTTCGGTGGGGCCCACATATATCGAGCCTAGCGAGAAGGCTCAGTTCGGCCGCCTACGCCGTCAGGAAAATAAGAAAATACACGGACGTCGATACAGCTCGGTTAGGCTATTTTACTTATTTCCATAGCGTTATGTCCTATGGTATTCTGCTGTGGGGCAAATGTTGATATTAAAAATATATTTGTCCTGCAAAAACGAGCTGTTCGAGCAATTTACCAGCTAGATGCCGCCGGAGTTTCTCTGAGAGATTTTTTCAAAGTTCAAAGTTCAAAATATTTTATTTCACATAAACCTACATGGGCACTTATGAAACGTCAGAAGCTAGGTGCACGGTTCCAATTGGTCGTTTCCTATGGAGAAGAGCCGGCAAGAAACTCCACGGTTTCTCTGAGAGATTTTTTCAAAGATATTGGTATCCTCACAGTGGCATCTCAATTCATCTTCGCCAACATCTTATATATTAGGCAAAATATACACTTATACACTAAAAACAGTTATTTTCACAATGTTAACACTAGAAATAAGGACAAACTACGAGCTCCCTTTCGCCGGCTTCATATGGTTCATAACTCATTTGTTGTCAACCTTTTTTCAATGGCATACTATTCTATCAACGACTACTTAAATGATACGAACAGTTGGTCGCTGTGATTAACTCAAGATAATGTTTATGTTCTTTCTCCAGACTTAGCTAATCTACTGACAAGATATATGAGATTAATCAATTGTTTATTTTTTTTGACTTTATAAGTCAAGTTATTTTAATTTAATTTTTATTTATTGTTGACATAATCTACTCATTACAATGTTTTTTTATGAGTTGTATTGCAATATGTGATTAGCTAGTGACCTCGACAATTAATGATATTATTTTTTGCCTGAACAACCTGCCGGTTGTTCGTCATGCTCCCTTAGATGTCACTGCGTGCGGTAGCGTCTGGGGTCGGGTTGCCTCCTTCCCTCGAATATGGCGAGGGAGGTAATGGCTGATCTTTGGGTTATGCTCGTGAACGGGTGCTGCTTGCGGTGACTGGTCGTCTTGCTGATCATGGTTTTGTTATTGTTATTAGAAATTAACTGTTTGTTTATTTTACCTCGATGGTCATAGTTTATCATTTATAACTTCACAGCTATATATAATTTTATGTAGCAGGCACGCCCTTTGTGCCTGGAGGCTTCTATTAAGATATTAAGTTCTGTTTACGTTAAGTTTTTATTTCTGCCTGAGTATAGTTCTCGATGATTCTGGTTGGTATATTAGCGTGTGCTAGCTGATATATGACTAATAATTATAATTTAAATTATGTTTTGTGTAGCGTAATGTAAATTATTTTGCATACTAATATATAGTTTTTTTTTTGTAACTGGACAGACAGCTGTGCTGCTGGGGAGTTCGTTGCGCCACTTCTTCTTCGCAGCTAACGCACTAGAAAGTGGTGAAGATTGGGCGTTTTGGGGGACTATCTTACGTTATTTTGACGTTCGAAAAATGCTGATTCTCGAGTTTTGAATTTTGAGTTTTAACAAACCGACCACCTTATCAAATAGACTGATAATGATCAGTACAAACTTACCCCAGAAGGGAATAAAATATTTATTATACATTATTATTTAATACAGTGTAGTACGATTTACATTTTTAATATCATTAGAAATTGTAACTCCGGTGCCTCGCTCAAGACTGAATCATGTCGGTAACATAATTATTAAACTGAAAATTCACTTAATGTTAAATGACTTGTTAACTGACAGTGACTTTAAAGGGCTCAAAATGACACAACATATAACTCGACTGGACTGTTTGTTATTGTTACTAATATAAATCTATTGACTATTGACTAAGCAATTATATATTGAGTATTAACCATGTTAATGTTAAACACTGATAAATTGTTGATAATATTTAATTTTAAACAAGTTGATTTATAGTGTGATAATGACAAAATTTTAAAAGAGTATGCTTAGATGGTTTGGTAATATTGAGAGAATGAATAAAAGGTGACTCGTAAAAGGTATTTATTTGCTAGGCAGACATAATAAAAGTGACCTTATTGGTAATGTTCTTCAGAAAGGTCAGGTGCGTAGTACTCGCAACAAGCGTGCGTGTATGACTAGCTGTACTAATAACGTAAACGAATCAAAAGGCTTAGGTAAAGATCGTAGACGGTGGCGTTCTGTAGCTTCTGCCTGCCTACCCCCAAGGGAAGAAGACGTGAATAGGTTATAAACAAGTAGATTGAAATACTTGAATATTATTGTATAGCCGACCTTGAAATTACTTCAACACCCTGAGGTTGAATGCCTGTCATAAAACGTCACGATCCATTTTTACCCGACTGCGGCGAAGCCTAACAAGGAGGGTTATCTGTATGTATACATTTATATGAATGTATGTCCGTCTCTATGTTCCCTTGTAACTATTAAACGGCTGAACCGATTTTGGTGAATGATATGTCGTTAGATTTGTCTTTATTGCGCAAGTGTCACAACATTTTTTTTAATGGCGGGTATTCGGTGTAAAATGTACGTTAAAAAAAATCGGCCCTTCCCTATCGAGTAGGGTATCAAAACAAAACTGATTACTTAATACATACAAATTATGTTTAAATGTAATTTGGAATGAGAAAACGTAAAAAACAAAAAAAAAGTTCCACCATACATCAGGTTATTGATTTGTCCTGCCTGCAATACCAACATTCTATAGATTATAATGCTTGTTTTCATTCTCTTTTCAGTTATGTGTGTTTAGTTACTTTAATGTGACGACGAGACGGTAGATAGTTTCATTAGTAAAGTTTTAATTAATTGGGCGTTTTAGTCAAAAGTAGTACATAATTGCTCCTATTGTGCATGCCAACTTTGTTATTTGTTTGTTATTTCTAAATGTCATCAAAACAGTTTACAAATTCAGTTTGATGAGCAGTCGACATAACCAATCGATCCAGCCTATACCTCTTAGTTTAGTGCAAACAGTGAGCAGCACGAGTTACCTAACTCCAGCACAAACCGTACGTGCCGATCGACGTCAAATAAATCCTAAAACTATTTGCACAAACTGTTCTGACTATTTTAGTTTCATAACAATTTTGTCACATTTTTTCGGCAGGGAATTTATTTTAATAACTAGAACTAGAATTGACGGCCCGACAATAAAAACGTTATAGATTTTCCTAGAATATATAAAAATGTGAGCGGTGACCGCCACATAGCGTCCGCAATTTACCGGTGACTGACGTCACTAAAGCGTTGTTTATGAAAGTAAGTTGGTGTGTTTCTAGAGAGCGCGTTTGTGACACCATAAAGTCAAACCCTGGCGCCACCATTATCATGACGGCCGTCACTGCGCCCGTTATTTGGCGGCCACCGCTCTTCTAGGAAACCGTAGCTAAAGTTACTGTACTTACTGCCTAGTTTACACGAGCTTATTACTTGTCATTAGTGTTTAACTTGGCTTGGCTTGTCGCTAAGTAAAGAATAGGATCGGCTTCTTTTCACTTTCACTAGCATTCAGCGTGATTGTGTTACTAAACTTGTGTAAACTATGCATAACGTACGTCACATAAGTCTGTCCAGCTGTCATTGAACCTAAAGCTAGGGATTGACACTATGGACAGCTCTCTTCAAGCTCACTTCACCCAAGTTATTAGGGTGAGATGTTTACAGAATAGCACGACAGGTTAGAGGTTTTTGAGGGAGGTTGTGCAAGCAGGTACTTATAAGTGATCAAAGGGTCAGAAACACTTACCTTTTTAACCAGTGGGCAAAAATGCGAGGCATACAAAAAGGACATGTCTGGTGGGGCAATGGACGATTGTCTAGGTAATCAAAATCAATGTTCAATAATGATTGTTATGTTATTATAATCGTCGTATTTTATATTTTATTAATTAATAAGTTTCAGGAGTCAGTAACTTGCGAAAACTGGTGAAAATAAGGTTTATACACCGGGTATTTTTCTTAGTTTTTTTTTTGTTATATCGCCATCTGTGATCGACCACAGGTACTAATTGGTGGTATGCCTTTGCGAGGTTAGTGAAAGATTTAATATTTAGATGGCCTGTGACCAGATTCTGCAGTTGTTTTATATTTCTATTTGTGTAACATATAAGTAAAACACCTATTGTGATACACAATAGGTGTTTTACATTTATGTTACATTAAATAAGTGCTTAACATTTTTCTTATTTAATCATAAAGTATTCTTATTCTTTATTGAACACATAAATACACATAAAATGATATTGTTATTTTCTTTAATTCCGTATTTTGGTTTCTATCCTCAATACACATAAATTATTCATATTTACCTACTTGTTGGTGTTGGTTGAAGATACAGTGGTGGCGGCGGCTTTGATGATCCTTGTTCAACCAATATAACAACATCCTCTTGTAAGTCCCTTGATGAGTCAAGAATCAGGTGTCGATTCGCTATAACCCAACAGCTTTGACATGCATAAATTGTTGCCATATCCTGAAAATATTATTAAAATACATTTTATTACAAATGGCATGACATAAGAGCGTTTATTCTGAAAGTTGGCAACGTCGTAAATAGCTGTCAAATATTTACCTGTTTTGATTAATTTGGAAATAATACTGTATGAAAATAAGAAATGTGGCTAACTAAGTTACTAGAATATTGATTATGTTATGCAATTGTAACATTGAATTTGATGTTGTACCCGTTTTAGGCGTAAAAAAAGCATTTGGAAACTTTCCAAATGCTTTTGTTACGCCTAAAACTAAATATTCAGTGTTACAATATTAATTATTGCACATCATAATCAATATTCTAGTAACTTAGTTAGCCACATTTCTTATTTACATACAGTATTATTTCCAAATTAATCAAAACAGGTAAATATTTGACAGCTATTTACAACGTTGCCAACTTTCAGAATAAACGCTCATAACTGGTGAAATGTGCTGCACAATAGGTCCACCTCGCCCAAATCCTTCGCGAATCGCTGGCGTGATGTTATGTTTATGTTGAGTTTTTACATGAAGAACACTCCTTCCATGTTTCGTGATCGTCGTTTCCATCGCTCGTCTATCCAGTTTTGAGTGCCAGTTTTTTTTGCCATTTTCTTTCAAAAACTTTACGTAGGTACTTATAATAAAAACGTAGTCGGTTAATAAATAATTTACCTGATAATTTATTATCATCATTGGAAATAAGGGCTGTCCACTGCAACAGTATAGAAACGTCGGCCTCTTGGATTTCTTAGCCCGGCTGAGATACTACATCCACGGCAGACCATTGTATGACCTAACAATCTCTTATAGTCAGCAGCTTCGGCATTTAATTAATTATTACAGTCGTGTCAAGCATATCCATCTAATGGGAGCTGGAACAATACCAAATATCACTGTATTTTTCAAATTATAACATAATTGGTAACACTGCATGGTTTACGTGACTGCCGTAGTAGGCGTACCATTTGCTAACCATCGAGCGAATCGCACTTGCAACTGTTATGACAGCCTTGACACGTTATGTCTGCGAGTCCGCTGCACAGCGATGCCACAGTATTGATGCACCTCCTCATAATATCCAAATCGAAAAGTAAAACCGAATCCTATATAAACAGCAATAGATATCGCCTCTAGATCATTGATTCGATGTAAATCGATGCTCTAGATGATATCAGTCCGTGTGTTAGATCGTTAAAATAAAATATAAATATAACAAAATAATCGCATTGATAGCAAGGAACGCATAAAAACAACTTGGAACTGTAATCACATATAATACACTGCAAGCAAAGTAAGCAGAAAATAATAATAATAATTTGTCACTGTCATGTCAAAGAAATAATAAATAAATACCTACCTTCATTTTAAGAAGTGAATATTCAAAGTAAAAACACTTTAGATGTGTACACAAAAATGTATTAGGAATATTGTCGTATTTTATACGCAATTACATTACAACAATTACATACAATCCTTTGATCTAAAATAAGCGGGTTAAAGTTATTATTCACACTCTTTAAAGGTAATTACGGGATAAAATGGAACGTTAAAAACAAATACTTCCTGTTCAAAATGGCGAGGCGGAAGCTATATTGAGCAATGTTTTTTTGAGAATTTATGTTACGTGAGTTATTCTGATTATATAAATCCATAATAATTTAAATCTTACTGTAAAACCTTAAATCATGAACATTTAACGATTCAGACCACGACCAGAGGACAGAAACTGGACATGTCCTTTATCCTGATTTCGATTACTACAGAATTAGGGTTAAATGGCGTTAATATTAAATTTTAAATGGAAACAATTTGAACATTTCTTTTATTTATCAATACAGGAAGTTTTACTGAGTCCCCAGAGTGACGGAGGGGTGAATTTATGAATACTTGAGATATAACGCCATACTCATAAACACATGCTATGTTTGAGGGTGTCATGCTGTCATAACAATACACATCAAGCCATCTGCAGTTATCAAACGCAAAAACAACGCATTAGGAATTCGACAACTACCGTTTTGTTTATCCCAGTACTGCCAGTTTAATGAGTTTATTTTTTGTTCCGAATTTTGTAATATTACAACCGGTAGCACACAGTGATATCTACTTACTTTATAATGTTGTTACACCTTATAACATGTGTGCACGAATAAACTTAATAGATTTGATCAAATTATTTGGAAATGTTAAACCCTATATTTTATTGTTATTTTGAGAAGCCTCCTTGGATGTAATCTAGCTATTTAGTAGTCTAGCTAATTTATCTTTTTCGATATGCACGTGTTTCTGGTACAAATATAAATGATTTGTTTCTTTCTTGTATATTTTGTACTATTGTGTAACAGTTTTATATTTCTCTGTAACCATTTCCATCAAAGTTGATTCTAGGTATCATTTCCGAATAAAACGAATTATGTTCAACAGTCAACCCTCCACTTCATTACGTTTTTTCAATAACCCTTCATCACGTGTTCACGTCATCTGACCGAGTCATCCCCGTGACGCCGAGTGGACGTGACACTCGGACCCTCGTCAGTCAGCTGTCTCTGGTTGCCTTGACCTTATAGAACGCTGAGCTACTTACTCTCTGATCTGAAAATCTGATGTCGAATTTCATATTTTCTGACAGGTTGAACAAAATACACCGCTACAAGGATATTTTAGCATTCCAATGACTTTCATAGGGGGGCGATGTTGATAAACATTAAATGCAATTGTTTAGTGAAATGTGTTAAAAAACAAGATGGCAGCGTTAGTAGTAGTAGTTATAGATTTAGGCCACGCGCCAAAAGAGCTTGTATAGAGCTGTAGTTCCAATAGATAAATAAACATAACATCATGCCCAGAAGGGGTGGGCAGAGGTGTTTTAGTAGACCCACATTTCGCCAGTAATGTTGCAAGTCTCATGTAACCGGACACAAATCCAGACTCCGGGCTGCTAATGAGGAATTCTTTCCAGAAAACCCAAAAACATTTACCCGAAGTAGTGATCGAACCCAGGACCCACGCGCAGTAGTTGCGCTTGCAAACACTACATGACTAGACTAGACCACCGCGGCAGTCAATAACTAGATATAGTCGGCTGCAGAGAAATCTCACCCCTAGCAATGTACATACACAGCTACACCCATGCATGCAATTGATCATGTTCCTATGTTGACATGAGATTAAATGGAATCAGATTTAGAAACCATGGTGTAGCGGGTGTGGGGTTGCATGTGTGGCTGGTTTCGGGTTCAATTACTTTTAGCAATGGGGTTTTGTGTTAAAAGATTTTCGTTTCAGAGTCTGTTGTAATGTAAAAGAGTATCTCTGTCATCAATTATTATGATAAATAATTTATTTCTGTAAATATGTTTTTTAAAAGCACTTTTACTTAGACGTCAAAAATAAATTATGTTCTAAAACTAGAAGTTGAGTGAGTGAGTGAGGGGTTTTCGTAAAAGATAATAGAAAAAATAAGTTAAGACTTGATATAATACAACTTATAAAATGAAATGATACTGCAATCACCATTTAGTATCACCATACATTGATGAGTTGAAGGACCGGTTCCTACTACACAATACGAGTATAAAGTACCTATCACATGAAACTATGTTTGGGTTCTAGAGATTATCTCTGATTCTATTGGACACCGGATAAGCGTACGTCCGTCGCGTCGGTTGGTTTGCAAACAGTTTGTCCCTCTTTCTGTGTAGTCTATATACAGGATTACAACGTGAAAAAAGCAGTACTCCACCGGGATTCAAACCCAACACTCTCCCATTCACTCCGACATCCCTAAAACTCCGGGACATTCTGTGTAGGAATTCAATTTGCGTGTTATATGTATATAGAAGCAATTACGTCTGCGGGACGTTCTGTCTGTCGCACAAAGAGGGAATCATCGCGCGGGCCGCGGGCGAGACAGGGGGTGTGGGGAAGTGAGGCGGAGGGGGGACAGCTTTCATTGACGAAAAATCAGACGGAAAATTGAAACCGATAGAATTTTGTGGTTCGAAGGGTTAGAGCCCATGGAAGTGTTAAGGATGAATTGTTTGTGGCGCGTAGTCTGGTGTGTGGTGAGCCGAGAGTTTGTTATTAAAGGCTACTTATTTATTTATATGTGGCTGTTTCAGGCCTTTTAGGAGGTTTTTGTTGTCAATATGTGTGTGTAAGTATTAAAGACAAGTGTTTAATAAAAGAAAAAAATAAATGGTTGCTTCGTTTTAATTAAGTCAACGACTCTTTTTTTTAACGCAATTTTATATTATTATAACTACTATAGTGACCCGCCCTTGCTACGCACGGTTTTCACAACTTGACAAAACATCGTGATTTCTTTATTATAATTATATAAGTTTTATATGAACCTATTAAATACATAAACCTTCCGGAATAAATGATTTGAATTCATTCAATGGTGGTAAAAACTGCATCAAAATCCGGTGCGTAGTTTTGAACAACAACGCGGTCACACAGACATACGAAAAACGACTTTCATTTAAAATGTGTACAGATAATTAAAAACTCTATTCATAAGTATAATTAGAAAAAGACATCGTTTTGATTTAACCTGCAAACACCTACATGTTGACGATTGAATGCCACATCCAGTCAAACCACAATCAATGTACTCTCAAACAGCTGATGTACTTTCAGTGAATCGCTCTGACGAGAGTACCATTACTCAGTAATTTGTTTACTCACCGCACTCAACGCTCAACTCTACTCAACTTGACTCAACATCGGATTACTGACGACTTGTACCGCGCTTACTGTGTTACGTACAGCCGTGCCATTTGCTATTGCCTGTATTTTCTTCAATCAGCCTATAACGTTCCTACTGTTGGGACAAAAGAATCGTTGCGATGGACTGTGTGCGCGATGATATGGCTAGAAAGGGGACGACTCTCTAGGTGACGACTATAGAGAAGTATGGTAGAAAAAGGCATGTTGCGCCGACCATAATTTATGAATGTAATGAATGATGATAATGCTGGGTCACAGGCCTCCTCTCTGTGAGAGCGAGTTAGCCGAGTGCAGCACCCGGTCCAGTGCGGATTGAAGAATGTCACGTCTTCGAATTTTTCGTCCTAGGAGAATTTTATCACGACGTTTTCCTTCACCGTTTTGGAAACAGTAGTGATGAAATAAAATCTTTTTCTTCACGTCAGTGGTTTTGGACAAAGGTGTACTCCTGTTTGTTTGTTAATAATAGTATACTGCGATCAAATAACGAGCTTATTATGGTGATTTGTACTTTTATTTATCTTAGAAAAGATCTTAACTCAGATTTCGAAGATTACCAAACTGTGAAATTGAAAATGGTTTATAAACTTAATCCGAAAGGTAGATAATTAATTTGTGAACTTGAGGTTTATCGGAAACTGCGGTTTGTCGAGGAATTCTGTCGATTTTACTAAATTAATTATTCTGATTGAAACGAAATACAGATTGGATTTGAGGATATTGTTCTAAAAACAATGAATTTTAGATCTGTACGTAAATAGACGCTGTTATAACTACTACCGTCCTTTCCTAGTCAATGTACCCCCAACTTTGCATCATTGTCCAAATCACATTGATCTTTACTGTCGTTACAATAAGGTTGCTGTCAGAGGCAGACTCACTGTGACCAACTGTAGGTATATTTCAGAGAATGATAACTTTGGGCATTCATCTACTTAGTTCAACTGCAGAGATGTTGTTTATCAACACCACCCTTTACTTCACCCTAAATCAATTTCTGAATGGAACCCAACTTTACTAACGACTGATTTCTAAAGCAGTCATTTTCATTCTTATTTCTATTCGAGAGTATAGAGCGACCATAATCCTGGTTTCATTCCACGCCACTTCGCGCCACTTCGCGCCACTCGCACTCAAACCCGTAAAGCACTTTGTTTTGGACAAACAACCGGCAAGTAATTCTTGTTTGGCGTCTTAACAATGAAACGAATGAAAAGGCTGTCCTGAATGTACTCGGGCTAAATTGGAACGACTTGAGATATTTCGTTGTTTCTTTCTTGGGTATTTGATTATAATAATTTACTTTTTTTTAGATCCTGCGGCTTATTACATGTGATTGAGGTTCTGGGTTCGATTCTCGGGCAAAGTTTCATTAAATTAGATTTCCATCAGGAATTTCTCATTGGAAGCCCGGAGTGTAGATTTGTGCCCGGTTGACGGCAGTAGGCGTCGTCGTTAACATTGGGACTTAAACATGACTGGCGAAATATTTGTGACAGCTCTGCTGACCATACCCTTCAAGGAATACGAGCGTGAAGGAGGGTTAAGTTTGATTGTCTCTACACCACAATCTTCATTATTATTCTGTAGAACAGAATTAATTCATTTATTTTAGCAAAAGGAAACAACCTTGACGTGACATTTTGTTTCAAGTTTCAGCTTTCTACGAATTTTATATACTTTGTTATAACTTTATTGACCTATTTATAAAATTGCTTGGTATATTAACCACATTTTATAAAAAGAACAAAAGATCAAAGGATCTTGGTGCTAATGTTTGCTGTATTTTTATGGTTTTAAAATTTATATTTCTATTTGCAATCGGTTGTCGACCATACTATTTTGCTTTGATTTCGTGCGTGCGTGACGTGGGTACCCCGCTACGAGCCGCAATCAATACTTCCAATTCAACAATGTTATTCTGTATAAGGGTCTGTCAGACCCTGTAACTGTCTGTCTGCTGACTCTGTAGACCCCTTTATAATTGTATTAACTTGGAAATAGGGGATTACTAGTCAACTTTAGGGTATGAATTATGACAAGCTTGAAAGTGACAATGTTAACAGCTGATGACACTTTTTTCTACATAAGGTACTGTAAGTTAGCTTTAATGTACCTACGTAAGTAAAAAAAAAAATTGGTAGGGAAAAGAAAAACAAACAAACATTGACAAATACTACCAGATATTTCTGTGTAAAATCTATGTATCCTGTACCTACGCAATGAACTGATGAGAGAAATTACCTACGTAATGCATTGATGAAATTCAAAACCTGACAACCAATGGGCATAATAACTTGCCCCATGAAAAAATTTTTTAGTTATTTTTTGTTAAGATTGCACCGGTGTGAAAGACACGAGCACAAACATGTCCTCTCGGAGTCTAATTGGACCAAATCCCATACATTTTGTTTAGTACTCGTATCATGAAAATAAATAAACTGATACATCATTACAGCTTGTCTAATTCATGCTCCCACCTACACTGCACGCACCATCGACATCGTAATTCTCGTTAATATTAGCTGCGTATCTACCTGCGCCCCCAGTATGTGCTGCGGCTGCCGGCAAATTAACTCGTTGATGTAATGCATTGGTTCAAATTCAAATTACTTGGTTTTGTATTTTGTTATTAACTTTCATATCGAAAGTTTACGAGTATACCTCATGCTGTTGTAAAATGCGCTAAACTGGTCAGGAAATAGCAGGAGTGATTGCCCTTAATGACGTCGTTAACGTCGTTAAGTTCAGATTGTAAGATAACATCTTATCGCCTCAATGGACCAAAAATATTCTATCATAATTGTGGTCGTGTTCTTATGAGGTGCTGAAAACAGACCTTCTTACAGCCTTCTTCTTTTTTTTCGTGTGGTTAGTGATTAACCTGGTATCAGAGTTTTAAAACCGCCCATAAGGCTCTGACTTGGCTTCACATGCCGTCGAGAAATATCTCTCAGGCATGCCGGTTTCCTCACGATGTTTTCCTTCACCGTTTTTGAAGCAAGTGATAATTATTCAATACGCACATGGATCCGAAAAGTCAAAGGTGTGTGCCTTGGGTTCGAACTCGAGACCTATGACTTGGCACAATGAAATGGGTAAGTCGGTTAAACAAGATAAACAACTTGAGATTATGGTCGACAGTAAATTAGTTAATAAAGTAGCTGACGTAGCTGAGGCGTTTAATGAGTTTGTTGCCAACATACCTGTAACTACGACTTGCTCCTTAAATTCACCCCCGAGCCCCGTCTACAGCTGAAAAATTTTTGCTTAGTAGTGTGTCTAAAAATAGTTGAACTCGACACCTATGACTTGGCAGTCTGACGGTCACACTACTACACTGCTTACAGCCTTAACTTAAATCGATGGCTTTTAGTTTTACCATATTATTTTGATGCATTAAAATAGTAGTTATTCTACTATACCTACCTGTCTTTCAAAACTCAAAAAGACTTAAATCCTAAAGTAGGGAAAATACATAGAGACCATAATAGCATGTACCCCACACCCGAAATTGAACTTGTATAAGTATTCACTGATAAATACTGAGTTTGGTACCTCTATCTGGGTCACTACACTATCTCCTCTATCATTTCCCAATACTTCATATTCTTTCACAAAAGCTCCTAGTTCCTCTACATTCCTTTGAATAAGTATTCACCATATTTCCGTGCAGTAATCTAAGTTTAAATCAAAGAGTGGGAAGGCGTTTGACACTGAAAAGACACGTCTCCTCTGAATTTGTTCAGGACGCGCAGTGCATGTAAATGCGACGTTGTCAAACATCGCGCGATGCGACGTTGCGAGGTTTACGTGGATAGTGGTGCAGCTGCCAACTTTGAGAAATGAACAGAATAATGAATATCGATGAGGGAAAGTATTAAGTGATCGATGTGTCATAATAAATATGTATTATGTTTAAAATGTGATTATATACTCGTAGGTACCGTGGAGTTTCTTGCCGGCTCTTCTCCATAGGAAACGACCAATTGGAACCATGCACCTAGGTTCTGACTGTTGATTTTGATATTTTTGATTTTATAATCGTTAATAAGAATCAGTCATAGTCACCAGGTTAGGTAGTCAATAACCACAAGAAAAAGAAGAAGATCACTAACAAGTCTCCATGTTATACAGTCTTCCGGGAATGACTACCACCATACCTTCTTCCTTCGCTTTCCATTAGTGTGTTCTTTATGAAATGCAATAAATGATGTGATAATTGTTTGTGTTGTGTGTGTGATGGTGTGTGTATATGTGTGTGTGTGTATGTGATGGTGTACGTTGTGTCTCTGTGCGTGATGATTTGTGTTGAATGTGATGGTATGTATTGAAAATGCTGAGGCATATTGTACCAAAAAAAAGTAGCCACCAGCAGAAAGACTCCCAGAAATCTACTCAACGAAATATACATAGCTTTAGTATAGTCCGTCTTAGTAAACTGGGTAACTTAGTAACCATTTGGGGGGTAAGACTAAATTCATAGACTTTGAGCGGGGGACCCACGGGCTCTTATAAAACTAATCTACTTTAAAAAAACTTAAATATCCTACACAAAGTCTTTACCAAATAAGTGGTTTACTCTCAGTTCGAAAAGTATATACTTACATATAATTAAAACTGTTCTAAAGAAACACAAAACTCTTCCTTTTGATCCCAGGTTAACCTTGAAAAGAAGAAAATATATCATAGCAGAAGTTCCTTAAACTAAAACCAAGCTCGCCCGTATAAAACACAGAAAACGCTCACCTCAGCTATACAATAGACTTAACAAAGAGATTTACGTACATAATAAGACACAAACTTAATTTATAAAAATGTTACTAATTGGTTAAAACTACTTACCTATGGCGACACGGAGGCGCTGCTGGAATAAAATATAACGCTACACTATGTAAGTTAATTCCTGTACCATTTTTACCTAAAGCATACACTCTGATTCATTCGTTTTCACATTCACGCACATTCACAGACACTCACATACACACGCATGCGTGTTGCATGTTTAGGTTTAATTCTCTATTTTTCATTTTATTATTTCCTTTAGCAAGTACCTACATTTTTAGAAGACAAGTAAATGATACTTCTTCAAATTATGGAACAGCGAAGTCTCCTAACACAGACTTATTTGCTTAAAAAGAGGCTCCAATCACTAGTAATTAAGGTTTATTTTATTTGTTAAAAATAATAAATTATTATATGTATTATTTATTTTTTCATTTTCTTTACAGTCATAACCGTTTACAAGTACTTGGAAGGGACCGTCGGATTACGGTTGTTATAGCCGATAGTCGTTATAATCAAACACTATATTAAGTAAGTAACAGAAATGCTGGATCCTCAAAAATTCTTTGTTATAACCAGTAGGTAACTTCGTTTTAGGCGAAGTCATTATAAACGGCTTTGACTGTGTATATTAGCCATTATTATTGTGCTGTGTGGAAACGTATGTACTACCGGGATAAAAAGTATCCCATGTGATGATAGTTTAGGTTATAAACTATCTGTCTCCCTCATCCAAATCCTATTAGTAGCTTAACATAATCATTTAATACTATCGTGAATTCACTGCTCAGAAATTGTGCACACCGTCTAATTATTGAAATACTATCTTGAATTCATGCAAGTCTAGTATTTTTTGTGCCAAGTTTCAACTTTATTAACTCAGGGAATAGGATTATTCATACAAACGAAATCCCCTCTTTTCGCCCCTTAAAGGGGGAATTTTGAAAAACCCCTTCTTAGTGCTACCCTACATTATAAAAGAAAGCTGTGTGCAAAATTTCACGTTCCTATTCCCAGTAGTTTCGGCTCTGCGTTGAAATGTCAGTTAGTCAGTTTCTCCTTTTATATTTAGAGTTATATATTTTGTAATCACGTTCTCGGCTCTAACGAAAAACAAAAAGTTAAAACTACGACGCTAACCGATTGGTTACTGTCCTATGTGGGAGATGCGAGAATATTGCTTTGTCCTATGTGGGGAATGAGAGGCGATCGCTTTGTCCTACGTGGGAGGTGCGAGGCAATCACTTTGTCTTATGTGGGGGATACGAAGCGATCGCTTTGTCCTATGTGAGGGACGCGAGGCGATCGTATTGTCCTATGTGGGAGATGCGAGGCGTTTGTTTTGTCCTATGTGGGGGATGCGAGGCGATCGCTCTGTCCTATGTGGGGGATGCGAAGCGATCGCTTTTTCCTTTATGGGGGATGCGTGGCGATGTTCTATTATCGGTTACCTATAAATTCACTTACATTAAATTGATTGCTTTAAAAAAAAACGGTTAAAGGATCGGTGATTACAGTCATCATTATGATCATCATCATTCATAAATCGCAAACCAAGTTGTTATATTGTTTCTTGCTCTCATCCATCAAGGCTGTGTTTTTTATTTTTGTTTTTGTGCTCACACCATAAATTATTATTATAAGTCTATACGTGAGGATTTGTGATTGGCTTTCTGGTGACTATGGTCTCCTTTTTTTTGTCTGTTTTTATTAGCTGTAAGTTCTCCATGTACTAAATAAATAAATAAATAGCATCACGCTTGTATTCCCCGAAGGGTTGGGCAGAGGTGCATATTATGATCATCCTCCTGCTTTTAGCCCAATTTATAAAAAAAATAAAAAATCATTAAACGAGGTCGGCGCATCACATCTTTGTCTTCCATTTCCTATTAGCCGTCATCTCGGAGTTCAATTTCTTCCTAGCCATATCTTGCATCTTTTCTTCTCTCTCTCTCTCTCTTTTCTTATAGCCAGTATTCCCTTAGGTTTAACCTACAACACTCACAAAAGGGGTTAAGATAATTTTTCCAGTAGAAAAACCCAATATCTCGTTACGTCACATATCGCGTTGCATCGCATTCGTCTCTCGCACGGGATGTTGGTTCTCTCTGTTTACCTCCCCACTTCAACTGAGGACCTGAAAGGGTAGAGTTCGTTCATCAATTCGATGGAACCGAACTGAATCAAACTCAAACACTTATCTTGGAACTTATCAGAACTGTTATATTGGATGTTTTTGGAAGTTATCCGAACACTACATAAGACTCCGGGTTGCTACTGAGAAATTGCTGATGCAAAAAACAGCATTTACTCTGTCCGACCTGGGGATCCAATCCAATGTTAATAAACCACTTAAACAACGAGGCAGTTTCTGGGAAAAAGCATGTTATAGACTCGACGCTTTTCATGAAGAAGGTTAATGAAATTAGGCTCGCTGCCTATTACAATCATTATTAAGAGACTTATAACATAATATACGAGTTTTCTGCCGACACTTCGGGGTAATAGCCTGGTGATATGACCTGATAATATGTACCTACGTAAAAAATACTTTTTAGTTATTTCTCAGTTTTTATCAAACCGAAAAATAAAAGTTCAAGAAAATGTCTTACAATTTACAGTTCAAATATTCCACAGACGACTAGTAAAATATCTCGGTATTTACGTCTGATTGAGCAGATCTGTTAGAACGGGGGAACCCTTATTTACTTGGAGCAGAATCGGCCGCGACAGCTCAACGCGGGCTCGACGGGCCGCGGTGTTATACGAATGATTGAGACTGTACTTTTATTGAAAACCGAAATCCGCCGAAGTGTTGGTCGGTGACGATTGGGAGGTGAATGTGTTAGTGTCGGTTTTTATTTGGAGAGTGACGGGTCGAGTTGAGACGGTGTGAGCAAGCTTTACATTGTGTACTGTGAACATTGCCTTAGGTACTCGTGCTAATATTTTTAATGCGGAAGTGACTGAAAATGTGAAAATGTAACAGACATTTTCATATTTTCACAGCTGAACTGATTTTTGATGAAAAGTATCTAAAAAGAAAAACCAATTCGAAGGGCTGCTTGGCGAGGCCTATGTCCAACAGTGGACGTCTTTCGGCTAAAATTATTATGATGATGGGGTGGAATGGGCTAATGAAGTACGCTTAGGACAATCCCAATCCACGCGGGCAAACTCAACTTAAATAATTTATTTCAATTAAATCAGTTACAGACACTTTTGAATTGTGAAGGAGTCAGTCAGTTTGCCAGAAATTTGAAGCTACATAGCTGACAAAGACGCTGGTAAAGCTAGTATCAAATAATTTGTCAAAAGTATAACATCCGGCCCGCGCCAGACTTACTTACTTATGGTTCAAGTAATGTGAATTCAACTCGAATGACAGAATTTATTTCTATCTCTTTTCCAAAGTCCTCTAAATATTAATTTAATCTTAATCTTTATCGTCCACTTAAAGCAAAGTCCTCACATAACGGCCCAGTCTCCTGCTATCTTATAAACCATTCAAATGATATGCAGTAGGTACAATAATCTCCACAGACTCGCCACTATTGAATTAACAATTTCATTTGATTCAGCCGCACGTCCCGTCAGGGTCGCGTCCTACTTCAAGAATGATGCGATAAAGCTATGTCAAGCGATGGTATGCCAACTTTGACATGTTTGCATGATTGGCAGTAAAGTAACCGGTCGTTAAAAGGGCACAACGAGTAAAAAAAAAGTTCGCGTCTGAATCTCGATGTGATCGGCTTCGCAGTCTGTAGGAAATAAAAGAACGTTGCTATTTTCTTTTGCTTTTTCGACTGTCAAAAAATAAAAGTTATAAAAACTAAAACCCAACTACGAAAAAAAAAGTCAACTACAAAGGTATAAACAAGACATCACAAACAGACAAATTAAAAAAGTCACACGGCATAAATCGAATAGATAACGTGTGACTCCGGATTGTTTTATTTGTCTATTTGTGTTTGTCTTGTTTTCCTCTTTAGTTGACTTTTTTCCATGTGTGTTACACTGAAGTGTTACACTGAGGACCGTGCCTGCACACGGCAAATAAACCGTAGTTTTTCACAGCCAGAAAAACGTGTCTACATGCCTAAAGAAAGTCAACATCATTCTACATTCCAATCGCGCTATAGCTTTGTATTGCTAATAGCCCCATTAACACGCGTTTCTTGCCTGTGACATAATATAATAAAATAGAAGCAACATTATGACTAAACCCTGTTTAGATGGTGCAACGTTTATTGTTGCTTCGACTTATGGTGTGCCACAGTCAATTGATTGCATCTGAAATGGCGCAAGGTATCGAATTTATTGTCACGCCTGCATACAGCCCTCATTTCAATTCATTGGCTGAAGCTACTGTAAAATCATGTAAGCATTATTTAAAACGGTTACTGCATCTTACTCATTTCACCTTCG
This sequence comes from Agrochola circellaris, assembly GCA_914767755.1. NCBI lineage: Eukaryota > Metazoa > Arthropoda > Insecta > Lepidoptera > Noctuidae > Agrochola > Agrochola circellaris. Next base: position 14,346,505 of record OU611864.1, on the reverse strand, counting down.
AGGCTACCTGTCTCGCTCATATAGAGCTGTTCTTAATTCACGCCCTCTTACTCCTCTTTCTTCAGACCCTCACGATTTTTCGGCACTCACTCCTTTTCACTTCCTAATTAGACGGCCATTCTTATCAGTACCACATCCTCAGGTGGTTTCATAACGAGTATACTTCTCTGCTGCAGGCAAAATCCAAGTGTTTTCATTCCAGAGGTGAAGTGCAGCCGGGGTCCTTTGTCCTGATAAAGGACAAAACAACGCCACCTCTGCTCTGGTCTCTGGGCCGGGTCACGAAGACCTATCCCGACGTAGACACGGTCACGAGAGTGGCCGAACTGAAGATGAAGCGGGGCACCATTCGTCGTGCCTTCAACTGCATCTGCCCCCTTACAGTCGAAAATTGAAGACTTCCCTTCAACCCGGCGTTATGTCGGCGCAACACATATGCGCATGACTCACTGCGGGGAAAGCCCGAGGTGTCGGGGTACCGAACCCACTACCAACGCCCGCCACACCACTCAGCTCACAGACGCGTTCCACTACGGGCATTCCTTTGTACTGTCTTCCATACACGTTGTTCATGTAAGTTATGGTATCACCTATTTTAATACAGTCCACTAATCTTTTATTATAAAGTCCCGATTGAGCCCATTCATGAACCGAACCGTGTCAGTTAGGCTTATAGTGTCATTTCTTGATTCAGTTTAGGTAGCTTTTTTGGCAATATACAGACACTACTTTGGTTGTAGTTTTCAGTTCATGTTTCATCACGAGGTCGTATCGCATCGCTTCCTCAGGACAACAGCCACTATTCCAGCGGTAACTAGGTATTAACATAAACCACATTTAATACCGGCTTATTTTCGGACGCGCGCTGTAAGCCGCTGGAATTGCGAAGTACTATTGTTGTTAAGCGACAGCTGTGAATGTATGCTTCATAATTTGGGCGGGTTATACCCGTTAAATCCTCCTTAGTTTTCACGGATGAGAAAATTAAGATTTTTCTTTTGTACTTATGTTTTTTAAGAATTATATTTATTTACTACCTCGTTGTTCTAGTGGTCGCAACCACTACTGCTGACCATGAGGTCCTGGGTTCGCTTCCCAGGTCGGGCAAAGTGTTATTGGGTTTTTCCGCCAGAGATTTCTTAGTAGCAGACCGAAGTCTGTTTTGTGCCCGGTTCACAGCAATAGGCTCGCATCCTGGTTCATGGGACTTAAACATTACTGGCGGAAGGTGGGTGTACTATTATAGGTGCACCTCTACCACAGATTGATACAGATGGAACACTCCGCATAATCATTTTAATAAAAAGCGACTCTTGCAACGACACAATAAAGTGCAATTCAGGTCGCACAGCGCTAATCACCTCTCTCTCTCTCTCTCTTTCTATCACGTAACTCTTAGATCTTCTGACTACGTTACACTCACTGAATTGGCTCAGCAAGACAGGCCCGCCGCGAACTTGTAGCTTCATACCTAAACTGCGGAGTGTCCTATCTGTATTAATCTGTGTTTCTGCTTAAACCTTCGGAGAATACAGGCTGATGTGATGCTCTCTCACCTGAAGGCACCGGGACCACACATTCAAAGAGTAGGTAAGTAAAAGGTCAAAAGGTGTAAATAAAAAGCCTTAAGAAACTTCTTTATTCCGACGTTCGGCAAAACGAAAATAAACGTGTTTTACTGCCGTGACACTGGCATTACTTCGGCGGAAGGTTGCTAGCTCATTTGTGAGCACATAACGTGAGCAAAGTTCGGGATTTACTGCCTCGCCGTATGTGAGGCGGTGTGAGATATGTCAGTGATCGTCATAAGAGTGGAGGGAGAAGAATTGGCATAATAATAATGGCATTTTTACCCATATTATAAATTTAAGTCGCCTTTTGTGACCGTCTGTGTGACTGCGTTATTCTTCTAAACAATGCAACAGATTCTGATGCGGATTTCACCATCATTTAGAGAATTTATTCCGGAAGGTTTATGTGTATAATACACTAGCTTCTGCTCGTGACTTCGTCCGCGAGCCTATAACCTTCCTCAAAAATTGCGCTACCCAATGCAAAAAAAAGATCAAATCCGACGGGTAGTTCCCGAGGCTACCCCCCACATAATACAAAATTACAAAACAGACAAATGTTACCTCTTAATAATATGAAGTATAGATATAGATGTATGTCACTTACACTTAATACAGTAATCGAGATGTTTTGTCAAGTTGTAAAAACTGCCAGACAGGGGCGCGTCGCTTGTAAAAAATCAATAAGTCTAAATGACGTCAATCCTATAAAGAACTATCTAAAGATGTTGGCATTACTTATATAGATTCATCATCACAGTGCGGCCGGAGGACGTCCACTACTAGACCTGACTTCCTCCACAACAGCTTAGCTCCTGTACCTCCCGTTTTCAACGGATTCTTGCGATCTTCATCAGATCATTCGTTTACTTTGGGGGACACTATTTTAATTAACATACAGTAGCTGGTCTGTATAGGCACTAATAAACATAACATAATATAACAGCAAGCCTGTATACCTTTAAGGGTCAGGCAGGTCCCATGTAATAGGGGGCGAGCCTTTTGCGGTCAACTGAGCATGAATCCGGACCCCAGGCTCCTACTGAGAAATTCTAGATGGAAAAACCCAATAACACTGGCCATCCCGGGACCTCATGCTCAGCAGTAGCGCTTGCGACCACTCGACCAAACTATAACACTAATATTTCAATTTAAAATCCAAAACAGGTTTGAAAGATTCCCGAAAGAGTAATAGTGCACCTATTTCTTATCTATTGCTAGCCGTTCCTACCACAAAGATAATCATAAAACCGAAAACCAATAACCCATAGCTCCAACTTCGCATTTCCATAAGAGAATAAAAGCGATTCTATAAGAAGCGCTAGTTTCGTGATCGCTCCCAACAAAAGACGATCGTTTGGAGCTCGCCCCATCTGATAGCCATCGTAACATTAACTTACTTTGCACACACACATTAACTTGTTGTACGCACACATCGGTAGGCACACATGTGTGGCACGTTATAGGAGAACGTAGAAAATCCATTTCCAAGACTTCATCCAAGTGTCCAAATGCTTTCAAATCTACGCAGCACGCGTAGCATGACCTATTATTAATACATGTCTTACGTTTTAATACCATGCCAAATAAATCATTCATTCATTCATGATTGATAGTTACAAATTTATTTATTTTAATTAGAGAAATACACCACACACACATACACAATCTATCATTATCGTTTCTACGTTGGCTATGCTACGCTGCTATGCTGGTGGGTATGCTACTGATGGTCCGACTCCAGAATCAGCGCAAGCGTGATGCCGTCACATGATGTGATGCTATCGCAGAGGCAAAGCTGAATGCCTCATATACCTGGTAATTACACTAGCGTACCCTTCCAAACATAGCAACGCAATAAGCATCGTTGTCCTATACTTTTCCGTCCGATATTTGTGCTCTCAAAGGCACATAGGAGTTTTGTGCGTGAAGAATAGTCGGTCACCCATCCGTGGACTGACCGTGACAAGCGCAGCTTAACCACACATATAATTTTTTCGTGAGGTGGTTACTTAGCCAAAAGCTCCTTTGATACCTTCCATAAAATAGTCCTTCTGTATGTATGTGGTCAGTGGTGCTAGCGTGCGATTAACCCCACTCCGCCACACGTATATAAATTACTATTCTTTATTCCGGCTCGACGGAATCGTTCTGTAGTTAGTTTTAGATAAGGATTGTTTCGTCTGTATGCATCACTTGACGAACTAATTATAGTAGGAAAGAATGGAGAAATAACCTAGTAATCCGACTTTGTTTTTGGCAAGTTTCCTGGCTAGAACATGGTCTCGTTGAATTCAATTTAATTCGTGATCACAGGTCACCTGCCTAGGCTTTTACAAACTATGGTGGGGTCGGCGTCCAGTCACAGGATGCAGTTGAATATTAGTACTTTTCATGAAGCGACTGCATCTGAGTTCCACAACCCAGTTTTTATTTTTATCTTTATTGCAATCCATAATGTACACATACAGGTGGTAGGAATAAAAAAATGAAACAATTATGGACCCTGTCGGGCACAGCAAATTTAATCTTAATACTTTTGTAATGTCTGACTTTTCGACTGCCTCGTTTGTCTAGTGATTGCAATAGCGACTGCTCAACATGAGGTTCTGAGTTGGATCCCCAAGTCGTACATGTTTTATTCAAATAATATAATTTCTATATTTGTTAATTTAAAAAAAAAAGTGGTTTCTCCATCAAATATTTTCCAGTATCAGCCCGCAGTCTCGAATTGTGTCTCCCACTTTTACCCGACTACGACAAAGCCAAACCCTTCCTGGGTTATGTTTTTAGGTGTCTATGTACGTTTGTTTTGTTGTTTATATGAACCTGTATTATCCCACTGCTGGGCAATCCGCCACGTATTACATGGTACTTAAATATTACTGACAAAATAAAGGTTTACAATACAGGTATGTCTCACCATCTGGGGTATTTAAAGGTGTGATGTTATCTATCTCTATGGTACTTTTAATAATAATTATTAATATTATAAAGAGGTATTTGTTTGTGAGTTTGGTTTTTTGTATGTAGGGTGTAATCTCCGTAACTACTAGTCGGATTTGAAATTTTATTTTTGCATTAAATAGCCCAATTCTTGAGGAAGGTTATAGGCTATGTAACATCACGCTACGACTCTCAGGAGCTGAGCAAAAGGAAAAAAGGTCAGAAAGAACGCTAAGCGAAAACGAAATAGTAGCGCCGGCGGGCGATGGGGTGCGACGCGTTGAGTCAGGGGCCGAAATTTCGCGCGGAGCAAGTCGCGTGCAGAAGCTAGTATGTAATATTGTGCTAATATGCAGATCGTGTGATATCACAGAACATCACGCCCAATCAGCTGCCCACCGCCGCGTGCCAACTGCCTAGTCAATTGAATGTAATAGTTATAGCGATAGCGGCCCTTACAATAATATATGTGTAGCGGCTGAGATAACCACGTCTTAGTACCAACTACGTACAATACGGGTCAAGCGTGAAGCACGTTTGATGGTAGTGCTAACCGTCAGATGTTTGGAGATTCTTGATTATTTCGTAAGGAGCGGCAATATTATTTGTCACCAGTCACAAAGCACTACAAAGTTAAAGCTTTTAACCCATCAACGTGTTTTGATGCAGTGACTAAGGGCACTGCCGGAGACTGATATTAGACTAGCTTTTGCATTAGAGGACTAGTGTTAGCTTGATACTATAAGAATACAATAGGATCATTGATCACCTATCAACAATGATTTATTTACTATTATTGCTTTCGTCCGCGGCTTCGTCCGCGTGGTGGTCGGACATTATCCCAAAGGAACGTACTACCGGGATAAAAAGTCTCATAAATCCTATATGTTAATCCAGGTTATAAACTCTCTGTGTGCCAAATTTAATCTAAATCTGGTCAGCCGTTTTTGCGTGATTGAGTAACAAACATACAAACTTTCACATAAGTAATAATTTTTGTTCTTCTACTTTCAATTTATATTAGTAGGATTATGTTGTTCCCCATTGACTGTTGATAGTAGCAGGCCTTGAGTAGCCCATTCCGGCAAAGAAAGTTTATTGTACGGTTCGCCAATTTTGCTGCGAGCACACGAAGATTTCTACGGTTACCGAACAACAGACGACAACCAAATTTCTGAATGAGCTTTAAATCCGAATTTATGATTGCTAGGCCCATTATTCTTTCAGCTAATCGCTGCCAAACATCACGATTTGACACCGTTCCAAATTAGTACCGTCCTAGATATCTATAACGAAATTCTGAAGTTTATCACAATCCTTTACTAACTCTCAACAATAACTACTCGTAGTTACAGTAACCGCTAACGCTCAGTAGCCGTCAGTAAACATGTCTGGAATCGGTACACAGTGACCCTGACGCGATCGACCCGCGACTGGTAATCGCTTGTCAATCGAACACGTAGGGTTGCGTCACATCAAGGAGTTAGAAGTAGGGGGGTCCTACTTCTAACTCCTCCTTTCAAATGAGGCTAACATTATTTTTATCAGATTTATTTATTTGAGAAATTGCATAGGCCTGAACGTTATGTAAAAATCCCACGTAATCTGGGTCAAACCTCCACAGGAAAAAACCCAATTAAGGTATACCTACTACTTTTCCGAAGGCGACCGCAACCGCAAATCGAAGCGGCAACGGCACCGAATCGCAATGACAGATCAACGACAGACCGCAGCGACACGACTGGTTTCTATGGGTTTCACGACTTCCAAACTCTTCAAAATTATTACTGTATGATCCTTGCCTCTAATACTTGATCAGCCCAGCCCGTCTACTCTTGAACTCAATCTTTCAACAATTGGTTCACCGATCCGTCTCAATTATTATAATCAGTAAGTATTAACATCAGATGCCACATGTCCCTACAGATGAGTAAAGTTAAAGTAATTATTTTTACTTCCCCTCAGTATGAGGACTTGTGTATTGTGTATTATTTGGGCTAAAACTTTATCTTGAATTTCCAAGTCGACAGCGACACAATTATTCGATGAGAATTTGTTGATAAAAAACAAATAAATTCTGGAATCGCTCTATTTTTTCGCATCCCAATACAAAAATCATACATTTTTCTTCCATAAAAACTAGATCATATCATAAATGTAAATTGAAAACACATCGATACGTCACTGTAACGCTGCCTTACCGATAAAGTATGCCACAACTGCCTAAACAACTTGAATTCAACCTTTTATCGCACGGTTTGAGGTTTGTTTTCGCCCGAGAAAATATTTATCCATCTGCTAGGAAAAACAAGCGAAAATTAACCCAACGTCAAACAGATAAGGTTCAATTTTTTTTGTCCCGTCATATTGCCCTCAAAATGACGTTTGTCAGGATTGACGTAAGCTTAAGGGTTCCGTCGATTCGACGAGAGGCAATGTGAACGAGTTCTGCAAAGTATTTTTAGAGTTCCGTAACAGGAAAGTGTAATAGAAACTTTTTTGTTTCGTCATTCAATGTAAAATGGCGTCGTTTTTGGCGGGAACCGTCTGTTTTTGTTTTAGTTTGTGTGGGAAGGAGATCTGGGAAATGTTTTAGAATGATTTCTTTGTGTTTGACTTCTAAGAGGGGTTCTCACTGCTGAAGATATTGATTTATACATATACATCATTCAGAATAAATACATCCTAGACCGACTTAGATAACTAAAATCACAAAATAGATTATGTGCTGAGACTAAAATGCTTGAGCGTTCAAGCACAAAAAAAACAATTGAGGAAATAATTAACCGAACTCACTAACCCTTGCAAGCACAACAAAAAACATCATAAATTTTCCTTAACCTTTATTGGAATTCATACGCTCAAACGGCATGAACGACATAAATTAAATATTTTTTTTAAAGTCAAGAGAAGTAGGTCAATTAATGGCTTATATTCTTACAAAAAAATATCCAGCAGTGCTTGGCAATAATTATCCAACAGTAGCCCCTGAGCCACTCAACAGGAACCATTCACTCGAGAAGTCTCAATTCGTCGTCAATTGCGACCACTCTACGTAAAATTATCGTAAAAAGAGGTTATTTTCTCACGATTATAACAAAGACTGCCGCTTGAGCAGTGATACGTTTTTCTCTCTTTTCTTGCAGTATCCACATTCATACGTAACTTTTCAATTTCTATCCTCTCAAGGCAAGATTAACAGATCGTACTTTTAACTTGACTTTGCTGAGTAAAGTAAGCATTATAAGAATGCGAACTTTATTCTTACCTTCATAATGTTCATATTTGTATAAGTGAATCTTGCCCTAAGCATGAAGCTTCCTAGTTTGACACTGATAATTACATGTTAAAAGAAAAATCTTAAATATACGACTCGACCCGAGAATAAAACGCTAAACCGCACGCTCAGTACCCACACTCGTGACCAGCAAACCAATATCACAGTCATTAAATTGTGGCCACTTCAGCATAAACCCGAAATACCGTCCATTCAGTAACCATCGAGGTTCATTGTGTCCAAATTGCGCCCACTAGACGGTCGAAATAACGATATAATGAGATTTGGAACTAACCACCCTCTGAATTTCGGCATAATTGAGTAAAAACTCATAGCATGGGGTAGTTTCGTATAGCAGGGGGCAATTCAATAAAGTCGGAGGCGAGGGGGGACAGTAGGGTGGCCATCTTGAATTTGGGAAGACAGATGAAAGTCCATCGTGATTAATTGTCTTGAAAATGGAATTTATTTTAAATTCTTAAATTGATAATGTGCTGAAAGGTGTCTGGTTCTTTTAACATCTTATTTAATTAAAAGTTTAGTTTGATAAAGTTTAAAGGTGATGATACAAATGGCGAGAATCACGATAACATCACGCCTATAGATATTCCCAGGACGGAGTGTGTCAGGCAGACGCGTGAATTACACCGTCGTCTGTTAGCTTAAGCTTATTGCCATGAAAAGGGCACAAATCCAGAATCCAGATTGTGAGCTGTAGCTGTAGTATTATTAAGCCTATTAAGAAATCCTTAGTATGTCTAAACCGCTGGGTCTAGAAGCGAAAATTTTTGCACAAGAGTTAAATAGGCGATGAAACTTTGTCTCATACACACACTGTTTGTAAACTAAGAAATTGCTAATAGACAAACCTAATAATTCTTTGCCCGACCCGGATATCGAACAAAGTCTAAACAGTACCATGCTTGCGACCACAAGACCAACAAAACAGTTGATGGAGGACAAAATTGTCTTAATAACATAATAGATATTTTGGTACTGTACTACAAAGTCGCAACAGCTACATGATCTATATCACAAGAAAAGCAGGAAATCTTACAATTTAGCGGAAGCTGCAACTATGCAAGTTGGCAACTCGTAATAGTCAATCTAGCGAACTTTGCAGCTCTCTCAGCGAATAACTCTAGGAGACATGCTGGAACGCGAAGTTTACGGAGAAACGCTCTTTATAACATGTAGGAAGTAAAATTTTCACAGTGGGGCTAAACTAATAGCCTTTAACGAATTATTTTAACTAGGTTAATATTGATGTTTTTGTTTTCCGGAGTGGCAAACAAGCAGACGGCTCTCCCGGTGGTCAGTGGTCACCGGCGCCGTGGACCGATCTATGCTGTAAAAATCCGACCGTGAAAACTCACGTATGAAGTGAGCTTGGAGCTGTCACTAGTGTCAATCTCTAGAATCGAGTGGATTGACGGCTCACTTTAAGCTCACTTCACCCAAGTTTTTACAGAATTGACTGGCATCAAAACAAGATGAATTGTAGGAGTGTTGTTACACCAACACCTTAGGCCGGAATATAGCCACGCTGTTTGATGGCAAAAAAATTATAAGCTATAGAATCTGGCTTTACTTTGTGGAAATTCATGACAGTAAAATATTATGTAAGAATATTTAGGATTGCGGAATTAAAACTAAATATTTTTGCATAACATTTTACAGAAATAGTATGTGTAGTACTTTCCCGGATGAAAAAACTGTGCTAACTACTATGCTCCATTGAACGTGAGGTGAGATATTATCTGTGATGTAACTGTGCATTTTGGAACCATCCTCATAACGTCATCTTCCTCGCGTTTTCTTCTTCCGTTCTCCCCTGACAGCCATCATGCTATCATTCACATTCTTTCCTTTCATAGCATTCCTCACCCTCCATCCATCAACATTTATATTCATCACTTTTTTACTCACATGCGTTTCATGCATCTTTATCACATGCCCATACCAAGGCAATCGATTTCCTCTCAACTGTTCTGTCAACCATTCTCATAAACGAATAATAAATAAATATGGAGATCCATGATCCCATTATTGAGACCACTAAACTTCAAGCTCTTCCCCCTTTTCCTTAAAATGATCACTCCTAAAACCTGAGAGTACATTTACAATTTCAGCCACTTTACATCCCCAGTATTTCAGTTGGGTGTCCGGCAGGCGGTTCGGACATGGCGACCGTCCGGCTGTCCGGCCGTAATCCGGGGACAATGGACGGGAATTATTCACAACGCCCGCATATCATTGTCTACCTGCACGTTATTAGATCCTGTGGAAATTGTGTTGCGTGTTTGTGGGGGAACTTTGTTAGAACCGTTGTTTTAATAGTGTGGCTTTAGATAGAGCAATGAAAAAGTATTTCAAACTATATTTTTTTAATTTGAATGTGTCAGAACCCGATGCTATTCATTCATTTTTATTTTTCAACTAGGTGAAATACTGGCACGTTCGGAGACCAATAGCCAAGTGGGTGGAACGACCTGCAGAAGATCGCGGGTAAGACCTGGTTGAGACTCGCACAGACCACAAGCAAGCAAGCACAAAAGCAGAAAAAGAAGCATGGCACAAAAGGGAGCTCAGTAGTGGGTGGAACAAGGCTGCCAATGATGATGATGATGAAGCGGAATACTTATACAGTAAGTATTCCGCTTCCCGAACCACGGATCTTTCTAATGTAATATGCCTTATTTACGCCTGGCTATTCAATTTCAAATTGTTTAAATTCAAAATGAATGGTTCAAATCTTTTGAGAATTGCTCGAAAATTTGCACAAAAATACTCAAGTTCACTCGAGTTCGGAACCTTTTATTGAACTCGATTAAAACTGAAATAAGCGCCTTCTGTAAATCGGCGATAAAAAACGAATTTGCTTCGTAAGTTCACAAGTAGAAACCTTTATCTTTCCACACGATAGACCAACTGGAAAAAGAGCTCGCCCTATTTAACTGTGGCTATTTGGGAACGAATTCTTTACATAAGCTTGAATTCCCAATGTAGGTGTAATATAATAACGTGTGATCCTAGTTCTTGTAGAAACACACTACGACATACATAGCAAGTAACATAGCATCACCCCTGTATTCCCTGAAGGGCTCGGCAGAGGTGTGCCTATAGTTCACCCACATTTCGCCAGTTATGTTTAAGTCCCATGCAATAGGGCGTGAGCATATTGCCATCAATTGGGCACAAATACAGACTCTGGGCTGCTACTGAGAAATTCCAGATGAAAATACCTAATAACATTTTGCCCGACCCGGGAATACAACCCAGCACCTCATGTTCAGCAAGTATAAGTATTTAGTGCTATTCTACTAAACAATAATTTCCATCCATGTCTTCGCTGTGCTGCGGTATGAAGGGGTCGGATTACAGGTCGAACGTTGTTGCAAGCATGAGTGAGGCATTCCAGCAATTTTATTGTGTAATTTTAGGGCGGTATTTAGTCCACTTTTCACCAGTTTTGTTTTGAGTTCCATGTAATAGGAGACGAGTCTATTGCACCTTATCGCGCCTTATCCAGAGTCGGGTCTGCTATTCAAATAATCTTTATGGAAGAGTTCAATAATACTTTTCCCGGCCAGGAAATTTAACCCACGAACCTCACTTTCAGCTGCCGCACTTTGACCACTAGTGCATCGAGGCAGTACAAACAACAGCAGCAGGCTATCTTGCAGAATTGTAGGTACTACCTCACATTGTGAAAGTTGTCGTAGCTTGAATGCCTGTTGTATAAACAGTACTACAGCATTCATTTTGCTATTAATATTAGTAAAGATGAACTACTGCTAAGTATAGTCTGTGGCGAATTCAAAATTGCATAAAATTTTCTCGATAGAAATAAAAAATTGCCTCTAAACCGTACAATAAATGGATAATCAATAAAAATACTTCAAGTACGGAAAATAAGCTACAATGTTTCGTCGCAGTAAGATGGTTATAGCCGTAATATAGATAATATATCCCTACGGATATAGCTTTATATCGTACTATAGTTATATGAAAGCGGTTCATAACTGTCTTACTAGGAATTTAACTATGATACGAGCACGAACTAGTAATATAACTATTAGGGCACCCCGACTAAATAGGTTAGGTTAAGTTAGAACGGTGACCAACTACGCGCGTGCCGAGGAAGCGCGTAGTTGGTCGAAATTGGTCGCAGTAACAAAATTAGGGCACTCCGAAAGATTATGAACCGCTTTCAAATAACTAAAATATACGGTATAGAGTTATATCCTAGGGATATAACTATATGACGGCTATAACCATGTTACTGCGACACAATATACATATTTTAACCAAAAATATCTAAAACTTGTTGATTTTATTCAGTACTAGCTGCGCCCCGCGGTTTCACCCGCGTATCTCGATCCCGTAGAAATATCGGGATGAAAATTATGTCCTAACCCGGGTCATCGTCTACCCATGTGCCAAATTTTATCCAAATCCGTTCAGCCGTTTTAGCGTGAAAGCGGAAAAAACAAACATACAAAAAATCAAACCTTTACTCTTTATAATATTAAGTTTAGATATTCTGGATCGTAAATAAAATAGTATCTAAACGTTAACTGTAAAGCTGTAACGGCTATTTTATTGCTAAACGATTTGTGACGGTGGTGGTGGCCGCCGTTGAATATTGAGACCTTTTTATATCTGAAAGTGGATATTTTGTTTCTAGATTTATATGTATTTGGGAATAAGACAAATTGTATTAGTCTGTAACCGTGCTGATATTAAGCAAAGTCCTCTTTTGCAGATCTTTCAGGTTTCAGGGTTTTACGAGTTTTATTTGTTTCACTGCTTAAGTCGCTTTGGTTTGATGATATTTTTAACCGACTTCTTTCAATTGGTCTGTATAATTAAGTATAGTATTTTTTTTTTTTATAGAGTTTCTTTGATATTTTAGTCAATTGTACTTTTGCTTGACCAGCTTTTGAGTGAACTTCATTTAAATACGTATTTTTTCCACTTGTGTTGATGATCTTATAATAACTTCCTGCCACTGATGTAAACATAGCAAGTAGTGGTATACGAAGCTGAGTGGGGTAGCTAAAAAGTAAAAAAAAAACCTTTTTTCTAAAAAAAAAACAACCGATTTCCATAAAAAAACATTTTTTGTGCCAGCAGGTTCAATAAACCAATGTTATTTTTTTCAAATTTTGAATATTAGGTAGGTACTTAATATCACAATTACTTTTAAAAAAGTACCTTCTTATCTAGGAAAATACCTAAGGAAAGAAAACTGTTCTGCTTTGCTGAAAATTGGCAAAAAAAATAGTTTCACAATCCTGCCGTCTCAAATGTACCTAAATACCATTTTTGACGCCCCGGATTGTTTAATTGTTATCATCAACACCTTAACACGTATCACCACAAAACCTAGATATTTACTCGCGACAGTAACCAATAAAACCACAACTAACCCTAAACCCCATCGTGAATATTCGGAACAGATCGGCTCGATCCTCCTCCACCGCGTTCGGCTTGGCCACAATTTTCCGTATTACGGCCACAATAGCCTGATTTCCGGAACACGCCCGTTTTTGCGCCACACTATTATTGTGAGAGTATTGTGGTGGAGGACCTTCGTGTTTTTATGATCACCTTGGTGTTAAAAAGGTGGCTAATGGAACTTGCAAAAAAGTGAGAGGTCGGTCGGCAGCATTAAAGGAGAACCTGGCAATAAAAACGATAAATTAAATTAATTTTTGACTGCTATTAGTTAAAGAACTTAGACTCCATTTAATGCTACAAGAATTATTATCAACCCCCAAAATTACTTTCAACAATTCCTACTTTAACATTCCTAGTTAGTAACAGCAGGCTCGAAGCTGGAATACTTTATTTTTAATCTAAATCTATGAAGATCGGGATAAGCAAAAAATATAAGTAAACTGTTCCAGAATGCCAACCATCTGGATTGGAGTCAAAACAACTTAGTATTCAGGGGACCTTCCATAACTTAGCTCGAGACTAAATCGTTTACGAATAAAAAATAAGCGGTTTTAAATCTGGGAGAGACGTTTGAAACTGTTTAGAACACTTTAGTACTAGAGCTACTTACTCTACTTGTTTATTCATGAACTACTTAACTGATAAACACAAAAATGATCATTTTACCACTAACAGTATCCATACTGATTATTATAAGTGCGAAAACAACTTTGTCCGTCTGTCTGTTACCTTTTGAACTGATTTCGATGTTTGGCACACAAGTAGACCTGTACCCTAATTACGTAATACACGATCAATCAGAATCTGAATCGTTTTGAAACAGATTGCTAATCCATAGCTTCGTAAGTTCGAAAAAAAATCTGCCCTACAACGTAAATAACGCAATGAATGTTGTTGAACTGTTAAAATGAAAAAGATTATTCGTAATCGTTTACGAAAATGTGTTGCGTAATTAGGTAGTTGGGTTAGGTAATAGGATATTTCCGACCTCCACGCGGGCGAATCGCGAGCTATAGCTAGTTCAAATATAAAAGGCGGCCTTTTTTGACTACTTGCCCTTTTGGTAATACAAATAATTATAACTACTAAAAAAACCATTTCGTATTCTCGTCCTTTGAAAAGCCTGAGCCAATTTTTTCAGTGGATATTTCATGTAAAGTTTAAAAGACCACACTCTTACTCCACTTGGCGACATTAAGAGGTGTAATAATTACTATTAACGATCGGTAAGTACTAGGAATTGACTTCAAAGAAAACTAATTATGAAACCTAAAAGTATCAAAAAACATAGAACCATCAAGTAATTCGTAGCACTCCTCGCCAGAGATCTAAAAGTAACAAATAAAATTAAATGCTACACAAGGCAGGTTTTTTGTAAATTTACATTTAAATTGGAATCTCGGATTGTGAGTGTCAAGGGCGCTCCGTAATCACGTCTTTACAAATCGGAGATCTGGGACAGGGCTGCTCAACTTGTGCCGATTGGGACCGCTTTTTATTATGTTTTAAGAAATCTTTGCCGTAGATTCATTGATGAAAATACAAACCATTTATGTATCAATTTCATACACATTACTGCACCACTTTTTATTTAAAGAGCGGTCACCGATGCTCGCTCGTTGGTAATACACACATCAAAACTGTCTAGGGATCAAGTACATTTTAAACTATAAAAAAATATCTAATTGAGATTTACCAAATCTAGTCTTCCAGATTGGCTTCTCTTTAATTTCTTTCTATGTTTAAGTTAACAACTTATCCCTATATTTTCTAAAAGGTAAGTTAATGTCATCAATTAAATGGAAAAAATTAGGATTTTTACATTTTTATTGTAAAGATAAATAAATTAATAATCCGTGTTTCCACCATTGATATGAACCACACAATCACAGCGATTTGGCATGCTTAAAATCAGTTCATCAAAATCACTTTGAGGAATGGCAGCCCACGTTCTTTCTAACAAGTCAAAAAGTTGTTATGGGGTATGCACGGCATCCATACTCAGCAGAGCTATTCTTTGGACCATATTAACGAAACGAATCACCCAACCGGCTTCGCAAGGGATGATCACGTCTGAGACAATCCTCTCCGCATAAATCTGAGCATTGAGGTTGCACCTGATCCAAATGAGATCGATTCTTTCACATATGAATTAACTTCTTGACAAAATTTCAAACGTTCTTGACGTCCAGAGGTCCTCCAAACTCGAGTACGTCTTTTAGCCAGCCTCATACCGAAATGAGATTCATTGGAAAAGCAAACGCAATGCCAGTCTTCTTCCTCCCAATTTCTGTGTTCGCGAGCCCATTGTAAACGGGCCCTACGATTGCGGGGTGCTATAGGTGGAACTCTCAGCGGAACATAGACCCATTTCACTTAAACGATTTCGGATGGTTTGGTCGCCGCCAGCAGCCAGCATCATGGCGGTCATGGTACGATTCCGTCGAGCAGTATTTTGGATGTACCGGTCCTCTCTGCGAGTGGTGATGCGAGATCGTCCTCCATGTCATTCGGCCACGATGCCCGTGATACGATAGCGCGTCCAGAGGCGGCTTATGACGCTCTGTGTAGCACCAAGAGCGACAGCCACAGTACGTTGCCTGGAACCAGCTTGCGACATTCCGACGGCTCTCATCATCTCTTCTCGTGTCAAAAGATGTCGTCGTATTGATGCAATTTTTTTCAGTTCCGATGCAGGAATTGTAATGGTTTTGTAAAAACGCTATTACACTCTTTTGTAGGAATCCTGATTGACAGTTAATTTTCAATTTTTAATCAAAATTTAAAGAAAATACTTTATTCAAATAGTGAAATTCACTAAAAAAGAATCAATAACGATCCAAAAAAGTTAAAATAATAATCGTCAATGGTGGCGATAGGTAATAGGTAATAGGTAATACGGGCTGATATCCGCAACTCCACGACTAAGCGCGTATTTTGCGTACGGGTGGGAAAATCGGTTATTCGATCCACCCCAGCTCCTCAAAGAAGGCCAGCAGCGCCTTGGTGTCACTGACAATCTCACGTAGGGTACCTGGGTTACCGAAGTACTTTGCCCTGTATGTGGCGACCACCGGGCAGTATAACAGCACATGAGCTGCTGTCTCGTCGTCCTCCATGCAGGCTCTGCACAGCGGACTGTTTGTGAATGGCGGCGATACTCTAAAACGTACTTGATCCCTAGACACTTTTGATGTGTAGATAACTATTTCGCCTACCCTCGTTACTTACCCTTGTTGTAATTTCTTTGTTGTTACATTCTAAATAACAACTTATGTTGTTTTAACTGCCTAAATTGTGTGGTCGATGATTTTGATGCATGGTAATCAGTTAAAATCAATTGATGTTCCAAAATATTATAAGTCACTATCTTTAACTTTTGCTATCTCGCTCAATCAAACAGGATAAACTTGCTACCTAATAACATTTCCACCGTTGCATAAAAACAGTGTTTGCGGGCCGTAGGTTAAATACCCCTGCTCTGGAACATTCACAAAACTTCTGAGAGGGCAAATGTCAAGAAAATCGACTTTTCCCATACACAGCTTTTATTCAGGCGGGAGCAAAGATTGTACGATGTCATAATATTATTATTGGATTCCCTTTACAAATGTCACATTACACCGACCCATATACAGTAAGTAAGTAAGTAACCAGAGACTTATATTCAATAAAATATGAAACATTAATGATAAGCCGTGTTTGGTCGAGAAACCAATACCTAGATGAGTTTCAGTTGTAAACAGTCCTGGAATTTATAAAATGCATGATTTGCTGTAGGTATTTAGCTCAAAATAGTAAGTTAGCACCACGCAAAAGTCAAGCGAAGTGTTACAGACTCGATAATGCTTTGTATGATATAAACTCGCAATCGCAAATTAACTTTAAAGGTGTAAACAAAAACTAAGGTTGGATATAATTAAGATAGGGGCCCCCCCCTATCTTAATTATATCCAACCTTAGTTTTTGTTTGTTTACACTAAACCTCTTAAGGGGTCATTGTACTCATTATTATGAACACTATGGGATAAACGCTGAAATCGCGAAAAAAAAATCTGCTGTTCCCTACATTTTATGTTCGTCTATCTCTTCGAATTGTAGGGAACAACAGATTTTTTTTTCGCGATTTCAGTTTTGTGTTAGTTAATCCGATAAAATAACTCATAAGCTTTTAGAAATAATAAACAGAATCCAAATCGATTCAACAACATAGGAGATATGGCAAACAATACTCAAAAAAAAAAAATGAATAACATGAAAATTATTAAAGATAGACTTCCTTTACAGTTAATTTTCGAGAATTTTTGATGAATAGTCAGAAAAATACTTGAGAACCTCCTCCTTTTTTGAAGTCGGATAGTAAAAAAAAGCTATGTGAAAAAATAAAAATCAAAAATAAATAAAAATCATTTTTTTTAGACGGAACCGCTTACTAAGAAACCAAAGCTTTACAAACAAAATTATAGTCAGCTTTCAATACCAGTCTGTGTTAACGAATGTAAACTTTGAAACGAAGATGAACGACTACGTTTGTGAAGTTTCAGTGAGTTTCAACAACAACTGCGGAGCACTAGGCCGAGATTAAAACATCATTTTTACGCTTCAAAAGTTACAATATTCGCTGAACAATGTTGTCTGCTTTCAAAGTAAATTCTGAATATCATCTTGTCATAACATCACGCCTGTATTCCCGAAAAAGATAGGCAGATTAAAAGGGAAAGAAAGGGATAGGCAGATTTGAATGCTGTTTAGTTAGCTTCGTAATTGGCTTACCACTTTTGACAACAATTCCAAGAACATTGAAACTTCACTAAGATATTTTCTTTTTATTGCAGAATAGCTCTTGATCTCGATCTCACCTGATGAAAAGCAATGGATGAGGTCTATGATGGATCGAGCGTGCCCAAAAGATGCCTGTGCACTCTTAGTTTGTAGGCAGACTGGTTATATGTGGAAGTAAACACAGATGCTGGCAGAGAGTTCCACACTTTGGCTATGCGCATAATAAATGTGGAGGAGAAGCGCTGAGTACGACTGGACGTGATATCAACCAAGTGCAGATGGTACCCTGAAATGACGTCTGGTAGTCTAAAAGGGCGATGGTGCGATCAGGTCGTCGAGCTCCTGCGCACACTCTCCGAAGTACAGTCTGTAGAAGACCGATCGGCAAGCAATATTACGCCGATGAGCCAGGCTGTGAAGCCTAGTCACCAACATTCCGCCGCTTATAAGCCTTTCTGCTCTGTGTTCAACCGAGTCAAGTGCAGTAAGTTGGTATTTTGCTGAGCCATCCCATAAGTGACTGCAATACTCCATACAAAAAGGATCTGTGATTTGTAGAAACTTAAAAGCTGACCAGATGTAAAAAAAGGTAGAAACTATCTAACTGTCACATATAGCTTACCTTACCTTATCGTTATGACGTGCAGTGACATTCAACCTTGCAGTTGGTAAAGTAATTACGTGGTCGACTATACATCACATTTTGCGAGCTATACCGATTTAAGTCGCGTCTAATAAATCTCAACTACGGGATTTATTACTACTTCACTTTTAGTTGTTTTTCATTGATTTGAGCAGTTTTTCTTTATCCATTATATAAGGGCCTCGTGGCTGAATAATAACAGCCGCACGGGTCGATCCAAGGTAGCTCATACTCTTGTCGCGGTCGGACCGTGGAAGGTGGAACGTGGTGGTGACCATGCATTACATATTGAGACCCGGCCGTGCCTCGGAAAGCACGTTAAGCCTTTGGGTCTCGGCTGAAATTCGTAGATATTTGACAGTTGATACGGGTAGTCAGAAATCTAAAAATCTGACCACCAGTCTCACCAAAGGGTATCGTGTTACACAGTAACTGGGTTATGGAGGGCAGATAGGCAGTCACTCCATGTAAAATATTGGTATTCAGCTGCATCTGGTTAGGCTGGAAAATGACCCCAACATAGTTGAGAAAAGGCTAGGAAGATTTTTTTATAATCAATTTTCACTTCAAGATGGTCATGAAGTTTGTACCTAAAGTCTTTAGTAGAATAATAAACCTAAAGTTGAGATAAAATAATAGGTACGAGCTTGGCTGAACACTCCTGGCTCGGAAGACATTAAGCCGATACGCGGAGACAGCGCGGCGCCGACGAGGGCGTGTAATAGATATATTACGAGCTAAAATACCTGTGATACTAATAGTAATATCATGAAACATATTTATAACCCCTCACTTACACACTATAGTATATAACATGTACTCTACATGGTGTGTCTACTATTCTGTCTGTCTGACTGTCTTGACAGCCTCGTTGGTCTAGTGGTTGCGAGCGTTACTGCTGAGCAGGAGGTGTGTTCGACTCCCGGGTCGGGCAAAGTGTTATAGTGTTTTTCCATCTAGAATTTCTCAGTAGCAGCCTGGAGTCTGGATTTGTACCCGGTCGATGGCAATAGGCTCGCCCCCTATTACAAGAGACTTAAACATAACTGACGAAATGTGGGTGTAGTATAGGTACACCTCTACAGCTTTATGTTCTACGTGTGTTCTATTGTGTCTACTTGTTTCGCTTCAAGTTGCAAAACTTGTCAAAAAGGAGAACAAAATAGTTACCAATACATGTCTGAAACAACGTCAGTACCGCGTATGTTACTTGTTTTATACACGACATGTTTTTGACAAGTATTTCTAATACTTAACGATAACAAGTATCACAATTTGTATGTAGATGTAAACTCGGATAAAATAAATAAATCGTTTATTTCAGACTTTTTTGTCCTTATTTTGTTAGTATTAATGTTAGCTAATGAAAATAAATACATAATGCTTAGTTGTAAGTAAGTTTCTCAAATTTGGAAAAATTCGTGAAATATATTGATCTAACCAATATATTTCACGAAATCCAAATTCTAATAAGCTGAATCAGAAATCGTTGTTAGCCATAGATCTATAACTTCATTTGCCAGTTTTAGACTTATCCTTCCTTCTTAAAACCTAGCTCCATGTAAATACCAAAAAGCCACGAAAATTCCTAGACACAAGCAACCGCACTCCCTGCCCAGCTCTTACATCAACACTAAATCGAGTTTCCCCAAACGAATTCAGACATCTTGCAATCTATCTGGATCTTTTTCAACAGTCTGACCTTGGGTTAGCTTCAATGAAATTCTGTCGAATACAGTCGAGGGCAAAAACATTTATACTTAAGGCGAAAAATTACAAAACAAGCAATGTCAGATTTTTTTATTTTGTATTTTCATCAGGCGAGATCGGGGTCTAGATCAGCTTGTCTACTCTGTAAAAATGTTACCGTGAAAACTTAGTTGAAGTGAGCTGTCAATAGTGTCAATCCCTAGCATCAGGTAAAATGACATTTAATTTTAAGTTTTCGCGGTGATATTTTTACAGAATAGATCGGCAGGCCCATTTAATTAATGAAAACAAAAACAAGTTTCGTCATAGAGTACTGTTTCAAGTATAATAAAATATACGTTCATCATTTTAATCAAAACTTGAGGAAAAAGTGGTTGGTGATTTTCACTGATTGTGTACATATTTTTGGCCACGACTGTACCTACGAGTAGCTCCGACGGGCTCGGGAGTAGGGACTCTATTCCCTGCGTAATGGAATGAAACGAATACGATCTAATGTGATTAGACCCTACTGAGAAGTCTGAGGAGAGAGTTAAGATATCCTATTTTTACACAGAAAAATATTTAGTACCTACTCAGCAATAAAAATACAACGCGCGTTAAATAATAATACCATAGGAATATTTATGGGAGACGTCTCTCCCAAAAGATTAATTAATTATGTGTTTATCCTCAAAGGGGATTATGTGTTCATCCTCTTATTATGATAACTAAAACATCCATCAATACCTACATCTCTATTAGCCGTCATCTCAGTGGTCATACTGTTTCTAGCTATTATCATCTCTCACACAATCCATCGTAAAATTTAAAGTTTTCCATTATACTCTTCTTTACATGTGGTTAGTGACGAACCTGGTGTCAGAGTTTTAAAGCCGCCCATGGGCCTCTGACTTGGCTTCACATGCCGTCGAGAAATATCCCTCAGGCATGTTTCCTCACGATGTTTTCCTTTACCGTTTTTGAAGCAAGTGATAATAATAATTGTACAATACGCACATGCATCCGAAAAGTCAGAGGTGTGTGCCTTGGGTTCGCTTACTCAATAAGACATAGAATAATATAATCCTTTCAAAACTACAAATTCATCATTAATTTTATTATTCTGATTCATTATTTTTACTATTCAAGTATTCATAATAAAAATCATAACTAGCAGTTTGAATACCCACCTCTCATACATATTAGTTCGCAACTCGCTACTGCGACTGCATCATAACGAATGTATTTAACTGGTCACTTGATATGCGCGGCACGTAGCACCCCCACTACTTCCACCCCCGACGCTGCAATGTAGACCGCGCGCCGCCAAATTACTGATAGTAATAGAAAGATTGGTTTGTAATGAAATCAGGCTGTTAAGTAGGGTTAGTGACTATTATATTTTATGGAGGAAGATACTAAGTGGTATATTTAGTCTAGTGCTGTAAATTAGCATTTAATTATTTTATGGTTTTGGCTTAGTTGGAAGGACTGTTCAAACAACAAGAAATATCTAAGTTCGTGTAAACTAGGCATAAGTGACATTTTAACGATTCCCACGTAAAGAAATCATTGGTTGATTCTTCCTCTCCTTATGTTCTAAATTATGACATCCCCTTAAAAGAGGGTTCGACCAGCTATAAAATGTAACCCGAACAGGAAGTTAACCCTTACACACAATAGCTTTAACCCTCTACGTGTTTGCCATCCGTTATGATGACAGCAGAATTGAGGTTACCTTTGTGTAGGTAAATACAGCCTGTATTTAGATATTATATTACGGAAAATAGACATCTGTGATTCTAAAGAGGGGTTTGTAGAGGTGATATTACTATCGACAAAAAAAAGTAAAATGTTGATTTGGATAGTCTGCAAAGGATACCTGCTAGAGGAGTAAGAATCTTGATTTTGGCAGATTGCAGTAATTCTTTAAAGAACTGAAAGTAGTTTAAGTTATGTGGAGCGAAAATTGTCCCCCACAAGATGGACCAACGATCTGGTGAAGATTATTGGAATTGATGAAGTGCGGGACGCGTAGGACCCGTCGTTGTGGCGATGCCTAAGTGCAACGACTCGATGATGATGATCTGAGAATTCTATTACGTCACACTTTTATTTACATGAGAATAAAGTATAATGAGTAAGTTCTGAATCACCAAACACTTTTCCATCCTCATTTAACATTGAATGTCATTAATTTCGTCATTAATTCCCTTTGGATAGTCCGTTTATAATTAAATCGACGGATTCGTGTTCCCGCGTTAATACGTTTATAATGACACGTAAATTATTCGCAGCCGATCGCAGCCGAACGCATCCGATCACGGCCGATTTTGTACGAGTTCGTGCGATTATGTGCGACTGTGCGGATTTGTGTGAATAATTAATTGATAAGCGTCAGTGTGTTGTGTTGATAGGTTTAGAGGCAATGAAATGTATGGGTATTGACTTTGTTCAGTTTGTAAAGGACGATAATAGGGTTTTGTGTTTTTCATTTGAAGGTTGGAAACAAAATGCCATTCTGCTGTGCCCCCACTTAGAATGTGCGTGTATTGTTCGGTGCATTTAGAAAGTTTCACTACACATTTCGAACAAACATCTAAGTTTCACAAAGTCGAATATTCAAAATCCAAAGAATTTTTTTTACGTTATTCAACGTTCGCCTACCTGACACAACTATTTGGAAACCAACCAAAATATTTGTACTCCACACTGTTCTACTACTGTACTGTTGCTGTACAGGTCGCAGGCTGAATAAAACCGGCCCCTTTATTAATAAACGCGGAGCAAACTCAGTATAAACTTCAGATTAGCCGAAGATTTTTCGGGGTGTACATAAGTTGGTATAACTTTACTCAGGGTTTATTGATAAGAAGGGTCAGAGTTTAGCCAATACCAATTTGAAAATCATCCCACAAACTTAGTTTTGCAGCTAGGCTATAAATACCCCGCTGACTAGTAATCTTATATTAGATCAAACTCAGGTCAAAGGCTTCAATCTAAGCGAGGCGGGGATCAGAATCTGATCCTTTAGGCTTCATTAATAGTGCGCCCGTCAGCGATCGAAGTTCGACCTAAATGTTACATTCTGGTGGGGGGAGGTAATGCTCAGAAACGTTCAATTTTATTGGAAAGTCGTAAAATTGGTGGAGAACTATCAACTTTCAAAAGATAGTCGATACGATTTATTATAATACTTTTCCCGCAGACATAATAGTTAAAACAAGTTATTGCTGTGTGTAATAAGGAGCTCGTGGCTAAGTAATAACTGCGGCACGGGTCGATCCATCAGGTTAAGCTACGCTTGCCGGGGTTGGTCTGTGGATGGGTGACCATCTTTACATACCGAGACTCCTCCGTGCCTCGGATAACACGTTAAGCCGTTGGTCCCGGCTGTCATTCGTGGATCTTTGACAGTCGTTACGGGTCGTCGGAAGCCTGAAAGTCTGACAACCAGTCTTACCAAGGGGTATCGTATTACTCAGTACTTGAGTTGTGGAAGTCAGATAGGCAGTCACTCCATGTGAAATACTGGTATCCAGCTGCATCTGGTTAGACCGGAAGCCGATCCCAAAAAGTAGAAAGTCTTAACTATTTCTTAAATTACGATGTAGACGTTTTTCTTTTTACTCTGTCTGAAACAGCAAAGCAACAACCTTAAAAAAAACCCGCATTCCTAATCAAACATATTTGGTTCAGAAGTACACTCCGCGGTTTATCGTTGACTAGTAAGGACCTCTCGATACACTGGCGGGTGAAAGAAGTGCCACTACAAAATAAATCTGAAATGTGGTCGTTTGGTACAGGGTGTACTATAGTTATTGTATAAATAGGTGAGTAAAAATAATAACGTTATAGGCAACAATTAAAGTAGTCTTAAGTACTCTATATTTTAACTACATTTACTACATTATTGATTTATAAATAAAAATCTAACTTTCACATTTATTTATATTCATGGAAGTCTTGTATACACTTTTACATTAAAAATTTCAAGAAATTAATAAATATTCTATCTATTTCAAAATTGAAATCCTGTATCTAAACTATAAAGATACACTTGAAGCCACAATCATTAACCCCGTCCGACTCCACCTCTGCGGAGTCATGTATTTCCAACCGCACCGCATAAGCCATTGTCTGTCGCACTGAATTACGTTAACCTATTCAGAAGATATTCTATCCGACAGTACACTGCTACCCACTGAGATAATTCGACCAACAACATGCAATAATAATGGGCAGAAGTTCTAATGAAAACCGAAAATAGGAGACCAAATGGTTTAGAGCCATACCTCACCGGGACGCGATGGCGACGTCGCCAGGTCGCGCTCCCAACTAAATGTATGCAGCTTTATAAAGGGGGCTCACCTGGCGTCCGCTTGATTACGCAGCCAACCATACATTTTGTTGGCGACGCAACCTAGCTGCGCCGCCATGGCGTGGCGTCCCGGTGAGGTATGGCTCTTACTCTAAGCGGTGCATCAGGTACCCTGTAATAGTATAATGGGAAAATAATTGAAAGACAAGAAAGACAGAAAAAAAATACACACAAAAACATCCTGAAAAAACTTAGTCATAACAGTATTCTGTGCAATTGTTTAACAAATTGCCTATCAACATAAATATTATTCGCAAATTCAAATCACATTCATTCTAGTAGTCGTAAGAAATGCCTATAACATGGAAAAATGATGTGTCAATCATCTAAACAATTAATCTGATGGTGCATGTGTACTAGTGAAGTAACTATCATTACAACGTTTAAAAAACAAAGAAAATTTTAAAATCTTACATAATCTTCATTGATTCGAAGTGTTCGTTTTACGGAAGTTTCAGAGGTAAACGTTAATAATTGTTAGGAAAAAACGTTCACGCGTTGCAATATTTGTAAATAAATGATCACCATGTATAATATCATATCATCACATAATTAAGTCTGTCGTTGCTTAATTTTAAATTATTTGTACCTATTATAGAATAGTAATATTTTTTATTCCAGGAGTACATCGTCTTCACATATAATTATACAAATTAATGCATACAAAATACTATAAAACATTTTAAAACAGTAACTATGGAGTTTCTTGCCCATTTTTCTCCATACGAATATACCTTTTGGAGGGGGCAACTAGAATCAGTTCTATTTTAATGTACAGTTTGATGTTCTAAACTGCCTTCTAATGGCCTATATAATAAAAGATTTGACTTAGACTTTGAAACGCACGTTGTTTGGAATAGATCTTCTGTCCCTCTCTACCTATTGCACGTCCGCACGCTGTCACATTCATGCAAGGAACCTTTGCTA
Organism: Agrochola circellaris; assembly: GCA_914767755.1. Lineage (NCBI taxonomy): Eukaryota > Metazoa > Arthropoda > Insecta > Lepidoptera > Noctuidae > Agrochola > Agrochola circellaris. The sequence continues at coordinate 14,320,820 of OU611864.1, read as the reverse complement.
ACGTCATTGTGAATTAATATTCTGGAGCATTTAAACTAAATACGCTGCATGCTGGTCTGTTGTGAGAGTATTAAATGTGAGCTACATCGCCGTATACGAGATATTTGAATTTATAAAGGTTTTTTTGCCTATTGTGAGACATTATCGGTAGAAAAAGCAAGACTTGGATTGGCCTTACTATAGCACCTGTACTTACTAATTTGTATTTGTAACGAAAAGTTACAATGGAAAACAGTACAAAACTGAAACAGAAAAGGAAACAGTACAAAACTGCGACAAACAATACATGAATTTGATTAAACTAAGATTGCGGTTACATTAGGGAGTGCCACTTTTTGGTGACCCCATGTGTAAATCTCATGATTTAGGTTGACGGTATGGTGATAATTTTTCGACAATCACTATCTAAACGACAGTTTACAATGACAGACCTATTCACTCAATAATAAGGACAAAAAAACTAGAACTAAAATAAATTAGTAGTCAATGGCTTGTTGATTGATGAATTACTGGTTGCAGTCAAGTCGGTAGGTAGATATAAACGTGTCTTTCCCACGCAAGACCCTGCTGTCACCACGGACACGTAATGGAAAATGCAACAGCCCAGCAAATTCTAATGGCTAGCTCATGCGATTTCAAATTCAACTCATGTGCCTGCAATTTCAGTGGTCACTATAACCTTACTTATGCAGGAGTCTGTCCCGTTGCTCCTACTAAAGTGCTAACTCCTTACAGACATGAGTCCCCACAAACTCAGCACCTAGCTGTAACATACAACGCAATATTTTAGCCGCTATTCAGGCGGTGTGGTCAAACAATAGTTCTTTGCGTGAGTTTATAACAGCGGCTGTAAGTTTGTGGCAACTATCGGACGTGCCAACGACGACGTGCTATCGACGGCAAATACGTGTCAGGGGTGTCGCATTATAGATATTTTAATAATACATAATTTGTTTCGACTTTCTTACAAGATTAAGTCAGATAGCCCTTCAAAATGGTTGAGCTGTATGCGGCTGGTCATTTTCGTGAACAAGCGCCGTCACTTAGGAATTGTAGATCACCAGAGAATAAATAATAAAAAGAAAAACAGCATGAATCATGTAACCAATATTTTGTAACTAATTTTAATTTATTGAAGTATCCAATTGTCCATGGTGATTCTTGGCCGTTCTTCTCCATAGGAACTACGCTTTTGACTGGGAAACTATGTGATTACCCCAGCTATTTTTTTATTAAAATTCTGTAAAATAATGTGTAATTTTTTTAATTATTGTATTACATTTATAAATCCTTTTTTTAGGAAAGCAAAATGAGAATTATTTGAGGTTCAGTTAAATACATGTGATAAGGAGAAAATCTATTGCCACCAACCTTCCACAAATCCAGACAAGGACTAAACTACTATTATTGTAAAACCAAACGACATTACAGAATATTATTCTTAAATTGAGTTTCATAATATTATCATTGTTCGGTATCATAATACTTAGTTATAATCTGGTTTGCAGTTTGGCTTCATCCCAAATCTTTGCGGTAGTAATCGGTTGGAAAATGTGCACCACAAAATGTTTGAATGGACAAAATCTGGTAATAAGCTACATACAAGCAATCTATCGAAAATAAAATAACATAATATCACGCCTGTTTTCCCTGAAGGGAGAGGCAGAGGTGTACCTACAGTACGTCCACATTTCACCAGTTATTTATTCAAGTCCCTTGTAATAGAAGGCCAAACTATTGCCTTAACCGGACACAAATCAAGGCTCCGGGCTGCTACTGAGAAATTCCAGATAGAAAGACTCAATAATGAGGCAGTAAACATTGTACATCTATATCTGTACTAATATTACAAAGAGGGAGAGCGAATATTGTGAGATTGTGTATCAAGGTGTCGGTCAGTCAGAAAGATGAAGCTAGTTGCCCATTCCAAAGCGTAGTAGGTAACTTTGGAGAAGAACGGGCAAGAAACTCCACGGACACTCGTATAAATCAGAATACTGTTACAAAATATTGGTTACATCATTCATGTTGAAATTATACATGTGAGAACAATGTAGAAAGACGTGCACGTTAAAAGTGTCCGTAATAAAAATATAAAAACAAAAACAATTCAAAAATTTAAATAAGCCGTGGCATCTAAGAGATGACCAGTCCGCACCAACGCACCCGTTCACTAACATGACGCATGGATCAGCACCATTTAGCTCAACCATTTTGAAGGGAACTTAATGATCCAACACACACGCCACCACCAGCGAGACATTTGAGTGAGCACGACATACTCTCAGCCGCCAAGGTACATTCAAGTCAATGGAAGACGTACCCAGTAAATGGTAGCTTTATAGTAGGTACATAGTGCTCACACATGTCCTATGAATTTGCAAATGAATGCAAAGATAGTTTTACAATCTTCAGCAGCTCCAAACATATTTTCGAAAGCTAATCAATTAGTTTATGCGCCCTTGTGGAGCTAGACCAGCGTTGAGCCAAGCATTTTTGTCAGCGATGTAATCCCCCAACTTATAATATGCTTGGCAGCATAGTGTGCGTTGTACTTCGATCAATAATTATTGATCGAAGGCGTTGTATACAATATTTAAATTTTGTTCATTCAGTTGGAGTATGTGGGGAAGTATTTTATTGTAACATTTTAAACAGTACCCCATGAAGGATGAGTCTACTTTAGCAAGTCTGAAAAAAAAAATACCCATCTGGCTACTCTAGTTGCTAAGTCCTTTTTATTATCTTGTCTTCTGAAAGGCTTGATGGTCTGCATGGTCTCTCTGAAGTAAGATAGCACTATAAGCAATTGCAGAGGCATCGGTATGCAATTTAGTTAATAACTGAGGATCATAATCCTTAAAACTGGGCTACAAGCTAAAGCATTCTTCAGCTTGTTAAATGCACTTCACTGCACATCTGGTGACAGCATCTGTTTTGTCCAGAGAGGGATAAACTTTTCTATCCTCTATCATGTGTCCTAGGTACTCTATTTTTCGACATAGTAATTGCGCCTTTTTCCAATTAATCTGCAAGCCATATTGCGATGCCACAGTTAAGAATTCTTTTAACCGCTACAGTGCCTGACATTCATCAATAGCAGGTATCAATAAATCATGGATGAAAATTACCGATATTCTTTTTGCTATAAGTTCACGAATGATGCCATCCTTAAGCCACTCTGATACTTGCTTTTCAACAGTCTGTTGTTCAGCTAAAGATAGACGTCTTGGTCGCTGAGTAACAGGTATATTATCCTCCTTTATTTGTACTGGTTTATAATTCTTCACACAGTCCATAACTCCTTGTTCCACCTGCTTGTCTTGAATATAAACCTAAAAACCTAAAACAAATTCATCCTGACTAACATACACAAGCCTTGATGACCAACTTTTACGTTTGGAGCACTCAGTATTGACCCCTTCGACATAATTGTAAAAAAATGTTTAAGGATTTCTTGACCTACTATAACACTACACGGCAAAGCATGCCTAGGAACAACATGAAATCCAATATCGTTATAATATGTCCATCTAAAGAAAGAAAGAAAATAGATTTATTTAGCACAGACTGAAAGGCACACAACACAACATATTGTACTACAAGTTAGTAAAAATCAAATAAAAAAGAAAGAAAACAAATAAAAAGTGTAAAGTGCGTTGTAAGACATTAGCAGGAAAGTGTGCCTCGCGGCTGCGCCAAATAGGCCTAGTTCAGCAAAAATGCCAAACAACTAGTGCCTGACGCTGGTTTTCAACTGCAGCTGCACATCTAACGATACACAAGCAGTAAACTTGTGTGTAGGCACTATGCTGCCGCCTAATCCCACAAGATTCGTGACAGAATTTACAGACTCAGGAGCTCCAAGACGAACATAAAGTTCGATACACTCCAAATTTATCTCACTACCAGAGTCAATTAACGCATTTACTTCGTAATTATTCTCAAAAATCATTTTGCAGGCATTTTCAAATCTAATCTGTGCCGGCGTTTTCTCTTCGACGTAAACATTACTGTAGTTGGCCTCAGTTCCAACTGGCGTCACCATCTTGTCACTGTCACTAACGTTAGTACTCCTGTCAATGTCGTCAGTTTTGCCAACCGCAACCTCGCGAATATTTGGAGTGAAGTCGGTCACACACATCGTTCGTCTATCTTCGTGAAAGTTCGGTTTTTCGCCTCCGTCTTTCCCGTTCTCGGTCTGGGTCTTTTAAATTGCGTAGAAATGTGTTCAAACTCGTTGCACTTAAAACATTTGAGACCTTTTTACTATCTGCGTGCCACCCCTGCCTGTTGCCATAAAACTCCAATCGTTCGGATTTGTTAGTATTCGCGCGAGACGTTATCCACGATATTGTCGTATCGTCGTATTCTGTCGTATTGTCGTAGTGCCGGTAAACGTGTGTTATATAAATGACGCTATTGTCCAAGACGCTTGTTGTGCAAGTTTTATAGCTCTTTGTTACAACAGTGAGTTTACAATAAAATGGAATAGGTAGGGACGTCTTATATTGGCTACTTGTTTGAAACAAGTTGCAGGGACTTGTGTATGTGCGCGCTGTCGAATGGCATCAAATATGTTAGTGAACGCATAGTGAACTATGCGCAAAAAAGTAGTTTTCATTTTCGCATTAGTCGCCCTTCATAAAAGTAAGTGTGTCAAATAATGTAATAAACACTGTAAAAGGATATGTATTAAATCGAACCTCAAATAACTGACTACAATATTAATAGACACTGATACAATAAATCTGCCCATTGTTGAGCCTCAAATATTTCCTATTTATTGTCCTAAAATACTACAATCGTGTCAAATCGTTTAAGATAGGTTTTTTTTTAAATCTTTTATAGGGCGTCCCTGTAAGTATGGGACAAATCAAATAGGGGCGTGGGCAAGGTCATTTCAAAACTTTTTAACCCTGTCACGGTTCAAAAATTATGACCAATTTTTGTTTTTTTTTCAATCGCTTCGCATAGTGCTCTAAGAAAAAAATCATTAAAAAAGCTATCAGGGCTGACAGTTAATTTTAGGAAGAGTGGGCCTTACCTATCGCGTCTAGAAAATATATGTTCAAAGAAAACATATTTACTATACTTCTATACTCAATAAAAATTAGTAATACAACCTCCTTATTAATAAAATTCTCAAACTTTTAAACTAATAAGAGTATCCCAGTGATCCATACCTCCGAAGAATTTCTATGAGTTGCGCAAGTTTTTCTAGTTCGTGGTAAACTGTCGATAGTGTAACCTTTTCCCATGAGAGTGTTGTAATAGTATATTATGCAATTAGTGAATAAAAGACGGATTTAAAGCGAGGGCCATAGATGAATCACGAGCAAGTGAAGGATTCTAACGACTGAATCACGACCGCAGGGAGTGATTCATGACGATTGAATCACGAGCGTAGCGAGTGATTCAAGTGTTATAATCCTGAGCGACGCGAGTAATTCATGGCCCTCGATATAAATCCGTTTTATTCAAGAGTTGCATACTATACTTTATACCATGACTACGAGAAAAAGAAAGATTTAAGCGAAAATAGACATTTAATTAAGAAAAAAGGAAGGTTGAATTAATTAAATGCACATTAACATTGGAACAATTACTAAAATTAAAAGTAATTTTCTTATTATTACTAATAATAATCAACTTGTGAAGCGATATTTATTTCCTGTTTATCGAGTATGTTTTCGCAAGTAGGTTGTATAGCATTGAGATGGAGGTCGCATATATAGATGTGTTCTAAATTCAAACACCAAAACAGTGATTAAAAGGGCTTTTTATTCACTGAAAACAGTGAATAAAATAAGCTTTTTAGAGGGGGAATGGTATAATAGTATATTATGCAATTAGTGAATAAAAGACGGATTTAAAGCGAGGGCCGTAGATGAATCACGAGCAAGTGAAGGATTGTAACGACTGAATCACGACCGTAGGGAGTGATTCATGACGATTGAATCACGAGCGTAGCGAGTGATTCAAGTGTTAGAATCCTGAACGACGCGAGTAATTCATGGCCCTCGATATAAATCCGTTTTATTCAAGAGTTGCATACTATACTTTATACCATGACTACGAGAAAAAGAAAGATTTAAGCGAAAATAGACATTTAATGAAGAAAACAGGAAGGTTGAATTAATTAAAATGCTCGTTAAAATTGGAACAATTACTAAAATTAAGAGTAATTTTCTTATTATTACTAATAATAATCAACTTGTGAAGCGATATTTATTTCCTGTGTATCGAATATGTTTTCGCAAGGAGGTTGTATAGCATTGAGATGGAGGTCGCATATATAGATGTGTTCTAAATTCAAACACCAAAACAGTGATTAAAAGGGCTTTTTATTCACTGAAAACAGTGAATAAAATAAGCTTTTTAGAGGGGGAATGGTATAAAATACTTTTTGTACTCTCATAGCGTAATATTCGAATTATAAACTACAAAACGAGTTTATATTGACATACTTTATAAACAGAATACCGAAATTCAAAAATAGAATCATATTATAACACTTTTTCTCTAACACAATAATGCTATGAAACAATTTTTTTTATACCATTCCCCCTCTAAAAAGCTTATTTTATTCACTGTTTTCAGTGAATAAAAAGCACTTTTAATCACTATTTTGGTGTTTGAATTTAGAACACATCAGTATTTTTGGAGGTTGTATAGCATTGAGATGGGGGTCGCATACCTCCATCTCAATGCTATACAACCTCCTTGTGAAAACATATTCGATACACAGGAAATAAATATCGCTTCACAAGTTGATTATTATTAGTAATAATAAGAAAATTACTCTTAATTTTAGTAATTGTTCCAATTTTAACGAGCATTTTAATTAATTCAACCTTCCTGTTTTCTTCATTAAATGTCTATTTTCGCTTAAAGCTTTCTTTTTCTCGTAGTCATGGTATAAAGTATAGTATGCAACTCTTGAATAAAACGGATTTATATCGAGGGCCATGAATTACTCGCGTCGTTCAGGATTCTAACACTTGAATCACTCGCTACGCTCGTGATTCAATCGTCATGAATCACTCCCTACGGTCGTGATTCAGTCGTTACAATCCTTCACTTGCTCGTGATTCATCTACGGCCCTCGCTTTAAATCCGTCTTTTATTCACTAATTGCATAATATACTATTATACCATTCCCCCTCTAAAAAGCTTATTTTATTCACTGTTTTCAGTGAATAAAAAGCCCTTTTAATCACTGTTTTGGTGTTTGAATTTAGAACACATCTATATATGCGACCTCCATCTCAATGCTATACAACCTCCTTGCGAAAACATATTCGATACACAGGAAATAAATATCGCTTCACAAGTTGATTATTATTAGTAATAATAAGAAAATTACTCTTAATTTTAGTAATTGTTCCAATTTTAACGAGCATTTTAATTAATTCAACCTTCCTGTTTTCTTAATTAAATGTCTATTTTCGCTTAAATCTTTCTTTTTCTCGTAGTCATGGTATAAAGTATAGTATGCAACTCTTGAATAAAACGGATTTATATCGAGGGCCATGAATTACTCGCGTCGTTCAGGATTCTAACACTTGAATCACTCGCTACGCTCGTGATTCAATCGTCATGAATCACTCCCTACGGTCGTGATTCAGTCGTTAGAATCCTTCACTTGCTCGTGATTCATCTACGGCCCTCGCTTTAAATCCGTCTTTTATTCACTAATTGCATAATATACTATTCTATTACGATACAGAGCAAATCCAAAAAAAAATTATCACCAAGGAGTTTCCATCAACTTTTGTTATGGAACGTTACCGGGGGACAGCAGCACCGCTCTAGCGCATGCGCGGTGATGAGCTGGGTGCAGGCGCCATTCATACGTTTTGTTGTACTGAATTTCGTGGGATTTTTTTATCTTGATCTATAACTTTGATCTTTTATTTAGTAGGTTCAATTCCAATGTATGAGAGTAGATAAAGCAGTGTATGAAACTGCACATAACTAGATACCCCTCATTATGCAACAGTTTCATAAACTACTATCTCGGCACACTTCACAACATTTTTTTGACGTAGTATGAGTAGGTACCCATACCTAAGCATTAATCCTCGCAACTTCCAATAAACCTAATCTCGTCCATATAACGCGCAGTTATTCGAATATTATGGATACTCGCTACACACGCATTACGAACTTACGATAGATTTGCTTTACGACGTCTTACGATTTGTGCGTGTTAAGATAATGGCACTAAAAGATGTCACTCGAAGAACATTATGGCTGAAAGTCAGGTTGAGTCAAAGGTTGAAAGCCTTGTGCCAATATGACTTGTAATGTACAACTAACTTTGCTTTTTTTTTTGTGTGGGAAATTATCAAATAACTTCTCCAGCTCTGGGCGGAGCGGGAGGGCGTGTCAGCCTCTTACTGACTAAAACCCACCGTGTTCCTTCAGTTGCCTGTACGTTACCAGGGGCCACGGTATCCCTTTCGGACTTTCCCGCGACTCCGGCAGGCATCGGTCCTAGCGGACCTCGTCAGAAGTGCTGACATCTCTTTGAGGCGCGCGTGGAACACAACGCGCCGTCGACCCGGGCCTGGGGTCCTACTCCCTAAGCGAAATCCGTAGTTGCGGCCGTCGTTACGGGCGCTTCGCTCTCCTTCTCACTTACGGTATGTCTGTAAGTGAGACGGAGAACGAAGCGCCCTATCGCCCCTTATCGGACGGCGAGCTACCCATTGCTCACCGTCCGCAAGCCCGCGCCTACGGTGGCCGGGAACTAACTGTTGCCTGCAGTTTCATTCGGTAAGTGAGCATCGTCGTCAATGGACATCTGCAATATCAGAGGCATTGCAAGTGCTTTGCCATCCTAGAGACAAAGCTGAAATGCTTATAATAATATTTATTTATTTATTTTACAAAATAGTAGCTTCACTGTTCAATTTAATTAGACCGTCACCCTGCAGACCGGAACACAGCGCTACTTGGCGGCTGAAATATATGGACGGTGGTAGCTGTGATGGACGAGCTCCTTCGCAAATTAATTAGGTTTGAACAGTTTTTTATATTTGTAATGTCTTTTCTATTTTGTGAATGTGAGAACGTTGTAGGCCTTGTAGATTCATAGATACTTTGATTTTTAGACCATTTTCTTTTTGTTAAGTACCTGGTGCTTGTTGATAGGTCTGCTCCGTCCTCCCATACCTACTTAAACTGTAATTTGAAAACATTGTAAAACGCAATTATTATTAAAAAGTAACCGTGGAGTTTCTTTCCGGCTCCTCTCCATAGGAAACGACCAATTGGAACCGTGCACCTAGCTTCTGACGTTTTGTAAGTGCGCATGTAGGTTTAAGTGAAATAAAATAATATCCTTTACTATTAAATGAGCAATATTTGTATATATATATTTGTAATCACGTTCTCGGAAACGGCTCTAAGGATTTTGATGAAAATTGCAATTTACGGAGGCGAAACATCTATCTAGCTAGGTCTAATATCTGGGAAAATCGTTTGCTCCGTATTTTTACCCGAGCAGAGCTCGGTTAGAACGGTGAACAGTCTCGGTGTAGAACAAGAATAATGACATATTAGAATATGACCTGGTAGTATGGAATTAGTAAGTACATACCTACTATAATGGTAGTATGGAATTAGTAGGAACTATCATGGCAGCATGGAATTAGTAACTACTACCATGGCAGCATGGAATTAGTAACTACTACCATGGCAGCATGGAATTAGTTTAAACTTTCCTATACTATTAAATGAGCATTCTCTATTTTCACCAGAGCAGAGCTCATATCAATCTATATTATAATCAAATCAATTTATATCATTTTTTATCATGACGTGTTTTGTCAGCTCCCTTTATTAAGCTGATTCCCAATTTTATTATTATTCATAATACGAATTAATGTTTGTCCCATAATTATGCCATCAACTTATAATGAATTCGCAGAGGTTGTATGGAAGCACCAAGTAGGCTTTAACCTCTACCAGGTAAAAAGGCCCTATGTCCAGGATAAGTGTGTGCTTATTAATAAATTATGTATAACCGAAACCACTTAGCCCAGGTTCGCACGGGCGATTTTTTTTCGTTCGCAGGATTTTCAACGCTCTGCTTAGCGCCTAGAATTGAAAATCCAACAGTTTGTTTTTTCAACGCGCCTGGGACTAGAGTGCAACCCAGCGCGTTGGATACTCAACTTTCGACTTAACTCCGAAAGCTGAAAATCCAGTGCGCAATAATATCCCGCCGCGATATTTTTACGTCCGCGCGAACGTGCGCGTGGCCATGGGCTTACAGGAAAAATCCTCGAATTTGTATTGAAACCCAACTTTTTGGAATCTACTTCAGACGGACCCTGGGAATATAATTAGTGGTGTTTTTATTTGGCGCTGATCAAAAGACGACGCAGGTGGTAGATCAAAGCGGGAGAGTGGAATGATGCGGGTGGGGCAAGCGACAAGCGGGAGCAGGTTCGTATAAACCCACTTACAAAATAAATATAAAATACAATAGACGACGCTATATTGTATTTCATAATGGATTTCCGCAAATTCACGCCTGAATCAATTAACTAAAATAAATATAATATATCATTCACTAGTGTTACATTATTTTGTCATATTTTATGGCGTGCCTAATGTTGCATTAATTTTTTATCAAACAAGTACCAACATTGCAACGTATTTCAACTCATCTGCTTCATAAAAATTGTAAATTCACTGACAGACAACGCACAGCCCAAAGTGCAGGGTCTAGTAAGAAGCATGAAATTTTGCACCAAGAGTTCCATATGCAGCATGTATCAGAAAGGTTTTTCATTCAAAGACTAAAACTGAATATTTAGTTTTAGATGTAAAAACACCGGCCAAGTGCATGTCGGACCACGCACAAAGAAGAGTTCCGTAGTTGGGATGATTTTATGCCAAAACAAACTTTATCGTTGCAAAACATGTTCTCCCATACGTCGATATACGTCACGCTCAATTTTCCAACTGCAAATGTAAGTTTATAATCTAGATAAAACAAAAAATTGACAATTTTCGGACGTTTTCCTTAATTTGTGCTGTGAGCCCTTAATTCGTGCCAAATTTCAGGTTTTGATTTATTTGCGATTATAAAAATATATCGTTTAAATTAAATGGCCGTATTTTTTATTGCGTTCATTTAATAGCTTGATTTTTTTAGAGCTCTAAGGGACCACAGAGATTTGATATTAATTTCAACTTGGTACCCCCACGCGTTCCAGACAAAAAGGGTGTTGCCAGACTGACGGACGGACAACGAAGTGACCTTTATTAATAAGGGTTCCGTTTTTTACTTTTGAAGTACGGAACCATAAAAGTATTTGGAAACTTTCCAAATGATTTTTTTACACCTAAAACGGTTAAAACATCAAAATCAGTGTTATAGTTGCAATTCATTATTAATATTCTAGTTCATTAGTTAGCCATATTTCTGATTTCCATACAGTAAATATTGCCAAATTAATCAAAACGGCGGAATTTTTCACAGCTGTTTGCGACGTTGCCCACTTTCAGCATAAACGCTCTTAAGTCAAACCGCACTGCCCAAAGATTTAAGGAAAGAAAGAAAAAGTATTTATCGAGACTCGCTCAGGAGATCACACATTAAACTAAAAACACACTTAACATAAATAAAAAACAAATTAAAATTAAATTAGAAGCAGAAAGTCCTGTACGACGCCAAAAGGCTCCTGTCTCAGCATGATGCTGCGATAGGAAGAAGGAGGATAGGAGGATTTAAATCATCAGAATTGGACTTAGTCACAACAAAAAGTGCCCATACGGAGAAGAGTGAGTTCACACATGATTAGATAGTGTTTACATGAGAACCGAGCGTAGTCACAGCGTTATTGTGTATCAGAGGTGACAAAACGATTCAGAAATGCGACTATCTTTTGACGTGGTACGGCGAATCTAACGATTTAAATCTTTGCAACTGCCATCATTTTCCGGACCGCGACTGCGACCGTTAGTGGCAGCCACCGCTCTTCTAGCAAACCGTAGCTTTAATGAAAATTTGTGAAATTGAATTCACAAAACAAAATGGTGGCGTTAGTTCCGATTTTGGTCACGCGCCGAAATAACCTTGTAGCGATGTATTAATACAGAACCGAAAGAATGCTTCGGCGAAACCTGTCCCGCCCCTGCTGTTCCCTTGCACCAGGCCTCATAGCTACGGGTGCGAAATTTACGCAAATTTTCACTTTCTCGTCGCGTAATAAGGCTTTTATCTCGCCACCAAGTTGCTTTATTGTCGGGAGCTGCATCCGGACGATGAAACAACTCTCAAAGTACTCGTATTATCATAGACAATGTTAACATGTATTTTAGTTATTGTTTTCGTCGATAAAAATAAATGGGAGTTTCTTTTTGGTAGGTATGGCAAGAAGCGAGATAATTTTGAGAAATAATAAATATGATGGTGGTATAAAAATTCAAAATTCAAAATATTTTATTTCACATAAACCAACATGGGCACTTATGAAACGTCAGAAGCTAGGTGCACGGTTCCCATTTGTCGTTTACTATGGAGAAGAGCCGGCAAGAAGCTCCACGGTTACTCTTTTAAAAATAATTGGCCTTTACAATATTTTCAAATAAAAGTATTACATAATAAGTATGGGAGGACAGTGTAGGTCTTTCAACAAGTACCAGGTACTTAACAAAATAGAAGATGGTAAATAAATCTACAGTCCACTAAGCCTACAGCGTTCTCACATTCACAAAATAGAAAAGAATCTACATAAAACATAAATTAATTAATAAAAATAATAACCTATTTTAAACGAAATGACATGATTACATGATTATTATTACAAAAATAACAAATCTGAATAATTATCATGTACACAAAAGCCACTAATAAAGTGTTGAAATTAAATTGTAGGTATATAATATGTGTCGTGATGGCCCAGTTGTGGGTTCAAATCCGGGCAAGTACCAATGTGACCTTTTAAATTCATATGTACTTTCTGAGTTTACCTTGGACATTGCTGACATCGGTGAAGGAAGTACATCGTGAGGAAATCTGGACTTATAGTCAATATAAGTCGGAAATCGCCAACCAGTATGAGAAGAGGCCCTTGCCCTGCAGTGGGACAATAATAGGCTGGTATTATTGTCAAATATTAGGATGATTATGTCAGGAAAGAAAGTAAAAAAAAAAACATGGTAATTTGGGAGCAGTTAATACTCTTACATAATATGCCGCAAATGATATACCAGGGAAACCACATGTGCAGAACGAATTATTGCCAATCTTCCTTGCCTTAACGTTGACTAATTTTATAATATGCTTTCTTGTTATGGACACGTTTGATGTGGGTTTTGAACTTCCCATCGCTAAGTTCTGTAACCGACTTTGGCAACTTGTTATAAAAGCGGATACTGTTTATAAGAAATGACTTGCTTGTTATAGTTAATCTAAATTTGGGTTTCACAATTTCATGTCTACTACGTGTATTTATATTATGGAAATTGCTTCTTATTTTGAAAAGTCTTTGCGAACATACATAATACTTTCTAAGATATAAAGAGAAGGCAGAGTCAGTATATCAATTTCTTTGAACTTGTTTCTAAGGGACTCGCGAGGACCTATTTTATATATAGCGCGGATTGCCCTCTTTTGTAAAATAAAAATTGAATCTAAGTCAGCTGGCGATCCCCAACAGCAGAACGCCATAAGACATAATACTGTGGAAATAAGCAACGTATACTAACCTAGCTGTGGCTATAACAGTCAACTGCCTTATTTTTCTTACTGCATTTGCAGCTGAACTTAATCTACCTGAAAGAGTAGAACTCTTTCAGGTAAATTATGAGGGATTATGAGGGCGCCCCATTGCAATTTCGAATCTAAAGTCATTCCTAAAAATATTTTTTCCGTAATTGCATCTAGTTTTTTGCCATTAAGTTTAAGATTTGGACCCACTTGAGGAACATTTGTTAATAAGAACCTTTAGTTTTTTTCGTATTAAGTAAAATATTATTAGCTGTGAACTATTTGAAAGAACAGCCAGACTATCGTTGACATGAAGGACGACTGTATCTATTATTTCTATCTATTTAAAAAATAAGACAAGTGTTGTCAGCAAATAGAATTATAACAAATAAGTAAGCCATCATGTAAGGAAGGTCATATAAATAAACAAGAAATAAGAAAGGGCCAAGAATTGAGCCTTGAGGCACGCCCATCTTAACTTGAGACCCCAAGGACGTTGCCCCATTAATGTTTACTTTTTGCTGCCTGTTTGATAGATTGGAAAGAACAAGATCAGCAGCTTGTCTACGAATTCCGTAGTAGTGTAATTTACAGATCAGTGTTTTGTGGTCAACGCAGTCAAACGCTTTTGAAAGGTCACAGAAAATGCCAATTGCATCCTGGGACTTCTCCCAGGATTCCAAAATGTGACTGATGAGTTTTACTGTACCGCTATCTAAACACTTTTTTTTTTGTACCGCTATCTAAACATTGATTAAACATGCCTGATAGGACAGGGGCAATTGTGTCAATGATTTCTCCAAGAACTCCTATAAGTCTTCATTGATTTTTATGTTAAGACTTTTGAATGCTTTTTTAATTGTAACAATAGAAATGGGCTTGAATTCAAAACTTGGAATGTCTTTACTGAAGTTTTCTTTTAGAAAAGATTCAGCTAACATAGATGACGAGGGGAGAGATTTCGTAACCTCTATTGGGATGTTGGTAAATAAATTTTCTATTGTCTCAGCAACATTTAACTTATCTGAAATGGTTTATTATTGATATCTCGCTGATTTATGTTTCCAGTTTCTTTGTTTATTACACCGCTTTTATTTTATTGTTAGAAATACAAATTTTGTTACTTATTCATCTAAATTTTGCTTGGGCGCAGACTCTTTTAAATATCTTAGAATAGTTTCTTACATAATTATAAACAGCTTCATCAGAAGTCAATGATTTTTCGTTACACAAAATAAAATATCTCAGCTTTTTCTAATGCCAGCTGTGGCCCATTCATTAAATTTTGGTTTAGTATTGATTGTTACTTTTTTTACTGGACATGCTTTATTAAATTCTTGGCATACTGTAGAAAATAATGTACTATAGTTATTTAGTATATTTGGGTCTTGTGAATCAAAACTAGCTGTTGAAAGATTGTTAAAAACATTATTATTAAACATTTTCAATTTATTTTTAGTAAGAGGTCTTCACTGAATAGTTTTATCCCAACGTAACTTTTTATCTGATTCAAACTTAGAGTATATAATACTGGAGAAGCCTTATGCACAATATTACGAACAAAAAAGTCTGTCACTTTTAGCGGGGGACGCGGTAGCTACTACAAAAAATACAAAAGCCGCTCGCTCGGAAAGAGAAGTCTATACCATTAATTTTTATTTTATCGATATGGGTTTAAAGATTCTTTATTTATTCAAAAGAACATACATTGTTCACTTAGCGAATAAATACATAACTAAAGTAAGTGTAGTCCAGTAGTTTTGTTTTTTTTTTTTTTTTAAGCAGTTAGGTACGATGTCGCATTTTGTGTGCAAGACTGAACTCAACTCAACTCAAAGCATTTATTTCAATTAAACCATTTACAGGCACTTTTGAATTGTCAAATAGTCGGTCAGTTAGTCAGAAAGTTGAAGCTAGTTGCCCAGTTCCAAAACGTAACTCAAACTCAAACTCAAAGCATTTATTTCAAATAAACCAATTACAGGCACTTTTGAATTGTCAAGGGGTCGGTCAGTCAGAAAGATGAAGCTAGTTGCCCATTCCAAAGCGTAGTAGGTACCTATGGAGAAGAACGGGCAAGAAACTCCACGGACACTCTTTTAAATCAAAATATTCTTACAAAATAATGGTTACATCATTCATGTTTAAATTATACATGTGAGAACAATGTAGAAAGACGTGCACGTTAAAAGCGTCCGCAATGAAAAGATAATAAACAAATTCAAAAATTAAAATACATTAAAATAAGCCATGGAAGCTAAGAGATGACCAGTCCCTACTGACGGCGCCCGTTCACGAACATGACGCATGGATCAGCACCATTCAGCTCAACCATTTTGTAGGGAACTTAATGATCCAACACACACGCCACCACCAGCGAGACATTTGAGTGAGCATGACATACTCTCAGCCGCCAGGGCTCATTCAAGTCAATGAAAGACTTACCCAGTAAATGGTAATGGTCACAGTGCTCACACATGTGCTATGCAATTATACAATACTAAGAGATTGAATTTATACAATGCAAAGATATTTTTTTGCAGTCTTCAGCAGCTCGCAACATTATTTTCAATGCTAATCAACTAGTTTATGCGCCCTTGTGGAGCTGGACCAGCGTTGAGCCAAGCATTTTTGTCAGCGATGTAATCCCCCAATTTATAATATGCTTGGCAGCATAGTGTGCGTTTAATACAAGATTTAAATTTTGTTTCATTTAGTTCGAGTATGTGGGGAGGTATTTTATTGTAACATTTTAAACAGTACCCCATGAAGGATGAGTCTACTTTAGCCAGTCTGAAACCAGGTTGAACTAATTGGTCCCTATTTCTAGTACTATAATTGTGTCTTTCACCTCTTTTACTGAAAAGATTAAGATTTTTCCTTACGTACATGATGTTTTCATAGATATATTGACAAGGTACCGTCATGATGTTAATATTTTTAAACAGTTCCCTAAGAGAATCGCACCTGCGGAGGCCATATATTGCTCTTATGGCTCTTTTTTGCAGAATAAAAATAGAGTCAATGTCCGCAGCTCGTCCCCATAGTAAAATACCGTAAGACATAATACTATGAAAGTAACTGAAATAGACTAGCCTCGCAGTATCTACATCAGTAAATTGACGGATTTTTCTTACAGCATATGCTGCTGAACTTAGCCGTCCTGCAAGAGATGTTAAATGAGGACCCCATTGTAGCCTGGAGTCGAGCGTAATCCCCAGGAACACGGTTTTATCTACGAATTCTAGTTTCTCCTTATTCAATACTATATCACAATTACTACTTTTAACATTCGGTAAAGCAAATCTTATGCATTTAGTTTTTTTCCCATTTAATACTAAATTATTAGCAGTGAACCAATTTTGGACCTGCAGTAGGGCGTTATTTACGTCGTCAAAATTTGATGCACGTCTATTTATCTTAAAAATTAGGGAAGTATCGTCAGCAAATAACACCATTTGTGATTGGTTTTTTAATAAATGGGGCAAATCATTAATATATACTAAAAAGAGGAAAGGACCCAAAATCGAGTCTTGTGGAACACCCATTTTTACTTTTAGACCGAGTGAATTGACCCCATTAATTTGAACTTGCTGCTGTCTATCATTTAAATAAGAATTTACTAAACTGAGCGCAAGTTTACGTAGATCTTCATGGAGAAGAACGGGCAAGAAACTCCAAGGACACTCTTTTAAATATAGAAAATTACACAATCCTGGGTACATTATTCTTGTTGCTTCTATATGTGAGAACAATGTACAATAAAAAAAATTAAAACAATTCAAAATATAACATTAAAAATAAGCCCTGGCAGATAAGAGATGACCAGTCACAACTGACGGCGCCCGTTCACGAACATGACGCGTGGATCAGCACCATCCAGCTCAACCATTTTGTAGGGAACCGAATGATCCAACACACTCGCCACCATCAGCGAGACATTTAAGTGGGCATGATAAACTCTCAACTGCCGTGCTCTTTCAAGTCAACAAACATCTTAATAACATAAAATACGGCTCCATGGTACTCACATTCACAAAAATTGAAAAAATGCTTCTAAATTATACAAAACTATAGTATGCAATGTATTTGAGAGATTAATAGAATGATACTACCAAAAAGAAAGAAAATCATTATCCATTGGAACATTCAACAATTAAACTTGTTTAAATAAAAAATAAACATTAAGTTCGTAATGTCAGAAAAATAAAAAGGGGAAGCAACTCTTCCAAACATTAAATTTTTTAACTAGTGAGCCCAAGTGGCTGTGGAGCAGGACCAGCATTAAGCCAAGCATTTTTATCATCGATATAATCATCCAACTTATAATATGCTTGTCTACATAGTGTGCGTTTAATGCATGTTTTAAATTTCTTCTCATTCAGTTGAAGAATATCGAGTGGTATTTTATTATAACATCTTACACAGTACCCCATAAAAGAAGTGTGCACTTTAGACAATCTGAAACGTGGTTGATCTAATTTGTTCCTATTTCTAGTGTTAAAATTATGCCTGTCACTTATCTTACTAAAAAGATGTCGATTTTTTCGAACATACATAATGTTTTCATATATATACTGACAAGGTACCGTCATGATGTTAATTTTCTTAAACAGTTCCCTTAGAGATTCGCGTCTGCGGAGGTTATATATGGCTCTGACAGCCCTCTTTTGCAGAATAAAGATAGAATTAATATCTGCAGCCCGTCCCCACAGCAAAATACCGTAAGACATGATGCTATGAAAGTAACTAAAATAGACCAGTCTCGCGGTATCCACGTCTGTTAGTTGGCGGATTTTCCAAACAGCGTAAGCGGCTGAACTTAGCCGCCCTGCAAGTGATGTTAAGTGAGGACCCCACTATAGTTTTGAGTCAAGCGTGATCCCCAGGAAAACCGTTTTTTCGACGAATTCTAGTGTCTCCCTATTCAGTACAACATGACATTCACTACTTCTAACATTTGGTAACGCGAATCTTATGCACTTAGTTTTCTTCTCATTTAATACCAACTTATTTACAGTAAACCAATTATGGACCTTAAGCATAGCGTTATTTACTTCGTCAAGCTCTTGTGCATGTCTGTTTACCTTAAAAATCAGTGATGTGTCATCAGCAAATAACACCATTTGTGGTCGGTTTTTCAGTAAATGCGGTAAATCATTTATATATACTAAAAAGAGGAATGGACCCAAAATCGAGCCCTGTGGTACACCCATTTTGAATTGTAAACCCAATGAATTTACACCGTTTATTTGAACTTGCTGCAGTCTATCATTCAAATATGATTTTACTAAGCTAAGCGCAAGTTTACCCAGTCCGTAATGTTCAAGTTTCAAGAGCAGTGTTTCGTGATTCACGCAATCAAAAGCCTTGGATAGGTCGCAAAAGATGCCTATTGCATCTTGTGCCTCTTCCCATGCGACTAGCTTAATAGTTTTGTGTTGTTAGTGACGTACTGCTTGAGTTTAGCTTTAAATATGTTATGAGAGGATGTGCTCCTTATATCTGCCGGTAAATTATTATAAAATCGTACTCCTTCGTATTTTATATTTCTCCTGCCATATTTCGCCCGCGGGGGGCGCGACTGTACTTGGTTGGGGTTTCTTTGGCTGTATTTGGATGTTCTTATGTTAAAGGATAATTGTGTGTGTATGGTTTTGTTAAGAATTTTTCTAATGAGAATGCAGGAATTGAATGTGTAAAGTTGATGAATGCTCATTAGTTTGGTATGTTTAATTATAGTTCGGATGTAGGTGTGTGATAATCGTAGTTGAATAGAAGTTTAATTATTTTATTTTGTGCTATTTGTAGATCTTTAATAGTCGATTTAGTGGCGCATCCCCAGATTTCGATTATGTAATTTATGTGTGAGCGAACTAATGAGTTATAAATATTGTAGCGGATTTTTTTTGGAATGTTATTAATGTACCCGCGCATTGATCCCATTAGCGATGTTATTTTTGTTTTTACGTAATCAATATGTTCTTGAAAAGTGAGTTTGTTGTCTAACCTGAGCCCGAGATATTTTTCACAGTTACTTTTGATGATTTTGGTGTTGTTTATGTGTAAGGCTGGGTGGTCAAGATTTTTTTTATTTTTAGCAAAGAATATTATGTACGATGTTTTTGATGCGTTTATGGTGAGTAAATTAGAGCTAAACCAGTTGTATAATATGTCCAAATCTTTTTGCGCGTCAGCTACAATGTTGTTTATGTTGTTGCCGAAATAGAAAAGGCAAGTATCATCGATAGATAGATACATATCGATATTCATTCGGAATTTTGCTTGAATCCATGAAATAAAACAGCTGTTGCATAAAATAGTTACAGTTTAATAAGAAGAGAAAATAACTACAATTAAATAAAAGTATTTAAATTGGTAATAAGTAATCTCAATAATACTATGGTCAAGTAAAAAAAAAAAGTAGATAAAACCACTTCAATGGACCTATAAAAGTTATAAAACATTGAACAGTCAAAAGAAATAAACAAAAAATAATTACTAAGAAATTATCGACATGTCAATTTTGGTTTCAAACATGACCTCGACCCTACGGTAGTCTCGTTAACATTTTTACTTAATAACATAATCGCATGTCAAGTGAATGTAATTTTGCTGATTTGACGTACATTTTCGTAATGCAAAAGAAAAGTATTTTGATCTTTATGAACATAAAAACGAGATGTAGCGAGACTCGGTGACGTCACAGAAGCAATGTGAGGAAAATACTCGATTCATGCTACGTTTTATATTGAATCATGGTTTAATCGAGTGAAAAGTCGAAATGTATTATGAAGTTAGGATTTTAAATTTCAATAAAAAAATGACTAAATATTATAAAAAAATGTTAATATATGGAAGGTTATTCAGTTCTTTATGCAAGTTTGACGTATTTGAACGCTTTTTACAGAATTTAACAGCACAGCTAGGCATTTTCACAGAGCTCCGCGCGCCTTTAAAACGATTTACGAAGTGCGTTAGAATCTATTTGAAAGTAGTTTTTATGAACATACTAGAACATTTGTTATTGTACTTTTACAGAGTGGAAGTGTTCGTAAGGCTTCTCCAGTGTTATATACTCTAAAGATTCAAAGGATGTAAGTTGACCTGTACCCTAATTACGTAATACACGATCAATCAGAATCTGAATCGTTTTGAAACAGATTGCTAATCCATTACTTCGTACGTTCGAAAAAAAAATCTGCTCATCAACGTAAATAACACAATGAATGTTGTTGACCTGTCAAATTGAAACGGATTAGTCGGAATTGTCAACGAAAATATGTTGCGTAATTAGATATGCTGTATGATCAGACCTGACGCCACTAATTAGGGACGAGTATTTTATTTTAATTACTAAATACATTTTCTATGTAGCTGAGGTTGCTGTTATTCTAGTTGCTACATTAGATATACATTTTAAATTGAAAGGTTTAAACTATGAGATAAGCTTACCTTTTTCCGGTGAATTTACTAATAGATCTATCTATATTTAGGTCACCACAAACAAAAACTATTTTATTATCTCTAAAAAGTTTAGTTAGTATTTCTTCCATTCCAAGATTAAAAATGATGACAAGTTTGTGGCTGGTGGTCTATAAACACATAAGAAAGTATGGCCTTCAACCTCTGCACATGCTACCTCGGATAAGCGATCAACAGAGCAAGCAGTGATATCCTTCCTTTCTTTATATCTGAAACAACTATTACATAATATCAAGGTACCATCCCCTAATGAAGACCTGTTGTACGCACTGGCAACTGAAAAAATATTTACATTAAATAACATCCTATCAGGTTTTAACCGGGTTTCACATTTATCTATTTACATTTCCACGTCTAGGATTTTGCCAGAGAAGCGATTTATATAGATAATTTTAATTTAAGTAGGGTGTCAATAACATTAACTATGTCTCTTTTACCGATGCTCAGACTGTTTCCAATTAAAAGAACTACAGTAGCCTGCTCATTCATTTGTGTATGTTTTATTTTATGAACAAGCTTATTAAAGTGCAGGTTATGGTAACAACAGTTAACTTTGAGTGGGGTTGACAATTTCTAAAGTATGAGCTAAAATGGGTAAAGCTGTAGGAGCAAAATGCTGTGACATGAGAGGTGGCAGAGTGGAGGCACAACTACAGGTGAGATTGTTTGTCAGTGACTCACACCTCTCTGCACTGCACTTCACCAAGTCCATCAACTCACAGGCCCCTTGCAAGCGCTCACTTAACATGTGTTGGCTATACTCATATATACTTACAAAAGATTTCCTTTAGTGAATTTTCCCTGCTCAGTATTTCCTTCTGAAGGTTCTGTATGTCAACATCATACATTTGTCGGCTATTTTCCAACTTATCATTAGGTACATATATTTAATTGGGTTTGTAAGTTGATACGCTCTTTCCTAGGATTAATGATACCCTTACAAAATGTATGTGTTTTCAAGAGTTTTTTGTATTTTTTTACATTTCTAGTGATTTTAATATATTTCTTAATTTTATTATGACTAGTTAGGATGGGATATTTAGTTAAGGTATCTTCCCCGGTCAGGTAATGGTGGACTTTTCACACTCCAGTTTGGATACACTACCAACCAACTCGTTGAAAAGATGATTGGTATAGTTTGAATACCTTGTGTTTATTATTTAACACCAATCAATCAATGTTATTTATATCGCACGTCTTTCGTGTTTGTTTAACTTTTTTATATTATGTGGAAAATGTTGTTGGCTACACATTTATACACCCAGTTTAGTTTTAAGTTCTATAACATAATATTGTAATGTGTAACTGTTTATATTCCCAAATAAAATAAAATAAAATAAAACACCAATAACTCGTAACGCAATTTACGAGTTATTGGTGTTTTATTTTATAGTAAACAAGGAAACCTTATAGTTTCGCCATGTCCGTCTTTGTGTCTGTCTGTCTATCCGTCTGTCTGTCCGCGGCTTAGCTCAGAGACTCTCACACCTGACAGCAAGCAATAGATAAAATTTGTCAAACTTTTCTGTGTTAATAATGGATACGAGGCTTTTGGCTAATTTGTAAAGTGGTATTGTGTTGTTTTTTTTTTTTGTAATGTGCGTTTAGTTTGTGCAGAATAAACACCTTTTCTTTTCTTTTCTTTTTCAGACTCTTTGTACTAGAAAGCTGTAATCTGGCATGGGTATATTAATTACGCCGACAAAGAGGTATTTTTTTTTTTTTTGGGTACCTACCTATTATTATTTTTTTTCTCATCTATCCCATGGTGTAGGGTGTCGTTGGAAAGGCAATCACTGCAAAGTAGGGTTTACAAGTTAACGAGTAATAATCGACCAACTTACATTTGCGGTTGTAAAAATGTATGGGAGAACATGTTTATCAACTACAAAGTTAAGTTTGTTCTTGCGATAAATTCATCCCAACTACGGAACCCTTCATTGTGCGTGGTCTGACCCGCACTCCGTCGGCTTTTTTTTTAAATCTTCGAGAATAATATAATCCACCTACTATTGACCGAGACATAAATGTCTTTCTGCTGCTTACAAATGATGAACGTGGATGAATATTGTGTATTTGTGATTGAAGTAAATAAAGGAAGTTTTTAAGGTTTGTTTGTTTGGTGGACCTGTTTTTAATTTAGACAATATTTATTTTCATTTTAAAGATGGATATGAATTTATAGGATGGTTGAACATCCTTTCTTGTTTCGATAAAGATATAAACAAAAGGTAAACAACTTGAATACATTACAGTATTTTCTTGGAATACAATGGTGCAAAAACTTAGTAAAATAGTAACATCGTTATCAGTAAGAGCGGACCACTTCCTAGACTACAGAAACACAATGGAAAATGCAAATGTATTGCCACAGAGGTAGGAAACAAAACAGATCTGACACTGCGAATGGCATAATGAGAAGAATTATTATATCATTCATTTATTGTTTTGATTTGAGGGTGATTTGAGGCAAACAGTGCTTGTAATGTCAATCGTGTGTGCATCGAATCTAACACATTCATCGTATTTTAATGATATTTTTTTTTTAAATCGAAATTGATAGAAAGGAATTTCAGTGAACATATATTTTAACTACATGCTTACGACGTGAATATGAATAGAATATATTTATATATATATTTAATTGTAAATAAAGTTGGTACAAAAGTCAGTACGAAACGGTTTATTTATTTCAACAGAACGGAGCTTTTATTTAACACATTTTTGCATAACGGGCATAATTATGTTCCTTTAAAACTATAATTTGGCATTTTTATAGTAGAGAGTAAAAAGAGAGAAAAATTATAAGTCTAAAAATGGCTCTAAAGGTGCTTAATCTTTTCATTCCTCAACTGTACAGTTTTAAAATTTCTCCGTTACCACATCTCCCTAATTTTTCTGTCGAAAGTTCCACAATACTCAAAGACACCAGACGTTGCCTGACATACTAAATAATACAGTTTTTAGTTTGTAGTAACTGAAACCATTGCTCTAGGATGCAGCTCGCATTCTGTTGCTTGTTTTTGTTCAAGCAAATGGCTTGTTTTTACTACGCTGATCTGTTTTAGAGAAAAGAAAAGGATTTAAGCTGCTTTGCGTTAATGTGGTTTGCGATAAGGAAAATATTGTAGAAAAGTAGTAAAGCTCTTTGTGAAGGAGCTCGTCTTTTGTTAGTCTTTGTTCCGCTTCTGCAGCGCATCAGGGATGTTTGCTGATACTCGTGTCGATTGCTTCTACGCTACGATGTGAAAAACATGCTTCCCTGGTGCGCCGGGTGCGGGCCGCCCCTACGTTATACTGGAGTGTATCGCGAGCAGACTGGACTGTTTGTGTGGGAATAGCTACTGCAAGCTTTCCACATCGGTGTTGAGCTTGTAGCAGGGATTCTCATAAATATAGGGCAGTATTAGGTTAAGTGTGTAGGTTAAGTTTACTAACATAGTTGTTAAGAAATATTGTTACCAACATATTGAGTCCATTGTTACTTGTTACATGTAGCCACCATATATTAATTATAAGAACTTCATACTGTACTCATGTTTTACAAAATAAATATTAAGTATCTTATCTTATCTAAATTAAGTATAAATAAATAATTTGGAAACACTACCTCTATAATATCTACCTATTTCTGCACTCAAGTAGCGTTGCTGTGTTTTAGTTTGAAGGGTAAGTGAGCCGGTGTAGTTACAGGCACATGAGACATTCCAGCTTTGTCTCTGGGCTGGCGGCACATCTGCGATGCCTCTCATATTGCAGATGTCCATACGCGGTGGTGACCAGTAATTAGCATCAGGTCGACCGGGGGCTTGTTTACCATCCAATAATATAAAAAGATATGATCCCCAATGTATAAGTTAGATGACTGTGAGATTAACATCAATAAATTTATTGAGAGGTCAGATACACAGTTGCTTCATGTAAAATACTAGTATTCAGCTGCATCCGGTAAGACTGGATGCCGACCCCAACATTGTTGGGAAGAGCAAGGCAGATGATGTTGAGATGTTAAAATCAATACTTGGTCTCCATAACTCATCGAACATAACAAGTACATTACATTATGAACCCAATAACAGAGGAGAACAAAGACAACGGCAGTAGGTAACTAGGTCATGACCTGCTCACCAATACTATCGGCTGCATTGTTTGTGAACCAGCCACTACATAGATATGTGCAGAAGACTTGAGGGCCTAGACAAAGTGACGTCGGTGGGGGACTCCGATAAGCCACAGCGCGACTTTGGAGCCACATCGCAAACGATGTGTCAGGCTCTTGTCGTGCTCTCTGTGCACTAACGCCTGCACTATGAAAGACCTTTACGAGGCCAACGATAACGCTATCGAAGGACCGAATTACGGTCGAAGCTTATTTAAAACAGGTGAATGGAATCGTCAACACGACGAAGAAGACGATTAGCGATAACGATTATTGAAAAGTCAAAATTGAATCGATTCGATATAAGTTACCGAAAAGCTAATGTCAATCTTGTTGAAAGTTGTTGTAGAAATACGAAACGCTTTGAAAACGCTCACCACTTG
Source organism: Agrochola circellaris (assembly GCA_914767755.1). Classification (NCBI taxonomy): domain Eukaryota; kingdom Metazoa; phylum Arthropoda; class Insecta; order Lepidoptera; family Noctuidae; genus Agrochola; species Agrochola circellaris. The sequence continues at coordinate 14,295,058 of OU611864.1, read as the reverse complement.
TCTAGGCCCTGAGCTCCATACAACGAACATGGCAAGAAGGCATACTAATAGCACAATATAAGCTAATAGCCAACCGCGTGTCGTTGGTAATAATTTTACCTTCACAGCGCCTTTATGTCGTAGCAGTAAGGGCGATTTTCTGAGAGCAAGTGATAGCACTGACGTGCGGTTGACTAACGGCGATCTCTATACATGCTAAGGTCGTTTTAGAGACGAAACGAGCGAATGGACATTCTATCCCCAATCTATCAAATTCACTTTGTGTAAACAGAGAAAGAATATTTTATCGTGGTTCCATCTATATACTAAAATATTACGAAAGTCAATAAAATGCTCTTGCTCTTTCTATGTTAGTTTGGTCTAAAACTCTAAACCCCTTCCAAAAATTCGGCATACGGCAATCTCAAACTATGCATCAAACGAATGCCAGTCGCCAGTGCCCGTGAACTCGCTGTACGTTTAGCGTGTGTATGTGTGCATGTGTTTACGCTCGTTGTATAGAGCTGACCTTCTGTACTTATTTACCTGTGACGCGACGGCGCCAGGAAATATCGCGGAGACGGGGTTGGCACTACACGTGGCAGACTTTATTAGGAAATCGTGGTTTCCAAAAGAATTTGCTGTTGGTTTTTGGTTAAACTTGGTATTTTTCTTATTTTATCGGAGTATAGAGGATACTTATAATAAGGAAATAAAACTGAATAGATTGTCAAGAAAGTAATATTTTTAATGTTTTTCTCCAACTTTTTTTTTACAGGCAATCAGATGCAGGTTTGTGTTTTATATTGAACTAGCTGACCCGACAGAAGTTGTGGTGTTAAAATATCAATAATTCGTTCAAAATTCTCAAAGAAATTTAAACATGGAAACTTAAAAAAAAAAACTGTTGTTCAGACACGCAACTGTAGAAAAGCGGCTTTATCAAATAATTTAATTCATTCCATTTGTGTGCGTGAGCAACATACTAATATAGGCAGAAAAGTGCTGCATCTGTGTGTCCCTAACTGTGTGACTAATGACACGTCACCGCCACGTCACCGACACGCTTCGGCTCATAAATTAAGATGCAGACGCGACATATTGTACTTAATGGTATGTTAATGGTTGGAGTTACAAGAAATATTTGGGTGAGATTATCATGCGTTGGTTGTTTTTGTGTTAAACTTCGTTTAGCGTAAAAGGTGACGAATTAACATTTCTCATTCTTATAGACAATGTTGCTGTCCAAAGCCTAATTTTGGTTTCGTTTTTTTTTATTTCTACAACAAATCCAGGCGAGTCTCTCATAAATTGTCGTTACTATGTTTAATCTAAGATTAGTCAGTAGCTAATATATTCAATACTTCTCAGGGCCTTCCTGACAAGTGACAGCAATCTCCGCCATCTTGTAAATGAAGGTTTGAAAAGTTAAGATAAACTTAGTACACCATTGATCTTTCAGTTTTACTTTTATTCTGAACTACGAAGTTCGAGCCGATACAAATTGTCAACTTTAGAAGCAAAATTGAAATTGTCTAATGATACTTTCGAATCAAACTTGAATAGTAAACATAGATTGAGGCACAGACGCGCGTAGACTTAATAGAATAAGTACCAGTACTTTAATAAACACATAAAATATTCACATACAGGCAACATTAAGCTATTAAATAAGTTAGTACAAATAATATATATAATATAACGTTGAGAGAGCGAAATGATTAAATAACTTGTTTGATAACAAACATCATTTTATTTCATAATATTGTAGCAAATTGAATACTCTTTAGCTAGAAAATAGGTTATCAAAATAAATTGCTTTTTATGATTATGTATTATTAATGACTAAATCGACATAACCAATGTGTTGATTTAGTTATTAATAATACATACATCAGTTCAGTTGCTAAACAAACCTGGATTAATCGGGAAATCCTAGGTTTGATTCCTGAGTGTTGTTAACACGGTTTTTATTAACATACTGTTTACAGAGTTTAAAAGGCGATATTTCAAATGTAGTTACAATAAAACTTTTATTTGTGAGACAACGATTTCTCATACAGTTTTTAGTCTCTGTTTTGAATCGAGGGTTTGTAGTAAAACTGTAAGCAATTTTCGGGATTAAAAAAGGCACAATAACAAGAAATGGCTTATTATTTATCACCTACGACCGAGCCACCGCCACAAACAAGATTTATTTACACAAAAACCAGTATTAAAGTACCGGTGTCGTTTTACCAAAAAATTGTCAAAGCTGCGACAAAAAAGCGACGCGGACAAGTCAATATCATCGACAACGCTCATCAATATTCATAAATATCGACAAAGTTTGAAAACATCGTAAAAACCGATACCTAACTGTAGGTGGTGCTACGAGAGCACACTGCTACCAGACTACGCGGCTACGAGTCGTGCTACGGTGCCGCTACGCGCCGCTTTGAGCTTTGAAGAAATATAAAGAAACTCATCTGAACTTTTGACAGTAATGGCATAGAGTGAGAAAGACAGAAGTCTCATTTTTCTCAAACATGATGGTAGACAGCTTAATAGATTATTCAAAACCTTGCCAGAATTATAGTCGTAGTTATTATCTACCTACCTTCTGTCGTGTGCATAAATGAATGGTAATCATTTCATCATTAAATTCATTCAAAATTCTAACATTATTTAAAAACGATAACGTTCTTAATAACTTATTCAGTACCTAGTTTATATCTTAATTTTATTAAAATGTTTTACAAAATTTAACACAAATAACTATTTACACTACAGTACCTAATTAAGAGAGGGTCAATAACAAAACTGCATAACCTTCTCCTTTTTGCAAAGTCGGTTGAAAATTATAACTTTTATTCCGATGATAAGTAGGTAGCATATGTTGCAAAAAAAATAAAAAAATTGTGGCCTACAGAGTAGTTAGTTACCCTAATTGTTTTTACTTTAGTTATCCAATTAGTAGTAGTTTATCTTATAAGAACTTCTAGATCCCTTGTATGTTGGGAGCTAAGAAACGTTCCTTTATTTTTAAGTTATACACGTAAACTAAACTAGTTAAGATCTTTCTTTTTATTTGAATTTCCGACAAGTGAAGACGTTGTATAACTTTCTTCTACTGAACTTTGAACCACGTCGTACAGAAAGTGGAGCGGAAAACATACTAAGATGGTTTTATTTATTTGTCCTTAAATTGGATTAGTTTCTGTGACGAAGCTGTTATTGATGTCTGTCACAAAAAAACATCACATAACATCACGCCTGTTTCCACCAAAGAGTTATGCAGAGGTGTATATAGTACGCCCACATTTCGCTAGTTATGTTTAAAACCCATGTAATAGGGGGCGAGCCTATTGCCATCAACCGGACACAAATCTGGGCTGTTAGTGACAAACTCTTGATGGAAAAACCCAATAACATTGCGCCCGACCAACTTTTTGGTGAAAACAATGGAGAAAGTTGGAGGAGGCCTTCGCCGACTGACAAACGGACATAGAAAACATAAAAAAAACGCCACACAAAACTGACGACTACACTTCATGGTTGTCCGACCAAAAGGCTTATAATAAAAAGACTTATTCATATCTATGGGCTTTATTCATATTGACTAATTTACTAATGTTGTGCTAGTCGTCAAAAATTTATCAAAATGCTATAGGATAGTCACTATGTATTTTGGATTCAAAAATCGTTCGAATTTACGTTTACGTGGTGCGTTCGTGCAAGGGCCTCTGCTGTCAAACATAATGATACTAGTTTTGTCTACGAATTCTAAACTAGAATTCGAATGCAATATTTTTCTGGCACTGGACTATTATATTCAGAAAATGCAAATAAATAAACCGGTATCAAAACTCGCTCCGCTACGGCTGATGCTTCGCTTACTGTGAAAACCCGACACCGGCTCAGTTTTACGGAATTAAGCGAAACTTGCTTTGACTGGCTGTGTGGCAACATACACGTATGTACCTATTTATATATAGCTACTGTGGCAACAGTATAACGTATGAGTTCTGCCACATGTGTGGTATTTGAAGTTTGGCAGAACTCATACGTGTGCGGTGTGGCAAAAATGTATTTGTGTATTTTACGGCATAGTACATAATGTACCTTTTGTATTAAGGTATATCAGCATGGTCATGGTCATGGAAACCAAGGACTCCAAAAGCGCAGAAGTGATGAGATGGGTCGAAGATATCATCAGAACTGCGGGGAAACACCTGGACGAGGGAAGCACAGAACCGGGAAATATGACAGAAGGAAAAAGAGGTCACAGCAGTGGGTGATGCCAAGCTGAAATTAATGAATGGTAAATAATGAAAGCTCTTTTTACAACATTCAGGAGTTTGGAAAATAACGTTAGAAGTGTGGAATGTGCGTAAATTCTATCTTTCTGCCCTGATCCCAGTGTATTTGTCGCCAAATATATCTTCTTTCATACATCTGTTGCCTTCATCACCGTAGTCATCCCCTTTCTATTTTAGTAATATCATCCTTCACAGTCCAATCACTGCAATGGTCCACCGTCGTCATCATCTGCATGACTTGTCCCAACTATATTGGGGCCGGCTTCCATGCTAACCGGATGCAGCTGAATACCAGTATTGTACATGGAGCGAATGCATATCGGACCTCCACAACCCAGTTACTGGATAACACGATATCCCATGGCAAGACTGCAGCGGCTCATCGTCCTATAATCAGAAATGTAAATCAGTGCCAACAGTAAACGACGAGGTTTCTGAATGTCTGACATAGCGCTGAACAAATCTCTTCTCGCTAATTGTTGATTAATTTAAGGGAGTTGGCAGAACGCCAGCCGAGCTCTTACTAAATAAAATACAAATAAAAAAGTCGTTAAGTTCGAGTTGGATTTTGGTAGACAATGTTCCGTATGTAGCTACTTTGCTTAATTATAATTTATGTAAGGAAATATGGTTGAGAAAGAAAGGAGAGTGACATGAGAAAAAAAGGTCAACATATTTTTAACAATTGTTTTAAAGCTTGACTTGTGGGTAATTGGGCTTTGACAACTCCACAAATTATATCACTAGTATTACCTAAGTGTAGCCAACACAAGACATAAAGAAAAACTAGCATTTCATTCTTAGCTCAGCTTACCAATGATCAGTGTTGGTCAGTAATACCCGAAGTTTCTATACAAAAAGCGCTTACCATTGGAACTCTCTTACACCTTCATAAACGTTCCATTCAACGCTCACCGTAAGCCGCTCTCTCAAAAGGCAGTAATTGCGTCAGCAGCACCTTTTACCACGGAACCCTAATTCTGTACGTGCTTCGTACGTGTCGGTCTGAACTCGACTGCGCGGGCGAAATAAATGACGGCGAACAGTTGATATCTTCAAACAAGATATAGTACGATACAAATTAAAGGCTCCATCGATGTACAGTCAGACAAATTAATTATTTAGCAAAATGACATAATGTCATTTTATTTCATTAATTTCATTTTTCCTAACTTATCAAACGACCAAAACTAGGATTTAGCAATTCCTTATTTTCATTCTTCATGCGAGTTATTGACGTAGTCAACTATCAATCCCTGCGAGACTCCTTTAAACTCAAGTCTACCAGTTTGGAAATGATAGTGTTTGTCGATGGAACATTTAAGTTGTACTTTAACTGCGACTTCTAGATTTCCTTCGAAGTAAATAAACTGTTCTAACTGAAGAAAAGTTTGTAGAAAACTAGAACTGGGGATTCAAAAGCTTTGAAGGTTCTAGATACAGTTGACTGCTACAGCTGAGTCTTGGAAGTAAGTAGTTAGAATATATATTGAGGACTATCTTTTCTGTATTTGACAGTGAACGATACTTTTAATAATCATGCAAGTTCAGTTTGCAATATTAATCAGTGGAGGTTCGATGACCAACAGACTGATGACGCAATGGTGTCCACTATCACAATGTTTATGATCGCAGATCTATGTATGAGTCATAGATATGACGGCGCAGTAAGTGGCACCGTCTAGTTTTGTTTCGAAGTTACTAGGAACCACCGAATAGCTCGGATAAGAGTGACACTGGCTGATCACTGTCACTCTAGCAGAGAGTCGCATCGATGGTTGCGTGGCGGCTCTCTTCTGATGACAGAGATGGGAATGATTCTGGGTCAGAGGAGCCGCTGTCGCACCAGGTCTACGACGAACTACTATATTCCGGCACAATCCTAATGATATAGAAGCTGTTGAACCACTTATACGATGATCACTTCTGATAAAGGCTATCCTGTAACGTTAGATATTTTACAATAATATATTTTTATTGCGAAATGTAGACATTACGAATCATTTGTGAGCCTCGGTATAATGAATATTTCTTATATTTCACATAGAATACGAGATAGGTATGATCCTAGAAATATCATCATCATCATCATCATCATTTCAGCCAAAAGACGTCCACTGCTGAACATAATTTTGCCTCCCCCAACCACCACCGCCACTTCGACCGATTCTGTGCTTCCCGCTTCCAGCGGATTCCTGCGGCCTTCACAAGGTCATCAGTCCATCTTGTGGGAGGCCTTCCAACGCTTCGTCTTCCGGTACGCGGTCGCCACTCCACCCAACCTTTCGGCTCCATCAGCCATATAGTACCGGCAATATAGTTATCTTGGCTTAGACCATGGAGGACCTCAGTAGAATGCTCGATGACCTTAGTAGAGCCTCCGAAAGAGTGGATCTCAAAATGAACATGGCCAAAAAAAAGGTCATGTCAAATGCTCATAGGTATAACACCCTAGAAATATGAAAGTATGATATAGAGCCTAAGGCCTAAGAGCTTCTTAAAAGTCAAATGAACGTGTCCTGAGTTTTTATTAAAACTACGAAATCCTACTCAAAACCAAAGTCAATTTACTTTCATTTGTATACAGAAAGATTTTGCACTTCAATTCGGTGACTAACTGTTATTCCAGAGGAGGACGGGGGGATTCAAACTCCCCAAAATTATGGAAAACTGCTGAAATCCCCACGTTCGACGTCGCACTTTAAAATATTCAGTCTCTGACGTCATCGCGAATATTCGTGAATTATTCATCAGTACATAAAACAAACGATCAGTGTTGGAGAAATTAATCAATCTTGATAAATGGTCTGTCCGGTGATAAATAGAGGGAATACAGCGTTTGGAATTTTTGAACAAAATATTTAAACAGTGAAAAGTTTTTGTCTTGAATAAAATAACGACGATCATCACTTGGTTGGAGAGAGGTCGTTAATTTTTATGAAAAAACTTTTTAAAACCGACTTTTTTCTAATTGGAGTTCATCTGAAAATGATTGATTTCTCGGATAAAGGTGTTACATGGCTTTGAATATCAAGTCTACAGATCTTTTATTAATTTCAAAGCTTCGTCCACGAGATAAAATTAACACAACATAACACTTTCCAAAAAACTTACTTCATTCAGAACGTTCTATGTTCCTCATACTATTTTCATTATGCTGATCATACTATGTTTAAACTCATACCTAATTTATATTTAAATGTAAATCACATTACTCAAGAAGACACATCATAATTTAGTATTATCTTGTTAAGGTCAGCAAACAGTACATCACATATTTCATAATTAAATAATTATCTCTCTCTCTCCTGATTACACTCGAATGAGTTTCATGTGCTTATCACATCAGTTGGGGTGCAAGGGTTTAGTAATTAAATTGAGACTTATTGAATGAGCACGGTGTCGTAGGTGCTGGCAATATTTTTTGTAATCTAAATTCACTCAGCGATCCAACCGATCTACATGAGATATAACATAGACGATGACATGACCTCCGTCCATGCAAAGCGTAATCATGGCAAATTTAAAAAAAAAACACGGCTTTTTTATTTTCATTAATTTTGAACGTTTTAGTGTCTTATATTTTCGGAATCATCTCTTAAAGCTCTTGATTTTCATACCGATACATGGTCAAAAGTTCAATTTTTTAAGACCTTACTATTAACGTCATAAACCTGCCATTTTGATTTTATAAAAATAAAATTTTAAAAACAAAAACCCAACTACGACAAAAAAAGTCGCGTAAACAAGACATCACAGACTGACAAATTCAAAACCCGGAGTCACACGTGTTAGGGCATAAATCAAACAGACTACATGTGACTCCGGATATTATGTCCTCTAGAGGGCGGCATATTCAATTTAATGTGACATCACATAACTAGCGGACGATCAAGTCGCTTCCAACGATACCTCATTTGTCAAATTATGATGAGTAGTTTAGAAGTTATGAACAGATGAATGTACATTACATACATACCGGTCAAAATCATAGCCCTCCTTTTCGATTCGCCGTAGTCGGGTAAAAAACAGACACGTCGATGGACACCTCACGATTAAAATGCGTCTCTAGGCGTTCGTTACGCTGCTGCGAGGGTACAAAGAATCCTACATACAGAGCTACTTAGATACGCGTGAAAAGCATAATCTTGTCTTTGCCATCTCGCAGTCGGGTAATGAGGGCATGAATATCTTCTGATCCACATCTCTATGCAGAGTTTCAGCATATTAAGTTTAGCCTGAGAAATTGACAACCTAGATGAAAATGTCATACCTAGATGACGTGGATGCAGCTTAGATGGCAATACCTTCTCCCCATTACAAATGCAATACCTCGCTCGTCACGTCGTCAGAGCACGTGCTAACGTGTGATTGCATTGCTCCCGTCACCTACAGGCAAGCCTTATATGAACGTATGTAAGTATTCTCTCTGTCATATGTATTGTATAGTTTTGTTGTTGGACGATGAATTAGATTGTATTGCTGATTTTAGGAAAAGGATAGACATGTTAATGTCAACTTAAATGGAGTAATAGTCTGTTCCAAAAGTATCTGATGAAAATATAAACAAATGGATCAGAAAACGGAACGTGTATACCAATTTATTTGTAGTCCCACCTACAAATTGATTGCTTTTATTTGATTATTTTATCACCGAAACCCGAATTATAATTTTAAATCACCTTATAGATGTTTTTCATATGACAACTGAGGTTAAATTTATATATCCTCAATTTTCGTCGAGGTTTTTTCAATTACAATGACGATAAATTTTTTGATGCCATATTTTAGTTTGTATTAAGTTATATCTTATTGTTATTTTTATTCATTAATTAGGTGTAAGTTGTTAAGAACGTACATTTAATTTTAATTCAGAAAATACATTTATCCTTAAGAGGGCGCCTAAAGGTCCACTAGCGCCACTCTTTAAAAAATATATTATCTCGTGACTGAGAAGGAATTATGAATAACGGCTAGACAGGACCCTCGGTAAGTGTGTCTAGAATTTTCTAATACCTTTTATAAAGTTTCATATTGAGACACGAAGCAACAAAATACGATCTAAAGAAAAGCGGCCACATTCCTCTAGATCGTATTTTGTTGCTCCGTGTCTCAATATGAAACTTTATAAAAGGTATTAGAAAATTCTAGACACACTTACCGAGGGTCCTGTCTAGCCGTTATTCATAATTCCTTCTCAGTCACGAGATAATATTTTTTTTAAAGAGTGGCGCTAGTGGGCCTTTAGGCGCCCTCTTAAGAAAAAAAGAAGAAAATATAACGAAGATTTTTTTTTAGAAGAAGTGGTGAGATATAAAGTTGGAACGTTCTACATTTAGATGTGAAGTGTTACTAATTTTAACCCTAATTAAGTGGTTGCTTAAGAATTTTACTTAAACAGGGTTTGTTTACACTTTTATCAGATACTTTTGGAACAGCCCGTAGTTTCAGTACGAGTACCATAGCAGCTCATGTCATGATAAAAAGATTTTTCAGTGAACAAGGTTGGTGTGGGGCTGACTGTCCAGAGTGTGCCCAAATGTCAATCAAGAGCAAAAATTGAGAGTGTTAGCTATTTATATACATTTTGTAGTTTGAGGATACTTAATATTTTTGAAATAACACAATAATTGTATTTGGTAATATTAAAAAGTAATTTGATTTGTTTAAAATTCTAAAATGGCGCTACTGGATATTATAATGTCAATTGACTATTTGAGTCTGACAAGGAGGGGCATTTTTATAGTACCGAGGTAGCGCCATTTTAGCAAGTCAGTCGTTGTTGAACTGGGAAAGTGTAAGGAGCTTTGTAATACTCATGTAAGTACTGAGAATTGTAATAATATAATTACAAATGCATTGCCGCAGTTCTTATATTTGTGCTTTTATTTATGGTTTGAACCCAGTAAATAAATCATGCTTATTTGTTTAAATGAACGCTTCTTATTTCCCTTTTGCTTTAGCTAGTCCAACATGAGCGACATTAAAAACCTTTTTTCAACTAAACAATCAAACAAATGGTTACATAGTAAACAGTACAGTATCTGCCAACGCAAACTATTTAGGTAAAAACAAAACCATATAGCCATTGCGCGACCTAGCCGAGTCGACAATTCAAGTATTAAAATCCATCCAGCCGTTGGTTGCTTATAACGGACAAGAATCCCACATACATAGATTCGAGTCAAAAATACAACCCTGTCTTTGCTGTCGCGTAGTCGGGTAAACTTTTCTTAGCAACTTATTGCCCGTAGTCACGGGCAATAAGTATTAAGTACTAAGTACTTACTAAGGTATCATCACTCGTGGAGGCTATTTTATGCAAGTCCCAGAGATCCTGGAATCTATCAACCCGCATATGCTATAGAAATAGGACTTTAGTTTTTTATTTATTTATATTTTTTTATGTTTGTGTCATTCTATTTAGTTTGCGTTCTTCCCGTGCAAGTCCCAATAAATACTCTACCTTTCTTTAGATGGAAATGGTAGCCGCCAATTACTATCCTATGAGCTAAGAAACGTTTTCAACAAAAGAACACCAAATCCCTTTCATCCAACCAATAAAAACTGAGCAGACTTGTTTATCCCTCGCGAGCTACAAATTACTTTTTCATCAAACTTACATTGTCACCGATAGTTTCCTTGGCTATACGCAGACTGCCAAACTTTTACATTGTCGGTGTTATAAAAGTTGCAAAAAATAACAACTGAAATAATTGTTTGCCAACTAAGCGGCTTTGTACTTTGTATATGTATTGGACACTTAACAAATATGGTGTTATAATCTTGTATTATACCTATACAGCTACAGATTGTATAAGGTCTCTCTAAACTAGAAAAGGTGATGGGTGAAATGATATCGATATCGATAAGCATAAAAACATATAATGGATCGAAATATGGTCTGTTCTAAAAGTATCTAATGAATGTGTAAACATATCCTTTTCAGATTAAATTCTTACGCAGTCATTCACTAAAGGGAATAAGTAAAACATTCTTTTGTATTTAGAAGGTTAAAACTTTTGTCACATCATTTTTTCCAACAATTATAGTTTGAATAACATTGATGAATTGTAATTGAAAAATCATCGACGAAAATTGAGGTTATAAAATTAACCACAGTTATCAAATTTAAAACATCTTTAAGGTGATTTAAAATTAGAATTTTGGGTAATAAGTGTTCAAAGAATCACATCAACGCACTCAATTTCTAAGTGGCACCACAGGTACGTTTTCTGATCCATTTGTTGACATTTTCATCAGATACTTTTCGAACAGACAATAGAAAGATTTTCCACCAAACTTCAGTTAAATTAACACAAATGTAAAGTAATCGTGCTCTAACATAATACATTTATGTCGTACCTACAAACAGAGATTATAATTACGGAATTCTTCATCTTCTTCCCCGTAGAGCGTGTGTCCCATTTACTTAGGTTCAGCCTTCCTTATTATAATTACCTACATAATTATTATTATTAGTCGGGAAATGGTAACTCCATACGGGAAATTACAGTCTTTAGAGAGAAGGAGTCGGATGTGAGCTGAAAATTAGGGTTAACTTAGGACTTACTTAAGTTAACAAAATTATTATCAAATCGCTTTAGACTTTTGTGTGGTCACTTGAGTGAGGTTTGAAGTGGACCATACAGAATAATATTGTACGAAGTAAACCTTTTCAATCATAAAACTGGGTCAAAGCTTCATCCTTTTTCACAGTCGGGTGAAAATAAATTGTGTGTGAAATGTTTTCATGGGGTAGTGCAAATAGAGCATCAACAAAATAAAACATTTATCTTAAGGTTCTTCATTAGTTTTTTTGTTAGAAAGGAGAGGAAGCGACTATTATTGTAAAAATAACTCACCTTTTGTTTCGTCTGCGTTGGAACTACTGAAAGCTAACCTAAAACGAAATATTATCATGAGTTCGTATCTACAGCAATATATTGCAATGACTTTGTACTATTACGAAAATAACTTCAATAACTCGTTGGTCTAGTGGTCGCAAGCGCTACTGTTGAGCATGAGGTCCCGGGTCGGGCAAAGTGTTATCGGGTTTTTCCATCTGGAATTTCTCAGTATTAGCCTGGAGTCTGGATTTGTGCCTGGATGATAGCAATAGGCTTGCCCCTTATTACATGGGACTTAAACATAACATAACTGCGAAATATAGGTGTACTATTTATATAGGTACACCTCTGCCTAACCCTTCGGGGTACACAGGCGTGATGTTATGTAACTTCAACCAAAAATAGATGTAAAGATATTTTTTATTCTACAAAAAGACACAAAGACACTACATACATGGGAACAATGATTGTAAGCTAAATTATAAAATATGAATAATTATTAAGATTAATTATTATTTATTCATTATAGTTGTATTTTTGTATCGCACGCAAAAATGTAATCGTTAGATTTGCCCTCGTCGTACTTAGGTATGTCGCGCGAAATACGTCAATAGTGAAAAGAGTGAGCTCACATATCCCGAATAATACTCGTAGTAACTGCGAAATTGTGTGTCAGAGGTGTCAAAACGAAACAGAAACGTAACCATCTTTTGACGCGGTAGCAGGTAGTGTGAATCTAACGATTTAAAGCTTAACCCAACGATGATGTAACTTACCCTAACTGACCCTGACATAACTCAGGCTCAAACCTTAGGCGTCAAGTTTCGGCCTAGGACAGGCACGATATGCCTGACTTATCAAGATCATGTCTGAAAAGAGGATGAATTACATGTTGTGGAAGTTTACAAGTTTTAGAGGGTTTACAAATATATGCTTGCGTAGGTAATGTTTGTTCCAAAAGTAGCTCACGGAAGTGTAAACAAACCCTGATTAGGTTAAATTCTTACGCAATCACTCACTAAAGGGAATTAGTAACACATACAGCTGTATTTAGAAGATTTCAACTTTATATCTTATCACTATTAGGAACATTATTAAATTGTAATTGAAAAATCAGCGACGAAAAAATAACAGTTATAAAATTAACCTCAATTGTCAAATTAAAAACATCAATTGAATAAAGTTAAACTCAAATCATTTATTTCAAAAAGGCACATCAAAGGCACTTTTGAACGACAATACTTGCTAGAAAACGGCATTAAAAAATTGATTGACAATTGATTCAAGACCATTCAAATAATCAAATTAAACTCACTCGATTTGTAAGTGGCAATGTAAATTGGCATCCACAGGTACGTTGTCTGATCCATTTTTTACATTTTCATACTTTTGGAACGTTTGGTTACCTAACTTTTCTCAACTTTGAAGTGGTTTGCTTCCTGTCTAATCAGATGATCATTTTCCTGCCCTGAACCCAATTGTTTGTCTATTTCTTACCTACGACACCTATATCTATTAACTGTCACCTCAGAAATCACTTCCTGTCATATTTCCTTTATGAGCGTTTATTCTGATAGTAGGCAACGTCGCAAATAGATGACAAATATTTTGCTGCTTTGATTAATTTGGCAATATTAATGTATGGAAATATGAAATGTGGCTAACTAGCGAACTAGAATATTAATAATAATTTGCCCTGTGTCGACACCCTTGCACCATCTCATGTTCCTAGCACGGCGGGCTGTGCTGGCGCCGCTGTTGCGGCTGCTGAGACCCTCAAGCGGCGCAAATACTGTAACCTTATGGGTAACTACAGTTTTGAGCCGCTTGGGGTCGAAACGCTCGGGTCGTGGGGTCCGAGTGCGCGTCTCCATTTTAAGGAAATTTCTCGCCGACTGGTCGACACTTCACGCGACCAGAGGGCTGGCTCGTTCTTTGGCCAAAGGATTAGCATTGCCATTCAACGAGGCAACGCTGCCAGACTTCTGGGCACGTTTCCGGATGACAGCGATGCGGACGAATACTGCGACGCCTAAGTGTCCATTTGTTTTTTGTATTTATTTGTTATTGTATTTAGTACCTAGTGTAAATAGTTATTTGTGTTAAATATTGTAAAACATTTTTCTTGATGGAGGTGTTTAATTAGTTTTTGGGTGACGTCACTGTGTGTGGAAATTGTGACGACATTGTTGTATTGAGTTCCCACCTGTAAAAAACAATAATGTTAGTGGTAATTATAAATAAATTATAGTAAATAATTTGCAATTATAGCACTGAATTCAAATTCAAAGTCGAAGTCAAATCATTTATTTCAAATAGGCCCTTGTAAGGCACTTTTGAACGTCAAAGTTTACAAAAAATTTAATTGATTCTAGTCGCCCCTATAATTTGATGTTGTAACCGTTTTAGGTGTAAAAAAGATATTTGGAAAGTTTCGAAATACTTTATTTACATCTAAAACTAAATATTCGGCGTTACGATATTAATTTATTGCATTTCATAATCAATATTTTAGTTCACTAGTTAGCCACATTTCATATTTCCATACATTAATATTGCCAAATTAATCAAAACAGGTAATTTTTTGACAGCTATTGCGACGTTGCCAACTTTTAGAATAAAATCTGCCTTTTTTGTTATCAATTCACATTTATACTGACCTTTTCTTGTCTCCCTCCTCGTACCTCCTCCTCGTACCTCCTAATCACAATGTGAACCGGCTCCTCCTACTATCACTAGTTACATAAGTCCACGTATTACGGATAATTAGTATATTAGACTTCAACTAGAGTACATAAGTTTATTACGCTTCTAACAAGATGAACAAGACCGTTCGTTAGCCGCGACTCGATATAATGTAAAGAATATCTATGTAACAATCAAGCAATGAGGGTAATGTAAAAAAAATCCACACACGAAATAACATTTTAGCATCGTTATTTAAACGTTTTCTTTTAAACGAAAAAGTTACCAACTGAATAAATTAATTATAGAATGTGAAAGAAATACAAATCTACATAGGTGTGTGTGTGAAAGAAATACAACTGAATAAACAAATATTGTAACAGTGTATAAAATACCTAATGTTAACTATTGCAAATCAACATAACTTATGAAAATAAACCATATTTATATTTGTTTGGGCGTTTTAACAATATTAATACGAGTATACATTAATGATGTGTATATGTAAAGGCTGCCCAACTTAAATGGGACTGGGCAGGACACGTCTGCCGCATGCCGGACAAACTGTGGGCCCAAATAGCACAGAACTGGTGCCCTGAGACAGTGAGGCGGGGTCGCGGCAGACCACGTAGGAGATGGCGGGACGAGCTGGATAGGTTCCGTGAAAACAGGAAGGAGGACGCACGGGTTCGCGAAAGATGGAAGAAGTGGAGGGAGGCCTTTGCCCAGGAGTGGGACAGGGTAGGCTAACAAAAAAAAAAAAAAATGTATAACTCAAACATTTTCGATAATGTCAGGACCATAATAGCTGAATCATTCCTAAGATATTGTTCATTCGCAGTCCTATCCCAGTTTACTTTGTTGAAACGAGTCTAAACTTTTCACATTATGTCATTATCCTTTATTAAAGGGTTCGCATTCTACGGAACCGCGACCCGACAGCAAATACGTAACCATTTCTTGTTTACAAAGGAATCTCAACCTTAAGTTGTTAGTGATGTAAGGATTAGTTTTTTTTGTTTAAAGTTTCGCCATTCTAAAATGTTACTTGAATTTATTTGAAAGGCAGTAAGCGCAAAAGGATTTGTGTGGAAATGTAGACCTTCAAATGTGGAAATAGGGTTGGTTTTAGAGTGAACGAATTTTGAAGTTAGAGGTATTAGAAATGGAGAAGGCTATAGTGTGAAGTAACGTTAGTATCACTAAAAAGAAGGGTGACAATAAAACGGTAGCGTTTTCAAGGAAAAAATTCAACGAGACTCGCCATTTGTGGGTTAGTAGGGTGACCATGAGTTTTAATTTGCTAAGACATTTTGAAAAACCACCTTTTATTTGCTTTTTACAAGTATTTTAATTCAATTTTTTTCAAAATAATACGTTTAAGTTCTTACTTTACAAAATAATCGTTTAGTTGTAAGACGACACAACAAAATCTTGTATTCTGATTTCTAGTTGAGCAAAGTTCTAAGTTAATTTATAACTTTAGCAAAACCAGCAACGACTACTTTTAGTATTGCAACTTTTATCATAAATAGTGTTCTTAATATTATTAAATAAATAAGTAAACTAAGCTTGGAAAATCAGTCCTTCTTCGCAACATACAGTGCTAAACAAAATGTCGAAGTGACAAAATAACAGCGCAATATATTTTGGCAACAGTGTTCCGCACAGATTTATAGTTAGCCACTAAAGTTTTGCCGAACGACGTATTGGATTGTATTGCTGAATTAGAGAAAAGGACAGAAATGTTAAGGTCAACTTAAAATGGCGTAATTTGATCATTTCAGTAAGTAAATTAATTTACTTCACTATCACTACGTATTATAAAACAAAGTCGCGCCGCGTCTGTCTGTCTGAACGCGGTTATCTCTGGAACTGCCTGTCAGATTTCAAAAACTCTTTTTGCATTTTTGATAGCCCATTTCTTGAGAATGATATGCTTTTCAACACAGAAAAAAAGTCAGAAAGAACGCTAAGCGAAAATGAAGTTATAGCGCGGGCAGGCAATGCGCTGCGACGCGGTGGGTCTGTTACCGGAATTTCACGCGGACGAAGTTACGGGCAAAAGCTAGTATCGAATAAAATTCGCTTAGTGAAACCTTGCCTTACAAAAAATATATATATGATTGTACACACTAATAATACAAAAAGAAACAGATTGTATTTTTGTTTCAAAAACTACTGGACCGATTTTAAACATTCTATCACCAGTAGAATGCTATATTATCACAGAGTAACATACGTTATCAATTTTATAAAGATATCACGCTGGCGGAAGCTAGTGAATAATTATTATGACGTGGGCTTACAAAAATGTATAAAACCATAAACCCTGACTGTTTGTTTACCTATGTTTCAAGCCACATGTAAAGATTTAAATAAATTTGGTATTATATATTTTTTTACCATTAGACATAGTTTCGTTCTCAAATCCACTGCACTGAACTTTACTTCGAAAGCATATGAAAGATCGACGGGTGTTCAATTACACAAGGGTCGTCAGATTTACTGAGTAACACCACATAGTGGGAATTCCTATAGCTGCTTATAAATGGAAAAAAACTGATGTCCAAGAATGGCAGACTTACCTCCTGTATAACAATTTTTAAGAACAAAACAATTCCATTACCTACTAAGTAATGACTTCAAAGAAAGTAACATTATTATTTCTTCATTATTCAGTAGCACAAAAAGGTATTAAACTTCTCATATTGTTCGAGGAGCTAAGTCGAAGAGCTTAAGGATAACTATAGCAAAGGATCTATAAATATACTTTTACTTTACCTTCTAAGTTTCTCCCTCGCTTTGCAAACTGTTTGAGGTACTGATTTATTAATTTATGGGCCTGAAAGTGTTTTCCTTGTGACTAATCTGTAAAGCTAACAGATTTTGAAGCTGGCTTTGTAAGATTTAGTTAAGGCTTTTCGGGGTCTCATTTTACTTAATGTGTTTTTGTTAAAAACTTTATGTTAAGTAACAAAAAACAGAAAGTTTTTACCAAAAAGACATTAAGTAGGTAATTGCTTGATTATCGATATGATACTGTTTAAACAATACTATAAAGAGCGCTATAAGGATCTTTTGGCACCTGAAGGGGGCGCTGTTGGTAACCATTTGTGAAAATATCATAGAAATTGTGTTTATATTGTAGCGGTATCTACATTGCAAACTAAGCATCTCACTAAAATCACGCAAAATTCTGTATCGCGCAAGCAGCTAACATAGGCATCCATAATTGATGTTTCAATTGTGTAAACTGTCCAGACTTGTAACAGCTATGTCCTAGATCACAATACAGTGTGGCCACGCTAGTCAGGTGAAGTTATATTCGTCGGCGGGTATTGTAAAAAGTTGTATTTCGCCGAGTTGTGCACAGGACCCATTGTACTGCGGTTAGTTCACGACTTAACGTTACGCTCCACGACCCTGTGGTTTAGTGCGTGTATGGAACTGACTGTGGAATATATGTGACGAGAATTTCTCCCACAATACCCACAAACAAAATTACCAATTCTATGATACCAATAATTAATAGATCAGAATTATTCAGAATACCTACAACAGCTAGTTCTAGACATAGGAGGCTAGACGGAGGTAGACATTGGGGCTCGTTGCTAAGAAATAACAGTCGCACGGTTTGATCTTCAAGGATAAGCAGCGCTTGCTGAGGTCGGTCTGCGGAGGGGAGACTACACATTACCTACCAAAACCGTTGGTCGCGGCTGTCTTTTGTAGACCTGTGACAGTCGTTACAGGTAATCAGACGCACGAACGTCACAACCAGTCTTACCAAAGGGTATTGTGTTACCCAGTAACTGGAGTTGGAAGAGAGATAGGCAGTCGCTTTATGTAAAATACTGGTATTCGGTTAGAATGGAAGCCGACCCAAACATAGTTGAGTAATGGCTAGTCAGATAATCATGATGATTAGATAGCATTATCATTATCAAAAAGAGGCATGTATTTAGGTATAGTCAGGTAATTTATGTATTCAATAAAAGCAATCAGAATCACATAAACAGCACATAACGCAATGCTAAACGTATCAATACGCCTAATTAGTTCAATCAAGATAGAATTAGTATCCGATGTGTAATTTACGACGCACAGTTGAAGAGCATTGGTTTCATAGCATGAATATCTATGCCTTGTATTTATGGTCGATAGTTGATACTATCATCAATCACCACAAACCACTGATTTACTTGGCATCGCATATAAAACTTGGTTTGATCACCAACGCTTGGAAAATTGGTGATAACAGCATACCAAAGCATCATTGTAAAAAGCTTTTAAAAATGATAGTAAGTAGGTAGTATTCATGTTTTAATTTACGCACACAAAAGTCCAAAAAAACTGTTCAAACTGCGGCAAAATTCGCGCGGGAAGCAGAACGCGACTGCGCGTCTCGATTGTTTCAATGATTTCGAAGTCACGCGAATATTTTCCCCAGTTTCAACGTACAAGTAAATCGAAACTAATTCATCCCGCGCGGAATTCGCCTCAATTTGACTAGAAAAAGAAAGAAAGAAAATTTTATTTAGCACAGACTCAAAGGCACACAACATAATATACTGCAAATAAAAAGTGGTGGTTGTAATAACGACTCACCTTCTGAACCTATCCATTCCATCTTTACACTGACTTCAGAATTACCTCTCTGCGTAACTCAATACGGTTAGGGGAAGTGAATGAAATATTAAATACAAGATTCAACAGTAAGTTAAACGGGTATAAGACTAAATCAAATAGTTTAATAAGTAAACCAATACTGCTGGTTATCTCGAGAACTAAGGAATAAAATCAATTACATTTAGATGCATAAATGGCCAGAATCAATTTTCACAATGAAAACTGATTTTCTCTGAATCGCAGATTGATTGAATGATATTTCTAGCACTTTATAAATTGATACGAGATAATAATTACACCTACAAGATCTATAGAGCATCGTCTTTAATTAGAACCTATTCAATTAGTCAGCAATGTAAACAAGATTATATTACTTTTGTATAAGTAATTTGACTAAAGTAGCACTAGTTTCAGGCAATAAAAGTAACAGCCGCACGGGTCTATCCATCAGGTTAAGCTACGCTTGCCGGGGTTGGTTCGTGGATGGGTGACCATCTTTACATACCGAGACTCCTCCGTGCCTCGGAAAGCACGTTAAGTCGTTGGTCCCGGCTGCCATTCGTGGATCTTTGATAGTCGTTACGGGTCGTCAGAAGACCGAAAGTCTGACAACCAGTCTTACCAAGGGGTATCGTATTACCCAGTTACTGGACTGTGGAGGTCAGATAGGCAGTCACTCCATGTATAATACTGGTATTCAGCTGCATCCGGTTAGATTGGAATCCGAACCCAACATAGTTGGAAAAAGGCTAGGCAGATTGATTGAGTTTCAGACAATCAAACTAAGCCTGAACATCCAATAAACTCAATATCAATTTCCCCTTAATAACTAGGTACATAAATAACACATAAACGAAAAAGTTTAAAGGGTAATTCTTCGCACAGAACATAACCCACATATATTGAAGCTAAAACTATATCGAAAAAGAAATAACATTAAAACAGCAACGAATTATCAGTGACTGGAGACGGTTATAAATCTGAAACTGAGCTGAGATAGGATGAAGAATGGCCTGTGATTTACTGCCTAGCCCCCCCAGCCCCTCGTAGCCCCCTAGGAGTGGTAGGTGCAGACGCCTAACCCCCCGGGCATCGCCCGCTGCAAGCTAGGCCGGTCAGGGAATCTAGACCGAGGGGTCACCTTACGGACACCCACGGGCAAATAATTCTTTCAACTTTGGTATAAGTTGCGTGACTATGATTTAGTTTAATTATATGATAATTAGTTTTTGTGTAACGTTGTTCTCAATCGGCTAAAATTGGGTTTTCATCCAAAAATTTCGCATCCAATAAATATAGATAAAGAACGCTATATTTTTTTAATGCGAATTTTTGTGCAGAAATTGGAATATAAAAGTCTCAGTGGTGTTTGAAAAGTCTCATAAAAGATATTTCAAGCTTGAATTTTTCTGCTGGTTATGAATGTCAATATTGTGTATATGTTGTTCAAGATTCAACAAATTCTAAAGTTTCCAATGTGTATTGTTCTTATGAAGACTGAATTGCACAGTAACGTGTAGCTGGGTGCTTTCTGAGAAACCAATACCTACCCAATATATTCAATATAACATATACCAATATATTCAAACAATCACTATACCTATGTATAGTGATTTTGAAAAGATTAATTTAATGGGATAAGTCAAAAATAATTGTAACCCGGAAAAGGTGCCGAAAATATACAGGGTGTTAAAGTAATTGCGTGCCATAGCTTCAGGATGAGTTCAGAGTCGATAAAGGAAACCGTAAAAAAAAAAATATCTTTAAAAAACTAAAAAAAAAAAAAAAAAGCATTAAGATGTGAATGTTAAAGAAATTGCGTGCCATAGCTTAGGGGTAGGTTTAGTCCAGGGTTATAGGCAACGGAAGGAACACGGGTGGGCTTTAGTCAGTAGAAGTCTGACACGCCCTCCCGCTCCACCCAGAGCGGGAGAAGTTATTTGATAATTTGCCACCCTCAAAAAAAGGGGTAGGTTTAGTATAGATAAAGGAACCTAGGAAAAAAATAAAAATTAAAAATCAACCTAATTTTGTACCTACTAACTTAAAATAGCAATCGTTTAGAATTAAAATTATTTTATTTGTTTAAATGCTTTAATTACTTACTTTCATTGCGTTCGACAGTAGGTAGGTGACTCTAGGAAATTATTCATTAGCATTTAAACAAAATAAAAACTTATTTTAAACAATTTTTTTACCAATTCTAAACGATTGCTATTTAATTAGTAGGTACTACATTGGATTCATCTTATGATAATTTTCGGATATTTTAAAACTTTTTTTAAAGGTATTTATTTTTTACGGGTTTCTTTATCGACTCTGAACTCACCCTGAAGCTATGGCACGCAATGACTTTAACACCCTGTATACAGGGTGAATTAGAATTCATGCGACACCTGTTAAGGGGTCATTGTACTCATCATTATGAACAACTTTCACTATGGGACCAACGTTGAAATCGCGAAAAAAAAATCAGCTGTTCCCTACATTTATGTTCGCATAGCTCGTCAAAATGTAGGAAACAGCTGATTCTTTTTTCGCGATTTCAACGTTGGTACCATAGTGAAAGTTGTTCTTAATGATGAGTACAATGACCCCTTAACAGGTGTCGCATGAATTCAAATTCATCCTGTATATATCGACTGTATAAATAAACGACAAAGTTAAAATAAAATAGTATAGAACGTATTTATTTGCTTTACATGGTACATTAAGGTCCCATTATAAAGATATTTCGCCATGGACTGGCGTACGAATATTTAAACATGCTAATATTGTAAAAATTTAATACAATCCATTAATTTATTCAAATTAAAATTACAACATTATGTAATAACACTGGTTATAAGGGTTTCGTATCTATTTGAATACTTAACAATAGTGGCAGTAATATAATAATATCATATTTTATTTATTTGTTATTTTTTATCAAAAAATATATTTTACTCCATAAAATCAATATAACCCATTTGTGTAAGTAGTTTGGATTTAAATTGTTTTAGAGGGAGCTCCCTTATTTCTTTTTGAATATTGTTGAATATTTTAATTGCTGTGATAAAGCAAAGTGCATAATCATCATACAGTTGTACATCGAAGCCAGTGCAATTATCACGACTATTTGCACAAATTATTATTATAAAGTCAAAGTCAAATCATTTATTTCAAATAGGCACATATAAGGAACTTTTAAACTTCAAACTCTGTGTAATACAGCATGCACTCCACTTCGCTCCACATCCTCGTCAGCCGTGTGTCTCGTCGTCAAGCTCGCCTAGGCACGTGCCTCTGTTTGATAAGGGAACTTTATTAGCAAGAACTTACTTTATTTGCTCTACGTGTGTGTACGCTACGCTCCCAATCTACACACGCGAAACTGAACCTTAACACCACCACGCAAGACTTCCGAAACTTGGCAACGAAACTAGAAACTAGTTTTGGTGTATAAAGAGTCGGTATCTATATTTCCTCCGCTGTGTGACTTTCCGATTTTCAAAGTTTTGTTCTGAAAATAAGACGGTTCTGATTTTGAAAGAGCCAGCGATAAAATATCTTGGCTTAGGATTTTCTATATTTTATGCGGGGCGATTGATTTTCTTTGTGGATGTTTCTCGAAGGTTCTAAAGCGAATTTATAGCTGAAAGGTTTTTGTTATGGAAACGAGGCGAGTTCAGAAGAATTAATAGGAAGAGGAAGTCATTATGTGCGCTGCAATAAAATGGCTTGCGTTTAGGGAGAAATTATGTTTTGGAACTTGGAAGGTCTTTATGAATCTTTTAAAGACTACCGGTTATTTCTTCTTTGTCTTTATGACCGTACCTTTAATCTTTTTTTACAACATAAACACCAAAAACAATAGACTTATAATTATTGCTTCTTGACACAAGTGACACACAATCTACTCATATTATTGTATGGAACGTGTGGTAGGAACACTAATGATTATGATGATTGATGAATGACGTTCGTCGGATTAAAAAAATATTTCTTAACTCCTAAAAATCCGATGTTTACAATAAGTATGACCTCCATGCGCCTGGCTTCTTCACTTACCCTCACATCATCTGAACTCACCGACAGACCCTCGTCACACCGCGACTGATCCTCTTTATATTCACTACATTAAGTTTATGACTCCAACGTTGGTCTAGCGGACGTGAGCGCGACTGCTAAGCGAGGGATCCTGGGTTTGAATCCAGGGTCGAGAAATAGTGTTTTTGGATTTTTACGTTACGTATTTTTTTTAGCATCGAGTCTAGATCTGTTCCAGCAGGTTCGTGGTTAGAACGGTAAGCCTATTGGGAGTTAAAACATAACAGGTCGAAGGAATATCAATTACATGGGACTCAATCATAACAGTTATGCCAGTTATTGGCAAAAATATGTGGGTGTACTATAGGTACATGTCTGCCTAACCCTTCGGGAATATACATACGTGACGTTATGTTATGTTAGGTCAAGATGTGTGGGTCTGTCCTGATTATATATTATAATGGTAACCGCTTGGATGTTTGTAGTATTATTACTGTTCAATACTGTCGTTGCCTTCCCAATTTCAGTAATACTATTTAAACTTAACCAAAATAAAGTCCAAAAAACCTCTATTCAATAAATTACCCAACCGGCCTCACATTCATTAGTCGACACAAACATTTTAAATGAATTTCCGCACCGACACAGAACCAACACAAAGTAAACGACTTCCACCAACAGATTTGCGAATATTTTACAAAAACAAGAGAAACTAATAAAGCAATTAACGCTCATCAAACAAACTGGTGATTTTACCCTAGGTGCGAGCGAAAGAGCAGAATCAAACGGGAAAGATGGAAAGAGATGGAGACTGTAGTGTCATTCGCTTTGTAAGCCAACCCTTCTGAGGGTGACGATGAGTCGCGCAAGAAATTAATTAATGTTCGGATGGTCTCGGATTATGTTCGTAAGTGGTTCTTGTGCAGATATTGTTATAGTCGGGTTCAATGGCGCTGTGATAGTGTCAATCTAGTTTATTGCTGAGTAACTACTGCGGACATGTATTAAACTTATGTCATTTAGCAATTATCGTTTAATATATCAGTTTCTTTTAAATAAGACAAGATCACGTTTTTCTGAACACAAAATAAGTTACTTCTTCAAGTTCGAGGTATAGTTACCGATATTAAGTTCGTTAAAAATAAAAAATCGTAAATTTCACCCGTGATACCGAAAATCTACTTTAACAACAATGAGGAAAAAAAGATGACAAAAATATCACATTAAGCCGTAATTAGGAATGTCCGAAAAAATCACAAATCACGGCTCCCCTATTCCGGTCGCCGTAGAGAACAGTTTTTCATCGTATTTTTCCATAAAACCTTCAAAGAAAACAGCCTAATTATACTAAAAGCTTAACTGCCGTTCAGTTTCCGAAGATTATTATCATTTTGACTTGAAAATATTTCTAGAAAAATA
This sequence comes from Agrochola circellaris, assembly GCA_914767755.1. Taxonomy (NCBI): domain Eukaryota; kingdom Metazoa; phylum Arthropoda; class Insecta; order Lepidoptera; family Noctuidae; genus Agrochola; species Agrochola circellaris. The sequence continues at coordinate 14,270,163 of OU611864.1, read as the reverse complement.
AGTTTACATTTTTAACGTGAATGAATACTTTCTGATATTTGAATACTTCCCTAAGATGTTTAACCGTTTAATGTTAATGTCAGTAGCAATCCCTCGGGAACGTACTACTGGGATACGTAGTATCCTAATTATGACCTAGCCTACGTCATGGTCTACCTGTGTGCCTCATCGAAATCCGTTCAATCGTTAAGAGCGTGTATTCCGAAAGTGGGCAACGTCGCAAAAAATATTTCGCTGTTTTGATTAATTTGGCAATACTTCTGTATGGATATAAGAAATGTGGCTTACTAGCGAACTAGAATATTGATTAAGAAATGCAATAATTAATAAAACACCGAATATTTAGTTTTAGATGTACTTACACAAAGTATTTGGACACTTTTCAAACGCCTTTTTTACACCTAAAACGGGTACAACATCAAAATCAATGTTATACCTAATTGCAATTCATTATTAATTTTCTAGTAGGTACCTACGTATACAGTAATATTGCGAAATTAATCAAAATAGATACATTTTTGACAGCTATTTGCGACGTTGCCAACTTTTAGGATAAACGCTCATACGGTGTGAAAAGCTATAAGACAGACAGACAGAGATATTTTCACATTTATAGTATTTATTTATTTATTTGGATCTCCAACAAAGATTACACCTTACATGCTAAAAATAAAACATAAAAAGATACAAATCCTTGTGCATCTTCAATTATAGGAGACCACAGCTTGCATTAAGATATCAAACAATCAATTATTAATATGGAAATAAAGTATACAATTTAAAGTAAAAATAACAAGAATCAAAATTATAAATAAAAAAAACTATATATATTGAGTTGAACAGTAGGGAGTTGAACAGTAGGGAGGAAGGTCAACACTTACTCAATATTAAGTTTTGCGTGTAACAGCAACTTAAGTACTTAGTATTAAGTATTACTAAGTATTCAGTTTCCCTCGGAATTGAACCCCTGAATAATTCCTATTGACATTTTATTAAATTGCCAACGGAACCGATTCATTGCAAAAGATAGCTTGAATAGATTTCTTAGTATTTCATCTTTGTCTTGCAATTGATGCGGTTCTAGGAAGGAGCAAAACTTATTCGAATGGAACTCTGTCAATTACAAGTTTTCAGAGTTAGTTGGAATTTATTCCGGTTGAAATTCCTTTATTACCTAAGGTACAAAGTTGCTAAGTTTATACATATTAGTGCTCGTGACTGTACATGGTTTATAAGTTTATTAAGAAAGAAAAGTTATTTAGAAACATGATAGGTAATTTTTTTAATTATTGGATCCAACAATGAACAACCATATACTTATTATGTGCATTGTTTTTTTTTTCATCTTTCACGGTTACACGTAGGTATGCCCCTAATTATTTTTTTCATATTTTTACTACAGTCTACACCATTGTTTAGCGGTACATACACATTCTTTTAAATTTTCATCAATATAGTGCAAATGGTCTTCGAGTAAAATGGCTGTGTGAAATCCCAAAGGATGGTTAGACGGACATTACGAAGGATTCCGTTTTTGCCATTTATTTGGGCTACGGAACCCTCAAAAGGTAAAGGTATTTATATAATAATTCTTTTTTACACATTTAAAACAGAATATTGAATATAGGTAACACGAATAAATAAAAAACCTGCCAAGTGCGTGTAGGACCATGCACAATGAAGGGTTCCGTAGTTGGGATGAATTTATCCCAAGAACAAACTTAACATTGTAGTTGAAAAACATGTTCTCCCATATAGAATGTATGGGAGATCAAGTTTTTCGAACTGCAAATTTAAGTTGGTTGATTATTACTCTTTAACCTGTACAGCCTACTTAGCTCTGATAGTTTTCCTTTTAATTTCGTTATATATACTAATGCTGTGATTTTTTTCACAAATCCAAGTACAACCATTTAGCGGGCAGGGGGGGGGACACTTTAGGGGGATACCTCACAACATTGGGCAGATGAGAACAAAAAAAAACATCCCTACTTTACGTGTAGCGGAGGTAACCTAAAAAAAATTTTTTTCTTGATTTTATTTTACCTTTTTGTTGGCATGATTAATATGTATGCCAAATTACAGCTTTCTCGTACTAACCGTTTCTGAGCTAAGCCGCGGACAGACAGACAGGCGGACATGGCGAAACTATAAGGGTTCCTTGTTTACTACGGAACCCCAAAAATAACAGACGTTTTAAAGAAGAACTGGGTTTCAACTGAACGCGTTACAGCCTCCGGGGATTCGACACCTCGCGATGAAGCAACGTGAGCCGCCTCCGATGTTGCTGCAACGAATACGTGCGCATACAGTCTAACTGAATGACGTAATGCGATGTGTCTGGGTTATGAACGGTTGCAGAACAATGAAATATCCTTAAATAATACTTTTATCTTTAAAGATTCGCTTTGGGCAGCAGTTGCTCTTGTCTTTATAAAGGTTTAGATTTTGAGATCGTTAACACCACACACGGTACAGATACTGATGAGATAGATGCAGAAGTAGAATAGAATAGAAATACGAAGAGGCCTCGACTTCTACCAAGACAGAGGTGTGGTAAAACATCCACATTGTGCCAGATCCACATAATAATACATAATTATTACAATAATATATTATTATAAATTCTATAAACCCGGCCCAAACCCCAATTTCAGGCTGCTACTAAGAATTCCGCCAAAAAATAACAAAAATAATATAACATGTTCGACCCAGGAATCTAACTCAGGATTTAATTATCTTCCAAACTTGTTTCTATTTTCAGTTGCTGAACATTGTCAGTCAGTCTGACAGTCTCGAAAAAAATATATAGAAAGCACTTACCAAATTGACACCTCAACTCACATTACCTATATTTCAGAGCTGCTGAAAATATATTATGATGATAACAATGTAATCACACGTGACACGGTTCCAATCAGTGTTCCCGACACTACGACCATTCCTAGCCGTCCTCAGGGACCCGAGGGGGTGTAAGGCATTGAGGTGGGGGTAGAGGAGGGGGGTCCATCAAACGCAGGCCGAATGCTGTCATATCTCGCACTCGATATTTTACGAAGCGACGGAGCTGCTGCTGACGTGGCTGTGGGGCTGCAGTGATAGCGATTTTTTTCTGTCGTATATCTCTCTGGAATACATACATGACATAGCTCACGCGAAAGAAAGTGAAGTGAGTAGGCCACATATTATTATATTACTTGATGTTGCCTGCGGCTTCGTCTGCGTGTATTTTTTATTTTTATTTTTTTATACATGTCATCAATCATCAGTCAATCAGGTATAAATTAACTACTGTGGGCGTACTAATGGGTAGTGTTGGTTATTGCGCACTAGAAAAACCGTTGCAGTTCAAATCAAATTATAATTTACAATAACATTATTCATTCACACTAGCATTTCAAACACTGTAGGTATACAACACAACTATTCGAAACGCGGGACAGTTCCTAGACTGGAGGTTCTGTTCTCTAGAATGGTCGGAAGGCAAGTGCGCTCGCCCTGGCGCCCCTCCATTAGCTAGGCTCCGTCGTAGCACGACGTTAGCCGAGTGTTAGTGCTGCCACTACTCGGATCACGTGCTGTGCTTCGTTTAGCAACCGTACTAATGACCGGATCCGACATACAAATATCCAGGATCAAATTTACCCTGTCTTTCTTCAGGTTCCAGGAACCTATCTGTCAAATTTAATAATGATCTATTGAGTGGTTTAGGCATCAGAAGGTAGATAGACCAGACAGTAAAAAAAAATATTGTTTATTTCTTAACCAAATCAAGACAACCAGTTGATAATTGGAGGGGATTGTTTGCTTAAAAGGGGGCTTTTAAGCAACAAAATGCCTGTAATAGGAGACTCCGCTCTACCATAGCAAGATAATTTTACAGAAATAACAGAATTACATTATTCACGTGTTTGTGTGTTTTGTGCGAGTGTGTGTGTAGAGAATAACGGGTGAGTTAAACTATGAGTTCGCAAGAACGCCTCAGTATATTCAAAAGTAAATGGTTTTATCCAATTTGTCAGCATTCTTTTACATTCATGTGGTTGTTAAGTGTATATCTCCTTGTTCACCCTATTATAAAGCTGAGCAGAACGTTTGTTGTATTGTATAGCAGCGAATTTTGTCTTAGTTTGTGGGATTTGAGCAATCATGTCTTTCCGTTTTTTGATATTGTGTTTGCATTATTATAAAGAACTGTCTTATGTTTTTTTAGGACTGTATAAGTGATGTACAGTTTTCTAACAGAAAGCAGGCCACTAATCTGGTAAAGACTGTCAGTAGGGTATCTTATCTTTTTAAAGTACATTTTTGTATTAGTGCTCGTAGTAGTCGTTCTACATCTATAAATCTTAATCTACAGTAGATGGAGTAAAAAGTATTGGAGCGGAGGGAGAGCCAGAATAAGCCGTAACAGCATGACTGACCATGCGAAGTAGAACTATACTAGCAAAGAAGCAGGAAAGAGTTGGATGTTGGTCTGTTCCAAAATATTTGATGAAAATGACGTAAATTACTAGTGGCACTTACAAATTGAGTGCTGTGATTTGATTAGTTGTATACTTATGTCCGAAAGGAGACGGGGATTTCTGGGCCTGATTGTAATAAGTTGACGTATGGTTAAAAAAAAAGGTTATATTTTTCTATTACAAAATGTGAAATATCAGCCCATTTTACAATCTGGAAATTGAGAAATCCAAAAATTAAGTTATGGCTACGCACAAAATGGAATATCGATTAAATTATAATCGACTATCGTGACCGAGTTCATACTATTTAAAAGATGCTTTTACGAGTACCAGATGATTAATTCAAATACATTAATTATTAGAATTAACGTATTAAACAGTTTAAACAAATTAAATATCTATAAAGATAAATGTTAAAATCGATTCACGTTTGCTAATCGATTATTGTATTTTTAGTCTGTGGTGACATGTCAGTCAGTCACTCGTTTCGTATCGTTTAGTGCGTGTGCGTTTTAGAGTGTTTCCTTCCATAGTTTTATTGATATTTTCTTCGACCCTGCTTTCTTTCTACGGACTTCTGATCTTACTTCTTGTACGACCCTTGCTGCCATACCGGACACGGAGAGCCTCGCTTTTACGTTGGACTTGGACTTGTTTTTTTGGATTCTACGACCAGCCTACCGATTGGATATTATCATAATGGATCGTTGTGTAAATATACAGTGCCGCTAGCGGCACTGTATACACCTTCTATAATTGTAAAAGTATCCTATCTTTAAAAAAAACAACTACCTATCGCACAATGAGGTTATACATCGCACTTCAAAAATCTGCTGTTTTGTTACGTAACCTCACTTTAACAAATTTCATTTAACTCGGCTCTCAGATTGCTAAAATCCGCAAAATTTTCAGTGATGGTTTGATAATATAGTAGCTATTAATTGACACCAATTTCATCTCTTTACATCCAGGCCCAAGATTGTATGAAAACGTATCCGTCTCCTTTTGATTTTAAATCACCAACATGTTTTTCATTTGACAGTTAAGGTTAATTTTATAACCTCAGTTTCCATTCATGATTTTTAAAAAGTTATTTAAATTATAATTTTTGGAAAAAGTGGTAAGATAAAAAGTTAAAACCTTATTAATACAGATGAATATGTTACTACCCTCTAGTGAGTGGCTGTGGATTTGTTTACACTTTCATCAGATAATTTTGGAAACAAAAAGTAAGATCTTTATTATACCCGAAGTAAATAATGAATGGCAAATTACCTAAATCGGATGCGGCTCTACTGAGTCAGATAAAGAAGAAGCAGAAAAGGAAACAAAAGATATAGGTACTTTAATTACTAGCTTTCAGTGGAACCCCGCTCACTAAAAGGGTGCACTTCACATATTTTGAGTGTATTCACGTCAAGTACATATTTTTACGCACTATATGTACGTACCTAGTATTTACTCTAACGTTATGTACAAACTCCAAACAAACAAAGTGTACTGTTCGGTTTCTGCTGAGATCTCGTTTATTTTATGTTTAGGTAGGCACAATGTGTGACCTTGTGAACGTCCTTTGTCTTTGCTCATAACCTTACGTCTGTATTTTTCAAAGAAACAGGCAGAATTATCGCATTAAGCTTCGTGCAGACTAGAGCGACGCGACAGCGCGACGCGACACCGGTTATTGTTATACCGTGAAGTTTTCTTAGAAATTGAAGACATAAGTGGATGAAGGGGTTATGATACAATTTGTAAATGTGAAGATAACGGGCACCAAAGTTTTGTTACCTATCATTGTGATAAATCTTTTTTCCTGTTGTTAGTTTACTAACTATTTATGTCGGATTATAGTAAATACACGCAACTACTAATATGGAGTGAAAAAATAAAATAAATGTTTAAGAATATGTATTCATTGAAAAAAATATGTACTTAACTCCTTCATTCAGCGCTGAAATATAAATAATTTGAATGCTTAAATTAAGGAAGAATGAGGCAACTACTTAAAAAACGTAATTAAACAAACAAAAAAACAGTTTCACCAAGTTAACCTTGACCTACAATATTTTCATAATAATATCTCGGTTTAAAGAATTTTATTCTCATAAAGAACACAAGACAGTTCACTTAATATATGAGATATACAAATAAATCATGCAGTTATATGGTGTCAAAGACTCCGTGAGTCGATACGAGGAAAACAAAAATAATATCTTAAAAACTAGGCTTCTAAAAATTCCATCCAATAGGTTAATTTAGTTAGTTATTTATCATGCAGGCATTTTCTAAATATGTGTTACATTGTTTCTAAAACATGAACTTTTAACAATTTTTTAAATATAATTAAATTTTTTGCATTTACTATATTATCTGGCAACTTATTGTACAGTACCGCTCCTTCGTATAAAATGTTTTTCTTCCCGTAATTGGTTCTGGGTGGTCTGAGTTCGAGTTTGTTACGATTTCTAGTGTAGTATCCGTGATTTCTTTTTTTGAAAGTCAATTGCGAGTGGGTTTCCTTTGTTATAATTTTCCTAACTAAAGTACATGTTTTGTATATATATAGTTGTTGTATGTTGTATAGTTTGGTGTGGTTATATATTTGTTTAGTTGATGTTAGGTAGTGGTAATTGTATAGAGTTTTAATTAATTTGTTTTGTATTACTTGTATCTGGTTTATGTAGGTTTTAATATAATATAATAATATCTATATTCTGGTTTCACAAATTTCATCTGTTCTTTAATATTAGCTTTCTTTTCTTCAGAAATTGTACCATATTTTCCCTGAACACGTCCAGCTACAAAGTCTTCTACTTGACCTCTTTTTTTTAATATATCCACTTTTCTAAATGGCATCATTTCGTCATAATTTTCTTTATATAAGTAGGCACCGAATTCTTCTACCCTTATCCATTTAATACCGTCCCTGAAGTTAACTTTTTGCTTGTTTTCGTCCACCTTTCTGTTTGTCAAATTGAGTTTTTTTTGCAAGTCGTTGATACTACGAAAATGATCCGTCATGTCAATAACAACATTGTTTCTAGATGCTTTGCCTATAATCTCTCGATATTGCTCAGGCGCATAAACTGCCTCATGCTTGCGCATGATCTTTTCGATGCGGCCAAAATCTCTATCAGAGTCCAAATAGGAATGACCGACTTCAGGAAATTTGTGGTCAATAATTTTAAAGTAACCCTTCAAAATCATGTATTGATACAAGACTATAATGTTGAAATTTTTATTCTGTCCAGCGCATGAGTCCGACCATATTACTAAGTGATGCTTATTGCGACAAGATTGATCCACTTCAACAAATCTTAGTAGAGAGCTAGCAACTTCAACACTACCTCTGTCAGCTACGTCTTCTGTCCATGTGCAGCAGACAGCTTTTTGTTTGGTCTGGTCAACAACATGGATGCCCAAATTGTAAAACCAAATCTGGCGTAAATAGAAAGCCTTAGAAGTCGGTATTTTGGGAAGTGGCATGGTCTGTTGTAAGTCTACTGTGAGGTATAACAATCCAATATCTTCTTTGGGTTTATTTCTATCAGTAGCCATGGCTTCAATCGCGGCGTGATAATTTAATACATGCTCTTCATTGGAGTTTCCAGCATCACAAGTGGCACATGTGTCGCTCTTGGGGTATCCAAAAGAGAGATTAAATTCAGTAACAAATACTTTGTTATATGTACATTTCTTAATTTTATATATTTCCGGTAAATTCTGCTCTACACACGTCGCTAAATAAAGTTCGTGCATTTTTGTGACATTTAAAAGTGGTGACAAATAACGTTTGTATATATTTTTGTTACGTGAGTAATGAGATTGCTCAGCCGGAAAGCTTGATATATGCAGTTTTATGCGTTGTGTGACTTCTTCGTCGGTTTTATGGGGACGATTATCGTGTCTGCCTCGTCTATCAGGAAGCGGAGCAGAAGCTCCACTCTTGATTTTCTGGATTATGATATCCACCTTCTTTCGCGATATTTGGTATAGACCACACAATCCCAATTTACAAATCTCTGTTGTCAAGCTTCTGTGTTTAATAAAATATTTGTAGGTCGCAGACTTATTTTTTTTGGCATTAGTACGACGTCGTGAAACAGGTTTGCTTACTATGGAACTGAATAGCAAAGCGTTTTTACCGTTTACATCTAATTTGTAAAAATCTTCTAGAATAGACTGTCTTTCTTCTCTATTAAATTTGCTAGAGCAATCCATCCTGCAGTTCTCATGGCATAGTACCCCTTCTTTTATTGTTTTTCGAGGCTTAACCGTATTTTTATAAGATAAGTATTCATCACCTTTTTCCCGTGCTAAAGCTGCAGTTTTCTTTTTCCATTTCTTTTCATTTCTTGGACGTTTCTTTGATTTATTTTCTTTAGGAGGGAACTGTTTGCGTTTATGTGATGTGACTGGGACCTCTTCTACAACGTTTCTCTCTGGATTTTGCAGTGTTACACTTGTTCTTGATGGTGAGTGGTTTGTATCAGTTATAAAATCGTCACCAACACTGAGATCTGTATCGGACGAATAATTCTCAGGGATATAGACCTCGTCACTGCCTGAAGAAAAATCAGGACCATCAATATTTTCATGCTCGTTTTCATCAAATCTAAACGGAGAAACATTATTCAGATTGGAGTAAACACAACTTTTTGAGTACAACTGTTTGAGAGAGAGATTTGAGTTCAATGTTTCTTCTTCTGAGGGTTCTATTATATCAGAATTTTCGGTATTTACAAATATAGATGGTGATTGTAGACGAGAAGATTGTGGGACCTCATAATTTACAATATTGTTGTGACCTTTTGAAGTTGATGGCACATTTTCTTTCAATATATTTTGTTTCCCATCTGCAAAAGAAAAGCGAAAAGCGGAATGTAAAAACTTATTTTACTTTTTATATTGTCCCACCATAAGCACCATAACCAATAAACACACAAAACAAATAAGTAGGTAATGCTGCAAAATGCAAAAGTAACCACGCCAGCCAAGCAAGAAATTATGGAATGGATTAAGGTTAATTTTGAAGCGTTATGACGTGCGAAAGGGGTTAAAGCACTCTGATTTTTTCAAAATTATTTTCTCATCCTCTAATAAGCTACTATGATGAAAGAAAGCAAAAAATTTGCTCCACAGAGTATTCATACTCGAAAAACACATTCACTCAGTGCTTTCGTAATAAGTAACAAACCACACAAACACGTTAACACATTAGGTATGTTAAATTAGCAGAATTAATAAATCAAGCAATCGGTGAATAAATTATGCCTATATCAAACCGCTATCATGAGACAAGGTGTGCACTATTTAGTTGCAATATCGTACGAAGGTCGTTCTTTGCTTACCCATGGAAATAAATAAAAATCTCATAAATTAGATATAGGTAAGTAACATTTTTGCTGCCAGTAATAATAACCACCTGTGATAATCTAAACATACTATGTTTAGATTATCACAGGTGGTTATTATTTACCTTTGTTCCATTATTGTAATGGTGATCTAGAAAAAATAATACTAGATAAATCAATTAATTATTCATACAGAAAATAACTTACTTTTTTCGAAGATTTCGAGGTTAGGATTGTCGTTAGTTAAGACATCACAATTTAAATCACGCAAAGTAGGAGAGTTTATAGCAGCTTCTACAAGTCTTTTAGCCCTTGACATTATTTTAGATAAGAACAAATAAGTTTAAACACTAGTTTAACTAAAATAATAAACAAAACACTCGCGAAATGCGTACGTGATCCGTGCTCCAGCGCTATTAAACACGAAGTGAAATGAAAGAAAGAGACAAGTACAGCACATAACTCCTTCATCCAGAACAACGCAACGCAACCGCGCGTTTGCTTGCACTTATCTCGTTCATCCACGCAAGAAAGACTTAAATTTAAATTCTTTCAAATGAAAGAATGTGCTAAGTGCCCATGTCACTTTCATTCATTGTGATTGTTATTTTATGTCGGTACATAACCCCTTCATCACCTGGTGTTTCTAAAACTAAGCTTAAAGCGCGTTGTTTTAAAATTGAATATGGTTTGTAGGTACATAACACCTTCATTCAGCGTAAAAAATAGTTTTCTCTAAAAATGTTACATAAAACTCATGTCTTCAATTGTATTGTTCATGTCGCGTCGCGCCGTCGCGTCGCGCTGGTCTGGACGGGCCTTTATTCATAGTTATATTAAAGTCCTACGTAATAGGGGGAAAGCCTATTGCAATTAAAAAGACACAAATGCAGATTCCGGGCCGTTACAAAAACAATCGAATGTAATTTATTATTAAATTGTGTTAATTATTCCATAGAACACTCTACCCGACCTGGGGATCGAACCATAAACCCCACGCTTAGCAGTAGTGCTTGCGACTGCTATATAAATGGGGTACACAAAAAACATTGTTAGTGTTGTATCAATGGTAAATAATTTAATTCCAAACATATTGCCAATCATTCACGATTGGTATTGTCTAGAGGAGTACTAAAACTGTTTCCGTGATTGGCAATAATAGAGAATGTCCGGTGATTGGATATCTTTCTCTCCACAAGATGTAATCGCGTTGTAAACATACTGACTAGTAAAAATTATGGCATATCCTTCAGCAACAATAAACCATATCCCCCAGTAAACGTTTACGATGTTTTCAGGCCGATAACTAGCAGATACATGGAGTATTTTTCTCTTCCTCAAGATCAGCTTGAAGAAAAATATCCGTTTAATAAGGTGTCAAACGCCATGCTCATGAGCGTTGTGAAGCGGGCGGTGGTTGTAAATAGCTTGAACAGCGCTTTGCCGCTTCAGTGACGATATGTAGCTAAGGTGACGCAGAAGGCTTACTACCAAGTTCAAATGAAAACGGTCGATTTGAATAAACTGCTGTGATTGGGTGACTATTAATGAGAACAGAACGTTAATAAAATAAAGTGAAGTTTGCCAACGGATTAGACAACAGTTAAAGTTGAAAATGCTTCAAGAAACTCGTGGTTAAATGGATATACATAGATAACATATTTAAACGTTAGGATTTGTTGCAGCAGTAATCAGTAAGTCACAGACCCTTGCAAGATACATGTCATTAGGCCATTATATTTAAAGATCTAACGAGAAGGTAAAATATGAAAAATTGCAAAATGCGTCAATAGACTCCGTGGTCATAATATCAAACTAAATTCAGTTGGAGTATTTCAAGAAACAACATTGCCCTAAAGTCAGAATTCTACTAAGCAGTATGTATTACAGCACCAATGTCCAGAAGCCAGAATTCACGCTACTTTAAGCCTTCTGTCTTTTACTTGTTTCATAATTGTGTGTAAGTTTATAGTGATCATAAAATCTGCGCTGTAAAGCGCTGGAAGCGATGGCGTAGTATATTGCGTCAGCGTATCAAGCGGAGTGGTTCGGCTTTTACTTTGATAGAACAAAAAGTGGACACATGCATAGAATATAGGGTATTGAGCAATATGGTTGAGTGAAGACACGGTTGTAGGTCACGCGGTAAAATATTGCGATGAAAGTTTTTAGAATAACAAAATGAACGGTGTGGGTAAAAGCTAGGACTTAGCTGTTGAGGTAAATGGAGTTATGGTAGCTAGTCTCGCTACCAATTACATAATGGACTAATAACAAAACTGGCATAATGGGGAAAAAATAAATGGTTTACTTATAGATACATAAATTGATGTAGGTATGCATGCTTGTGTATTTATATCTACACCGTATTGAATACATATCAAAAACCCTCTACGTAGTCTACATTATAATTGATAGTCTTCTCGTTAACATCAGTATTGATATGCCAACGACCTCTAATTCGCATCAATAGAAAATCAAGTTAGACGATATATTATTATTAACACACGATATATTCAATATGGAGGATGTAGGGCTTCAGTACGACGATCCTACTAATCTTTGTTTATTAAGTCAACGACCCGCCAGTGATAGGGCAGTTTCTTTAGGGCTGGAGGATTTTCAATGTTATTGGGTCGGTAATAAATGATTAGAAGTGGTTACCATATATTATATGCAAAACAGAGATGTGATGTGACAAAAACTGGTTTCGACAGGTCAGGAAGAACATGCTGTAGGTACGGTAGGCCGCATGTCAGTGGTAACAAAAAAAATATAAGCTGGCCTCTTATTCTATTGAAATTCGGTACTAAGCCAGGCTAGCTCTAGGTCAAAGTGTTACTACTGACGTACGGTCTACTCTACGTGAAAGTCGCAGTTAGATTGTGAATTAATAACCTATAAAGTAATTATATCTAACTGTCTATCTATAATTATCGTAGTCTATTGAAGAGCTGAATTTACTAGAAACCCTTCAGGACCATAAGGTTGTGAGAGATAAAGCATTTATTTTAACTCTTTAGAATGATCCATTGAAAACAAAATACTAGAAACAATAATAGTAATTTTGTTTTTTGTGGGACATAGATGTCCTAAAAGGTTCTAATTCGGATTCTGACAAACAACGGAATTTTAAATTTTTAGTTCACATAATAGTGTATTTGAAGTTAAATGTCAAATTTTGACAAATTTGCACCTTTCCAAATTTATATTCCACATTAGAAAAAAACACTCGGAACCTATGATGTATGGCTCCATTTGAAAACAGGTTGATGGTTGCTAAGTGGTGCAGTAGCAGATTCTCCTGCAAAAGTTGAAGGCTCGGGTGAAGAATTTCTTGATTCTTGACGTTGAAGTGTCGTATCTTCAATCTCGACATCAGTTACGCCTTGGTCATCATCCTGTGTCTCGAAGCCTTTGATCTTCTTCGTCCTGCAGTAAATTTTAGTAGTAATTGGATTTCATTTTCCTTGAGTTAAAAAACTCCACGTCCTTTACGAAACATAATCTGTAACAATAGAAATAAATAAATGACTGTAATTATAAAAAATTATAACTGCAAAATGTAAATAAAAACATCCCTCATGGGCCTAGGGACACCGGTGTCCCTTTATCTTAACAACGACTAATCACAGTACTCAATACAAATAACGGTTTTATAACTAGAGACAATGAAAATATGCCAGGCAATAAATATTTCACGATATAAACAGTTAAAAATCACTTTTACACCTCAAATCACTTTTGCAAAATTTGTGAATTCCGCGCTGTTTGGCGCAGAATTCACAAATTTTCCGTCAATTTCCAATATCCATAATCATCAAATAATGACAGTTCGGATGCTGTATTGCTGTAAATAATAAACGAAAAGATACATTCAGAAACTAGTTATAGTAAAATAACACCCACGTTTCTTAGGTTTTTTAATTTTAGGTTTGGGACAAATGTGTCCCCCCCCCGTAGTCATCAAAGGGACCACAATACTGTAAAATCTGAAAATATTGAGATCAAAACCTAGGCCTGGTGATTTTATATTCACTAGAATAACAAAAACTAAACATACACAAAATCTCGTTTATAAAGTTTTAACTCCTTCTCACCTGACTTTTTTCCTATCAGCATAAAACTTGGCAGGGTTCGTTTCTTTAGATACATTCAATAAAGTTGATAAGGTTGCTGAAATCCCTAGCGACAGTGAGTTGGGTTGCCAGGGTATCCCAGGGTATTCGAGGTAATGCCACGGTATCACCAATGGTTACGTGATAACGGCATTAAACGGTTTTTATTAAATTTGTTTACCTTACCTGGAATTATGCACAGAATAAAGAGTCTTTCTGACCAGTAGCTAACGCAATCTGTGGTTAATCTCATGTGAACATTCACAGTCTGATTAGAGACTGTTCAAAGTATTCAACCTGCCAACATTTCATATATAAACCTACATGGACACTTATGAAACGTCAGAAGCTAGGTGCAACAACAAACTTTCGACAGTCAATCCTTTGGCAGTTGATGACATCATGTCACCGATTTTATGCGCTTACAGAAGAATAACCGTAACCATTAATAAAAAAAAATCTGACGTCTAAATCGATGTTATATTAATCGCGCGATAAACCGGCTACTTTTGTTAAAAAAGTCCAAATCCCCACTGCACCATAGTTTAAAGACAAAGGATTTAATCCAGGTCAGAATGTTAGTGCCCCATTTTCTCTCACACAAGGGAGTTAACATAAAAATGTGAATATATGGGTACATCTAACAAAGAAAAAGTTTACCCTACTCAGACAAAAACGTGTTTAAGTTTATAGTTTAGCACGTGGCTTTTGTTACCGTATTAAGGATGCATAATGTAGGTATCTTGGCTAAGTGTGACATCGGGTTCTATGAAGAAACTGTGACTCGGCTCTGGGTGATAGAGATGATGCTCAACGAACCTGATTTTTTTTTAAACTCGACCTTATTAAAGAGCTCAAAGCGCAGGATTCTAAAACGTATTTTTATTTTTTCTACATAAAGCATAAGTTTTTGCTGAAGGATGAACTACAAATAAACATCGTCTAACCCAACCCGGAACATTTCAATAATGCACCGAGCTCGTGCTTCTAAGTGAGCACGAGCACAGTGTAGAGAGCTAAGCTACGCCCAAGTTAGAACAAAGTTACGCGCACTCTCGAACTAAGTACATGCGGACCCGTTTGACTGTTTGTAGGGAACGATGTAATTATACTGGTATTAGTTTTAAAGAGATTACAGAATTATTTTTAGGCATTTCAATATCAGCAAGCAAGCCAAGCAGATGCATTTATTTCAAATTAAACCAATTACAGGCACTTTTCAAGGAGTCGGTCAGTCAGAAAGATGAAGCTAGTTGGTAATTCCAAAGCGTGGTAGGTTAACACTCTTTTAAATCAAAATACAGTAACAAAATGAGATAGCTTTTCCTAATGAATGTCAACGCGCTAACAATGCCTCTGGCTAATATTGTAGTCCGGCTAGGTGACAGTGACACTTACCATCAGATAGGCCACATAATTGTTTGTGGCTACTGCAACTCGTGGAGGCTATTTTAATTCATATATTAAAGGCCATTTGCATGACGAATTACTAAATAAAAGTTACGTATGAACGTAAGTGCTCTGTGACAAAACAAACATAATTCTTTTTTTTTTTGTCTTCTAAATTCGTTTACCCTGTCACTATTCTGTCATTTTCGTTTATCCATGTTATGGGGCCCTAAACGATCAATTATGTTGCACAATATCACGTATTGGGCTATGTTTTTTACCGATTTTTGGGTAATATTGAAGTTTGCGCAATCATTGAACAAAAGCTTGAGCGAATTTAATTTTTATTAAACCTAATTTTAATTGCACCGTGTAAGATAAGTTTTACGCAGGTTCACACGAAGACATTGAAGCTTATGGGTCGTCAAAGTTATTGCGTGAAAATAATGGATCGTTTGAGGACAAGGACTCATTCAATAATATTACGCAATATAAATATTGCTTAATACTTATTGTAGGTGTAGAGGGCGCTTCAGAATATTCTTTTTGTTTATTTTCTTATTGGTACACCCTAGAGGTATACGTTGTAGAGTTTTTTTTTTTTTAACAACTTTATTTTATAGCCACCCTGCAGCAGTAATAAAATAATATTCTATTCTATTCTATAATTTATAACCATAATACCGTCTACCTACCGCATAACATAACCAATTTTAAATTTGGATTTCCAACTCCATAGATGTATGTAAGCCAATCTATTTAAATATTCTCGTGCACATGAATATATGAGTACTTGAGAACTAGTAGGTAGGTAAGTATTACCTGACACATCCCCGGAGACACGAGTAATGGATGATCACCCGCCGGAAGTGCTGGCTTATTGGTTCGTTGTTAAATAGAATAGAGGATGTGACGTCATGTAAAACTAGTAGCTGAGCTCGGCGTTCCGCTCGTTTTGAACAAAATGGTTCGATTCCAAATAGCGGTCGTTGTGGTAATGTTTGGGGGGCCTATATCCGGCAGTAAACTTCTAAAGGCTAAATGATGATAAAGCAGAAAGGGAAATCTATTTTATTTTGAAGAATATTAACTGTAAGCTCTGCCCTTTTTTTTTTGAGGGTGGGAAATTATCATATGCTCTGCCCTTAGGTAACCTTCCTAGGTTACAGCAGAGCTAGTTTAGGGCTTCAAGGTAGGTTCCCTGAAGGTTAGAAAAAACGACCTGTGCTCCACTGGTTGAAGTAATTAACTAAAGGTAAACAAATCGTAAAAGAGGTTTTTATAGATGACACTTTCTTGTTTAAAATACGTTATAACCAAATTAAAGGAGATAGTTTTTTTTTGTTCGGGGATAAGGCCCACCTAAATTGTGGCGTTTTTAATAAAACTTATGTTGATTTGTTCCTTATGATCTCTAGAATACAGTGGCAGTAATAATTATACTTCGTCTAACGGAAATACTGAGAAATACGATCATAACCTAAAAATACACTAAGAGGTATTGTTTAGTGACTAGGTTAGCCTCATCAGTATGATAATTCAGTAAAATTGTGCACTGTTCTCTAGGAGGTATATAGTACGAATACAGGGTGTTGTGAACGGTTCATTAAATAGAAAATCATTGATGTTACAAATCATTTTTATTACTGTAAGTTTATCATTTTCAACGTCAGACGACTTAGAAGAAGTATTTCATAAAAAAACAGGCCACTCCACTTCTCATCTTGATACCGTGTCCAAGATAAAATAAAAATGCCACACGATCAACATAACATTTGCACAACAGCCGACAGTACCAACGTCTGGCTACTAAAAAATTTCAAAAGTAAGCGTATTCTAACTAATATTAATTTGTTCTCTTTGGTGTGACGATATTCACTGTAAAATAATGTACTTTTCCGCCGAGTAGATAGGCATAGTATGCGTTTGTTGTGCAGAGCAACATGGAATGTAAATATTCCTGTATCCAAATCCTCAAAATGAATAAACAATTTGAATACTTTCTTGCATTATCAATACATACATACTTTCTTCAAGCGCGAATTTCATGTAATTCTAAAGAAACGGAAAGAAGAAATATAATGAATGAAGTGTTGCTGTCATTTGACACGATCTTTGAGAGAATAGTGTTGCGCCTCGATTTTAAATCGGTACCTACTCGTATAAATAAAATATAGTTCCGAGACCATTTTTTCTCTCGAATTGCCGATGACTACTATATATATAATTATCGCCAACACTGCCACACTAATTAACTGTAATTCTTCATTCTATAATCCAATACGTAGATAGGTTATAAAACACGAAATATATCTATTTCGTGTTATAAACAAATTAAAATACTGTGATTTTTTTAGAGATGCACATAAACAGAGTTTTAATTAACATAGTACATGAGGAATAAGTGTTTTTTTTTCTGTTTTTTTAAGTTCGGCACCCTAATCACAGATTAACCTAATTGCGTAACTCAAGATCAATCACGTTCTGAATCATTTTGAAGGATATTGCTAATCCATTGCTTGATATGTTCGAAAAATTTGTCTGCTCAACAACGTAAATATCGCAATGAATGTTGTTGAACTGTCAAAATGAAGCAGATTATGATTGACCGTATGTTACGCAATTAGAGTGCGGGTTTGATTAGCACAGTCATTGTAGTGCGGTCAGTTGATAACGTGTGATTTGTCATTAAAATTGTCATCGCATCGTCATTGATTATGAGCTTGACGTTCGAAAAGTGCTGATTATCAGCCTAGTTTGAATAAATGACTTTTGAATTTTGAATTGACAGTAGAATGTGAATAGGAGAAAACACAATTATTTTCTTTAAGTGTTATTTGTGTGAGTTTCAAACGTATGAAGCTGCTGGGAATCTCCTTCTAACCTACCCTAAATTCAACTTGAACGGAGTTTTCAAATGACATAATCGGGACAATCGAGTGTCTAACCGATTAACTAAGTAACGTGACTAGAGCCCGACGAAAAACTACATTCCGTTCCAAGTTGATTTTTATACGCGAAAATAAGCAAACTTATCAATTGGGATTGAACACATGAGTACCGAGGATATAGCCCGAAGAATTGCCAAACTGAAGTGTCAGTGGGCAGATATTGCGTGCAGAACAGATGGCCAATGGGGCCGAATGTTTCTGAAGTGGCGACCGCGTACCGGAAGACGTAGCATTGGAAGGTCCTACAAGGTGGACTAATCACCTGATTAAGGCCGCAAGAATCCGCTGGATGCGAGAAGCACGGAACGGGTCGACGTAGCGATACTTGGAGGAGGCCTATGTCCAGCAGTGGACGTCTTTCGGGTAATGATGATAATGACATTATCATTATTTAGTGCTAAACGCACTAAGCTTCATTATTTGCAGTAAATTTACACGGCATCAGCACAGTGCTGTAGTACTTAAAGTCAAAGTCAAATCATTTATTTCAAATAGGCCCTTGTAAGGCACTTTTGAACGTCAAAGTTTACAAAAAATTGAATTGATTCTAGTCGCCCCTTCCAAAAGGTAGTTTTCGTATTGAGAAGAATGGGCAAGAAACTCCACCGTTACTCTTTTAAAAAGTGTTACAATATTTTGTATGTGTTGGTACATTAGTTACATAATTATATGTGAAGACGATGCAAATAAAAAAAAATAAAAAAATGCGTTACCACAATAGGTAAAAAGAAGAATTAATAAAAATGAAACAAAGATAAATTAATTACTTATGTGATAGATGCATGGTTCTCACATATTTACAAACATTGTAAGAGTAGACTTTTTTCTTAAAATTTTACAATTAATAAGTCAGTGTGTGAGGAAGTAATCACAGAATGTAAAATCAATGTCATATAATAAAAATAATAATTTATACAACTTAAATTAGCAACCAGTTTGATTTTGTCTAGATTCTAGATTATCCTATGGAGCAGGACCAGCATGTTTCCAAGCATTCTTATCTTGGATATAATCCTCTAATTTGTAATATGCTTATTACAATAACCCACAAAAGATAATTAATCCACGCTTTAAAATTGAAGCCTACTCCATATGGCAGCTCACTGCAGAATGACCGTGTTGGGTGTTGTTGACATGACATTGACCGTGTTGGGTGTTGTTGGTGTTGTCCGCATTTTGACGAAATCTTGAGATAGCAATACTAAAATATGTACATACGTCTGCAGTAATGACTAAATGTCCTCAGGATAATGTTGAAATTGCTGGTCGTATGCGCATACCTGTGTCTATGGCCCGACATAATTCCCTTACATCATTATAAAATTGAAGTTCGTACGTGCATACGTCTTTGTGGCACGTAAAAACTGCCCCAATATGTAATAATATTGCTCTAACGTCTACTATACGTCTATATGGCCTAAAAATAATTGCAGAATGTCTAGCTTACGATAAATAATATTTTGTAATTTATTCAAAAAGTAATTAATATTAAATTATAAGAAGAAGTGAGGTTATTGCTTATAGTAGATACTTGTATTAAAAACGAAAATCGCATTTTTGCGTATTATACGCCCCTATGATTTAAGACCCGCGATGTGCGAACCTGCTGCAGCGTCAATGGTTTATTTCTTACTTAATAAAAACAGATTTGGTTACCAACTCGAACTGTAGCTAATTACATAGTGTTTTTTTTTTTTTTTTTTTTTTTTAATCTTAAAAAAAGCTTCAATACAAGCTTTTACTTTGCATTTATGACATGGGTAACTGGAATTGAATCAATTGAGTGCATTAACAAAACATTATCATTTAAAAGTTAGATTTAAGTATAATATAAAAGTTAGATTTAAGTATATTTTGTAATCTGTCTATTGCGAAGAGCCCAAAAAGACAGGTTCTCTAAACGTCAACGAATTATAACGGTGCTAAATTGAAGAGTACAACTGTGACGTGGCATGATAATTGACAACTGTGACAGGTGTTACGTTTACTAGACAGCTCTCTCGTCACGTGTTTTTTTTGTTTATCTTTATTTAACTACCAAAACCAACGGAGTATACAGACAGAAACAGCAGAGTAGGTATAGGACGACAACTCTTTTTTAACTCCAACGATATCGGTTAAAAAAGGGCGTACAACAAAATATTTTAAATTCATTCGGAATTTTATTTTCGAACTAAACTTTTTTCATTCCCCCGCAGAGAGTCGCGCAATCATGAATCCGATTTCAAAATGCGAACGTTCGGCGTTCGAATAATTTGGAAAAACTTTCTCAGATTCCGAACTTGAACGTCGCTGAATTGAAAACTACAACTCGACGATCTGTACCGAGGGGCTTTCCATATTTAAATATTTAGATAAAAATCACTTTTGTCGGTGTACACTGCTCGTTTTGTTAGGAGTTGAGCGTGGAATGTAATTGTAAATAAGCAATGGAAAATAAACAGTTTTTGAATGTCTAAATCTATTTTCATCGTAAGAAAGATGAATGTGAATGAAGATATTATATCTGTTGGATATGACTTTTTTTAAATGTGATAACCATTTTTAAATTTAGTTGTTGTACCTACTAGGTATTTACACGAATAAAGTGCCTACTGCCCAGTCAGGTAGATAGGCAGGCACACATTTTTAGGTTCCGTACCTCAAAAGGAAAAAACGGAACCCTTATAGGATCACTTGTGTGTCTGTCTGTCTGTCTGTCCGTCTGTCACAGCCAATTTGCTCCGAATCTAATAAACCGATTTAGTTGAAATTTGGTACACATATGTATTTATGTGGCCCAAACACGGAGTGTAACGTAAATAAATGAATTTTGAATTTTGGGGTTACTTTTAGGGGGCAAATAAGAAAATAAAAATATAAAGTTTTGCAAACTGAACCGTGTGACATGTCAAATGAAAGGACTTGGTGCAAGGATCTCAAATATATTTTGTTTAGAATTTTAATCTAAATGCTTTTAAAGATATTTAAGATAATTTATGAAAATTTACCATTATCTCCGAAACTATTGAGCCAAAAATTTTAAGAATGGTTATTTGCTCATATATTACAGGAAAACCTATAAAAAGTATATGGCTTTAAAATAACATAGTAATTCTCTCAATATTGTTGTTGTAATGTTAAGTTTATTCTTGGGATTAATTAATCCCAAGAATAAACTGAAGATGAATTCATCTCAACTACGGAACCCTTCAATGTGCGTGGTCCGACACGCACTTGGCCAGTTTTTAAACAAAGACCTATTTTTGCGAGAATAAAAAATCTAAAAATTTCTCGGTCCTCGGTTTTTATCGTCGCTGAAGTCACCTTAATTTTATCTAGATTGTAAATTAACTTTATCTAAGAGTATGTATCTACATAAGTAATATAAGTAGGACCGAAGTCTGTGCCTAGTTATTAAAGGACTTCTCTGCGAAAATAATGTTTCAATCATAATAATATTGTAGTCTCGACAGTGCCGGATTAACTACGTAGCAAGAGTAGCTATTGGTACGGGGCCCGCACAAAACAGGGCCCGGCGTATCCAAACTCCACCTGAGCGTAATTTTTTGAATGAAACTTATTAAGACGATATAGAATTTACTTGAAGTCACAAAAACGTGAAACGTGAAACCTTTTCCGACTAAGACAATCCGCGTCACACAATCTGTAACCGATTATCTCGTCGGCGAAAATAAAACACAGAATTCGATACGGTTAACGCACATGTTCTACAAAAAGTCTTTCGTATAATGTATAGAATTTGAATCGGCCCGATAATCGGCTCTACAAAAAGTCTGACATGTGCGACCCTTTATACTCGAAACTGAGCGCGCTTGGATAGAAGGTCCATCGAAATATTATAATATGTAAGAACGGTCAAAACAAATCGAATCTACGAGACACGGTACGCAAAAAACAATCGAGGTCGCCCTTGAATCCTAGTTTCTCTCATTAATTCTACAGCTATTCTGCATAAGTTAACAAAGCAACTCCTATTTCTGTATGTATTGTCAAAAAAACCTCCCCGAGGTGAGGTGCTACAAAATTTCGAGCTCGCTGCGCTCAATCTTGCTTCTTTTGTTGCGAGTTTATCTTCATTCATAAAGTTTTTTGAAAAAGCTATTTCTATATAAATGGTGAATAGGTCACCTAAACAATCATAATTATAAAAAAAATCGACATCGCTTCGCTCGCTCTTGCATCTTTGTTTCTCTTCCTTCTTAAAATGTTCTACATTAGTAGACAAAGCAACTCCTATTTAAAAAATGGTCAATACGAAGGCTAGACTATCCCAGGTGCAAATTTCGAGCTCGCTGCGATCGCTCTTGCAATCAAGGCTCTCTTATAAAAATTACAATGACATCACTGTCAGTATCAGTTAGGTATTCTAAAAATTAACTGAAACTGTAAAGAATCATAAAAGTTAAAAAAAAGTAACAACACTTTTTAAAAACCTTTTTGATTCTTTACAGTTAGCATTGTTTGAAAAAAATCATTTGGTTGAAGTACCTACTTGACTATTTAGGAACAGGAACATTGATTTGACTAGTTTATCTCCAAAACCTTAAAACCTAAAATAAACCAACTTCTACCTTAGCGGGCCCCTAAGTAGAATTTGCTACAGGCCCCGCGCTGGCTTAATCCGGCACTGACTCTCGACGTTATAAAGTTTAAAATTCTAGGTAGGTATTATTACTTTAAATTAAATTGGTGTTGGTACCGAGAACCTTTTATCAAATTAGTCTGGCTCTGATTTTGAATAGAACAATTTTAACCGTACCTATCAATTTAATTTTCCACAGGTTTAATTTTAAAGAATAATTATATTCATCATCATCATCATCAATCCAGGCAAAAGACGTCCATTGCTGGCCTCCCCCAAGCGCCGACACTTCGACCGGTTAGGACTATGCTTGGAGTTTCCCTACGAAAAGAATATATTATTTTTATTTTACTCAAATCTTGAGAGATGTGAATAAAATAAATGTGGATGTAGTGTGAGGCGAGATACATAACCAGTAGCAGTAAGGGCGATTTTCGTAGAGCCAATGTTACCACTGATAATGAAGTGCGCTGGCTTTCCTAGTAGTACATTACTTGAATCAGTGATGCATATTCTTACGCATTAATATAGCATCCAAACCACAAATAAAAATATAAAAAAAACAACAAACTAAATATTCAGTTGGTTCATAACAAACAAATAGTGCTTAATCTGAGTCGTATTTGAAACGTGAACGCCTGATACAATTATAATAGCAATCGTACGTGAAATCAGATGTGCGTGCTCCTCGCGATCAATAGGCAATTTGCATTAATTATACGCCACTATTATTATTAGACGTGTTCCCAATATTATTACAATAAATAATAAACTAGGTTTTGTTCGTGGCCCCACTATCTGGTAGTCAGTGTTTGTGTTATGTCCCACGCGATCGTATCTCACGGTATTTATGAAGCTTTCGTGTTTCGGTTCCGAAATACCTTTTCTTTGTTTTGATAACGTTATTAACACTTAATGTACCTAATATTGTAATGGGCGTATCGTTTCTGATGGACTTCGTACAACTCTGATGGACTCGTCCTTCAGGACGTGAGCGGGGCCTCGCGCGGGTTAGCGGGAGGGGAGTCGAGTTTCGAGCCAGGTGTCAAGTTATTGCGCCCGAGTTGTAAGTACATAGACGAGACAGCTTAGGGACAGCACCCGAGCGTTTAAATTAGGTACTCATCGAGCTTTAGAACGAGACTGTCACAAGGGTATGAGTGACAGAGTCCAAAGCCGAACGTTTTATTATACTGGATGTGCCCTATTTTACAGCCGCGTAGGAACTAACTCGTAAGTACCTACTAACAAATATTTTTTATGACAAAACACAATAAGTACCGTACCTACATGATCTCAATAGTAACAATTGAAAGTGTTTTGTATCAAATATTTTATGGTACCTATTAAGGAACTACATACAAATTTATATTTAAGACCTTTCCTTTAAGTATAATCTTTATTAGGTACCTATGAAGTGGTTACAAATTGTGTGAAGTCCCTGACACTCATAAGTTGATACTCACTTTATGTAGGCAAGTACCATGTTTTTACAAAATAAAGATTATAATTATTAAATTTTAGTGGTGAGAACCATGCATCTATCACATAAGTAATTAATTTATCTTTCATTGCTTCATTTCTATTCATTCTTCTTTTTACCTATTGTGGTAACGTACTTATTTTTTTTTTTTAGATGCATCGTCTTCACATATAATTATGTAACTAATGTAGGTACCTACATATACAAAATATTGTAACACTTTTTAAAAGAGTAACGGTGGAGTTTCTTCCCCATTCTTCTCCATACAAAAACTACCTTTTGAAAGGGGCGACTAGAATCAATTCAATTTTTTGTAAACTTTGACGTTCAAAACTGTTTTACAAGGGCCTATTTGAAATATTCTATTTATTTAACTCATTTTCATTCCAATTTCATTTATTTTAATAGTACCTAATAAAATCCAATACAATCTCGTTGATAAATAGAAATATTCTGCACTTACCATTGATCTCATTTATGTCACCGAGCTTGTCATCTTCACCTTCTAAAACTTTCACAAACACTATTTACAAGAACCATAGCTACACAATCACCCAATGCATCCTTTGTTTTTACATATGCATTGCATCATATCACTAATTAGGTACTTAATGTGCCATGTTATAATTATTACGTAACCACTACATAACCAATATGTCAAAACGTCAAACAAATAGTTTTTATGACAGCTGCGCGCACAGACTGCATTAAGACCGCGGCGCGTGAGTCGCCGACGGTATGAAATGTTACCATTTTAAATATTATATTTTATACAGGGTGTTTGGCAGAACGTTGAACATACGAAAATGGTGGATAGGTGGGGTCATCTGCTACTTACTCAGCCCTAATTTATTTGGCTCTGGCCCCCTGGATATGTAATTTTTTATTAAAAATGGGTAAAATGCTTGTTTTACCCATTTTTAATAAAAAATTACACTGTAAAGTTAAGGAAGTGGTGAAACTACACTCGAGAGCAATGAATCCGGGTCACTTAAAGAATCCTAAAATCTCGGAAACTAAAAATGCTAGGTTAATGCAATAAATTGTATTTAATAGACAATGTAATACTCCTTAAATGAAGGTATTAAAACTTCTTAGTTATTGTAAAGTTATATCATAAAAAAATCAAATTTGAAAAAGGGCCACTTTCGAAGATGGAACTACGAAATTACAGCATTTGGTTTTGCTTTTGTTTGTAATCTGTCATTTATGTGGGTACATAAACCATGTTGATAGTGCTCTATATTCATTATTCAAGCTGAAATTATGTCGCTTACGCCTGAAGAATGCACCAGAATACTTACAATGCTGGAAACCGGCCGGAGTCAGCGCGATACAGCCAGGACTGTCGGTGTGTCGCTGTCAACAGTACAAAGAGTTCTCCGACGTTACGAAGAAACTGGTTCTAACCTACGCAGACCAGGAACGGGCAGAACCAGGTGTACCACAGCACGAGAAGACCGATACTTGGTGAACACCATGCTTCGAAATCGCTTTCTCACAGGAACTGAACTCACAAATCAGTTTCGACGCCTCGGAGGAAGTAACCCAAGTGCATGGACAGTAAGACGTCGGCTTGCTGAATCTAACTTAAAACCCCTTAGACCTGCAAACGGCCCTAAACTGGAGCGTGGGCATCGTATTTCAAGACTAAGATATGCCCAGAGCCACGTAAATTGGAGTATTGAAGATTGGTCAAAAGTTATGTTCTCCGACGAATCAAAATTTATGCTCTACAAGCACGATGGAAGACACAGAGTGTATCAAAGACCAGGGGAAAGATTCAAGCAAGCATGCATCGAAGAAAAAGTAGCCTACGGTGGTGGGTCTGTACTTGTGTGGGCCGGAATTTCTTCTGAAAGTCGCACAGAACTGGTGATCATAGAAAACGGCTCTTTAACTAGCGTAAGATATGTGGAAGAAATCCTCAATGATCACGTTGGTCCATTTATGGTCAATTTAGGTGAGGATGCTATATTTATGCATGACAATGCCCGACCTCATACAGGTAGGATTGTGAATGACTACCTTCAAGAGATGAACATTACTCGTATGGAGTGGCCAGCGCGCAGCCCGGATATCAACCCGATCGAGCATGCTTGGGACGAGCTAGGCAGATGCGTAAAACAACGAAACCCTCCCCCAATCACGCTTCGTGAGCTCAAAATTGCTCTCACAGAGGAATGGGAGAATATTCCCCAAAATCGTATAAGGAACTTGGTGTACAGCATGCCAAACCGCGTAAACGCAGTAATGGAAGCACGAGGAGGCAATACGAAGTATTAAAATTCAAGAAAATCGTAATAAAGTTCAAAAATTTCATGTTTCCTATTTTTGTTTTAAGGAGAGATCAGCAGTTTTTTTCTTTATGTAATTTTGTGTTAATAAAATGTATGGTGACTCATATTTTTTTTACTTTCATTTAAGGAGTATTACATTGTCTATTAAATACAATTTATTGCATTAACCTATCATTTTTAGTTTCCGAGATTTTTAACATTCTTTAAGTGACCCGGATTCATTGCTCTCGAGTGTAGAAGAAAACAAAAATTTTTTTTTTACATATCCAGGGGGCCAGAGCCAAATAAATTAGGGCTGAGTAAGTAGCAGATGACCCCACCTATCCACCATTTTCGTATGTTCAACGTTCTGCCAAACACCCTGTATAAACATTAAGGACTAAGTATTGTATTTATTTATTCATTTTATTTTTGTCTTATTTTGTTATTTCACTATATATGCTGCACCGGTTGACGTCATCACGTCAACGCCGGCTGTCGCTGAAAACCAGCGTTGGGGCTCTGTCTCGCATAGGGTCACAGCATTACGCTGAGCGATGGCCGTTTTGCGTGGATGTGACGCATATTTTCCCCCAAATTGTTTATTTTTGTGTTTTGTTCTTTCTTTGCGTCATGTGTAGGTACCGCAAATAAACGTATTTTCTTTCTTCTTTCTTTCAAATAAATGATTTGACTTTGACTTTGACCGGACCTCTGGAAGGCGTACGAGGGCCGAAACCAACTTGCAGAGGCCCCTTATAAGCTTTCAATGAAATGAAGCAGCAACCGACGATTATCCTTGTACGCAATAGGCAAGTGCACCCAAGGACAACCCTCGGTTGGTGGAACACTATTGCAGTATAAGGGAACAAAGATATTGGACTACGGATTTGGGTGGCTAAAGTGGACTGACCAATGTTTTATACATACAATACACGGATAAAATGGCAGGGAGTGACTTGCACACTCAATAATGGGCCTCCGGAAACGGTCCTTAACACATAGTGAGGTAGTTACAAGAGGGCAACATATCCTGAGGTGATTGAGAAATGAAGAGGTACTCCACGGCTACCAGGATAATCCTGGAAGTACAGTCAAGATCCAACCAGCATCTTACTCGAATACTTCCTTCCTCCGAGCACGTTTAATCGTCACTCAAGCCGGCCAATAAAGGGAAGAATCAGGTGGGAGCACTGTTCCTCTAAAGTTAGTATAAAATTGGAATTAATCGATCTCTCAAATATCACAGTTACACTATTTACCACTAGATGGCGCTACTAGTCTATTCGTCGATCAATTGGCGCTACATAGCGCCTTCACTGACGTCATAGAGCAACCGGTTACAAACCAAGATTGCTACCTTCTGTTATCTTGAACAGATACATAAAATTATGACGTGTTTACACTTTAACATCACGCCTGCATTCTCAGAAAAGGTAGTCAGAGGTGTTATGCATCTATATTTCGCGTATTATGTTGTCCATTAAATAAGGGGCAAGTAAGTCAGATATAGTCGCTCCATGTAAAATACTAGTATTCAGCTGCATCCGGTTAGACTGGAAACCTAACCCAAAATAGTTGGTAAATGGCTGGGTAGATTGAATCCGGGCTTTTTCCCAATGGAAATAGCCCATAATAGACTACCATACATGGAAAGAATGGAGAAATGAAACTGAGCAGAAGAAACTTCTTCTCTATATTTATCCGACTTGGGAACCGAACTCACGACCCTCTCAGCAGTCACAATTTACGACCACTACACAAAGGAGCCAGTAGGTAATATAACAAAGCTGCAAACAAATTTTTCAAAAATCGGACTTAGCAGAGTTAACTTACCTAAGCTTTTTTGAATGCTCATGTTTCTGTGATAAATCAACCTATTTTTCTTAATTTTTTCAGCGCGTTCTCTGTGTCACTCATACGGACCAGAGTGAGTCTTTTTCTATAGCTCAATGAGTCATATAAACCCCCAGCACTGATTGTATGTCCTACGAGGAAATTCGTTCGATTTAGAAAGTCATGTTAGGTTTCTATGTCGTATAGATGACTCATAATATGAAACTGTTAATAAATAACACCTCTTGAGAACATTTCCGAGTTCTAGGAGTCATGGTGTAAGTATTAGTTGTGAAACTTGTTCGCCTTTTAGGTAGAGAGTCGGTATGAAGGTACTTTTATTATTCATTGTGTGCCTATAACCACAGGGTAACCCGAAAAGTTAATGGGATAGGCATGTCTTTTCGCTTCACAAAGGATTATTAGGTCATTAATCATTATCCTTTATGCCTGACTGCTTAGTTGGTCTAGTGCTCGCAAGCGCTACTGCTGAGCATGAGGTCCTGGGTCCTATTCTCAGGTCGGGCAAAGTGTTATTAGGTTAGCCATCGGGAAATTCTCAGTAGCAGCCCGGAGTCTGGATTCATGCCCGATTGATGGCAATAGGCCCTGTACTACATGAAATTTAAACATAAAGACTGGTGAAATGTACTGGTATACTATAAGTACACTACCTATTAATCACCACGCTTCTTCACCTCGGATTGGCGATTACAGATTTATATTTATTATAAGTCTGGGTTTCGTCACGATGGTTTCCTTTACCGATGCCAGTGATGTCTAGTATAAACTTAGAAAGTATACATATGAATAGAAAAAGTCACATCAGTACTTGCTCACATTTGAACCCTCAACCTCGTGCATGAAAGGCGACGTCTTTACCTCTGGGCCATTACTATAATAAATTAATTAATTATATTATACTGCAATCTTGTATGACACATTGTATGTCGGAATGTCGTTGACATGAGTAATCTCATACAAATCTCATACATGAGTCACACACTGACTCACACATACACAGGTCTATAACTACGGTAGGTGAGATTATATACTGACCTGTTGTGTGAGAATTGATTGTTTGAGGATAATTTATTATTATGATCTATGATATCATTATGGTGTACATTGAAAAAAACGTCCTAATTTAGGCATTTGATTAATTTATTCCAACTACATAACGCCGACGCTCGTTTAGATAGTTGTTGTCTCTTTACCCCATCATTAAATAACATGAAAACAAAGGTATGATGCTACTGAATTGTTTAATAAACTTTTTTTGTTGCCCGACCAAGCCCAGGAATCCAAGCTGAGCAGTCGCGTCTTGACCGCTGGATCAACAAGATTTTTTACTAACATTTGATTAGTGTTCTGTCTCACCTTCAAATCTTTCTTCTTTTGTTTTGTAGACGATCCTAAAAATATGTACTTACAGGTAAACAGCGCAATGGTTTCTACGCTACTATCTACATCTAGACAGCTGCGATCCCCTTGTAAATAAAATGTAAATCATTCAGAATTTACTTGTCTTGAAAATAAAAATGGTAATGACAGCTTTACCAATTTTGCCTAACTCTCAACTTTTACCAAACATCTGGCGTAAAATCCCTTCGGACCCCTGAGATTCGCACATATCTGATGCAGCCCTCTAAATAAATAGCCGGAGAAATGTGAGCAATAAATAATAGCCCGGCCCTGTAAAATATTGCCCGAACTATGCACGTGAATATAATAGGGCTGGGAATTTGTCTAGGATAAAAATTACTTTTTATATTGCTCGGGATTTCGGGAGGTGTGAGTATAAATTGAGGGTTCGTTGGTAGTATTTTATTTTTGCTGTTCTGTTTTTTGGCTTGAGGATAAAGGTAGTAAGTATCAAGTCATGCATAGCGGGCGTCTGTTATTTGTAAAAACAATGGCCTAGAAGGTAATTTAAAATGTTTGTAGGTTATATTTTTTGAGTTTCATACCCTGAAATATCACAAAGTGCCAGAAATAATACCGGATAGGATTTATCTAATCATGTTTGCCACTCAAACCATACGATCATAGGTAAGCTTATGCAACGGCGGCCTGTATAACATGAAGTCAATATACTAGGTGAGCTAATATGTATAGCCAGGAACATACAGTCGGACAAACAAGACAAAATAAACAAACAGTCAGGAAAACGGATTGATTGATTGACACACTATGACAGGCACTACCTAGCCGACCAGGGCCATCCGTTTCATAGGATTGATAAAGAATGACAGTGTCGTCGTGTTTAGTTTTTATTTATTTTATGTTTTCGTACTTTGCATGCTGAAAGGTAAAATATGGTGATACTAAGACTGTTATACAATAAAATGATTTTGATTTTTTGCAATTTGATGAATTTCTTTTTTGTCAGACGTTACAAGTGTACATTAAAGTATTTTCACTCATAACATAACATCACTCCTGTTATCCCGAGGGGTGAGGCAGGTCTGGTATTTATTTATTTATTTCTCATCACAAATGTCTATAAAATTGGGTAAACATTTGTGAGAGACTGCTGCTCGAAAAAGGCATAAAATACCTGTGTTACGGTTGTCACTCGTTGAAGCATTTTTATTTTTTATGGCTTACACTTATGTAAATTAATTGTTCAGAAAATTGGCACACTACATAGCCGTGTTATAACTGTCTCATACGATAAAGAATTACACTTGTGATTTGAACAAATGGCAATTTGGTAGTCAACTTGTTCAACGATTCGTTTCACTGCCTGTACAACAACGTATTTGTCACTCGTTGTGTCTCTTTTATTTTTATGGTGAACAAAAAAGTATTCTGTTCTTTTCTATGCCGAATCTGAGAAAAATAAACCCACAATATAATCAACAGATTCTACCTTAATCAACAGAATATCTGAACCTCTTTGCACTCAATTAGTCTCACTAGAAAGAAGCAGTTTTTTTTCCGAGCGAGTGTCTCGGATAGTGAGGGGACTGTATCGGGACATCGCCGGGACCGGGACATATCACATCTATACGTGATTAGTTCGGCACAGTCAGCAAGACGTGTAATTACTGCTATCCCAGGGTTTTGGACACAGTGCGGAGAGAAAAAGCAGCACAAGTTGATAGTAGGTACATAAATAATATATTAATATACTCTTTTAGATCCACATTACCTTTCATATAGGTATACAAAATATTTTTCAACAGTATAAGTACTTAAATAAATAGTGGAAGTTAAAATCTTCAAACATGACGGGTTTATTGTAGATACCCTTGAAATAGTTTTTATGAACCCCATGATTCCTATTTTTCGTGAGAAACGGCTGATTAACGATTGCCGAAAACTCTGTTCCTTCTTTATTTAATTTGTTGAAATCATGAGGTAGGTATACGATACATAATTCATATGATTCGATAAATAGTCGGCAGAAACTACAGAACGCCACCAGCTACGATCCCTACATACTCCTTCTGCCTCGTTTACGTTCATACATCTGGTCATACACGCGCGCCGGTTGCGAGTACTACGCACCTGAGCTTTCTGAAGAACATCACCAATAAGTTCATGTCCTCATATGGCGTCCCACTCATATCTGCCTTATACTTCCTTTTTTTTTAGTCCCCTTTCATTCATCCTCTCAACATGACCAAACCATCGAAGCATACCCTTTTCAAATTTTGTCACTACATCTTTTAAATCACGCCGTGGTATTATCACATCTTTCCTCATCCTATCATTCATAGTCACACCACACAAACTTCGCAGGGAACGCATTTCCATCCATACATAAGCGTGGGCACTAGCACACCATTGTGAACAGCCAGTCGAGCCCTTTTGGACATCAACTGGGGCATGACTTGTTAAAGCAATCATCGTTCCAGTGTGAGAGAGAGAGATGGAGCTATACTGAATGAAAAGCACTATCCTTATTTCACAACGGAAAGGTGATGGTTTTAACACGTCATAGTAAGGCCCCTGGTTGGTCACAATCGCATGTATAGTACGAGTACCATTCACTAATGTTCCCGCATTTACTCTCCTTTTCACATCTTCACAAATTTTCCCATCCCTTGTAAACAGACTCCTCAAATATACAAACTCACTTACTTGCTCCACACTTTATCATTTATTCATATTTATATTCATCCTTGTCATCTTATAAGCTTCCTCCATCACAGTCACCATGCCTTGCAACTGTTCTACTGACGATGCAAGTAGAATTTGATCATCTGTGTAGAGAAGGCATTTGACAGGCAACTCGTTCATCCTCAATCCGCACTGAAATATAAATCATCAGGTATACTTACGATACCTAATTCATATTATGATTCTATAAATATCCAATTTAAAACAAATATATATAAGTAATGACTATCGAAAAGCATACAATCAGTAGCAAACGGATTTAAAATTTAACACAATTACCCGTGAATATTGAGGTCAATGCAAGCTCACAGAGACCACAAGGTAGACACAGTAACAGAAGGTAGAATCCATACAACCAGTGAAAACGCACGCACACATAGACATGCTTCACGTACAGTGAGTGCAAGCGCACTCGCGAGTCGACTGACATCAATTTGAGATCGCCGTACGTACACGTAGGCGTGTATGTGTGCATGCGGCTATTTTCGCACGATGACGTGTATAGCCGCCCTTCTGTACCTTTTATTTCGTGCAGAGAATCTGCACTGCAAACGCATGGTATTATTTAATTAATCCGATCCCGGGATATTGGTCTTTGTTTGCGGATTAACAGTAGCAACACTGTGAATATATTCAATGCATGCAGTACAGTGGTATTTAATTATCGGGCGCTCTGGATATGAAACATTTAAAGTATATTAATTCGAGTATTTTAGGTTTGGTAAATAACCGCGGACAAAATCAATTAAATGAATTGATTTTGTTGCGGCGGTCAGTTTGTGGATGATTAATCATTGAGCTCTAAACCGCCATTCATTTCTGTTAAAGTTTTGTGGGTAGTATAAAGCTGCAACTTCTAAAATTACGAATGTTCTAGGTTAGCACTTATTCTATTTAAATATTTTTGTACAAACGTTAGGGTTACGTTGTATCCGAACGAAGTTTACTTAGATGATGCCATTTTCTACAAGATTATGGTACAGATCTACAAGCATCTTTTGGGACCTAAATGTCATTGACAGGGCTTTTTTAGTAAATATTTGTGAAATTGCCGGGCAAAGTCTTATTGGGTTTTTCCATCTGGAACAGTAAAAGCCAGGTGGCTCTATTTGTACCCGGTTGATGGCAATATGCCTTCCTCATATTAGGTACCATCGATGCTTAGGCAATAAGGTCGAAAAGTGGTTAGACGCCAGCGTTGGCGATACCACATGAGACTTAAACATAACTGGCGAAATCTCTCTACCTAATCCTTTGAAGAATACAGGCGTAACGTTATGGTATGTTTTAAACATTCTAAACAGCCAAATAGGTTTTATGAAACCAAAAATAAATCATTTTTATACGCTGGTATATTCATCAGTGAACATTTAATCTCTCAAACCATTAAATGCTTTGCAAACAAAAGCGTTCATTCTCCCTTGAAGGCCCTTGGCCTAGTTATGAAAGCTCACGCCTTACAAATTAAAGTACTCATACAAACCTGTTTAGATTTAATGTTATAGTCACCTTGAGTATCGACCACTGTGCGATTCTTTATATCACGATTGTATTGTTTGAATGCAATATCAGTAAGTTTTTAATGATTGCATTGCATGTCAAAATATGCAAAATTAATACTGTAAAACGATAGCCTGAAACCCTCAATCTTGACGAACTATCCAGAAACGTGTGTAAAAGACCTATCAAATAAGTTGTCATTTAATTAAGTAGAACTATTTCGTCAGAAGCCAAAAGTACCTTAAGGTTGAACTAGTCGTGAACTCACCTGGCATCGTGTCCAACAGATATAGTACTCGTATCAGTGACGAGCAGTTAGACGCTACTACAAGCACGAAGTCTAGTTCTCACGCACACAGACACCGTTGCACATTATATTCGTAAAACAAGCGCGTAAAAAATTACGAAAAGTCCTTTGGAAAATCGAGTTTTATGACAAAACCACTCCATATAAATTTTATAGATCTCTTCGATAATTGAGCTTTGTTGGTGCCGACTTTGTTTTGGAGATTTTACACTTCTTTTGTTACTTATTTACGCTAAAAGTTGCGTTCAAATTAGCAAGGATAACGAATCTTTGTTGGCTCATAAGTTTTTAAGACGGAGAGGTACTTTGTTAAGAACTGAACGTCGTCATCTCTGTATTAAACCTGCTCTATCTAGTAGGTAAGTAGACATCGTAGACTCCGTAGGTATTACTTAAGACGAATATAAAAGCTCTATTATGCTTCTCTACTATTATTATTGCTTTTAATATCTACGAACTTTACTATGTATTACAGTTCTCCGTTTATAAAGGGACACAAAGTAGTTTTTTCATGCCTAGGTATCTTGGGTGCCTTATGAAACCTCAGGCACATAAGACTTTTCAACTTTGTGTCTACAGATGGCAATGCATAATGTAGAGTAACTCTTTGATGCATATAGGTGGCGGAAATCACATTTCAATAGGCAGGCCGTTTGCCTGTTAACACACAATTAATTCTCCAATGGTAATACAAAATGTTTATATAAGTATTTAAATACGTTTGTATGTATGTAAATGAGATCGAAATGTCGCGATCGCTCAGTCACGTGTTTGTCTTGCGTTTGCATTTACATATCGTATGTGATTTTTTGTCAGTTTTACATAATTTACATACAATTGTTGATTGTTCAAGGTGGTTTTGTCTACTATTACTATTTTTGGAGCCGTGTGATGATACTGGGAGTAAATTCAAATAAAACTTGATTGTGGAGAAATTAATATTTGCAAACTCTTTCCAATAAGAGACTAATAATTCATAATCTAGATGGTCCTAAGTTGTCATTCAGGACAAGGAGCATCGGGTGATTACCGAAAACTGAAATAACATTGTTGAATCCCGGGATTAAAAATTGTCCGCTATAAGACAGCCTTCGATTAGAAAGCCATGAATTGTGAATAATCAAAGCTATGATTCTTATTAAAGTTGATAGATATTTTGACCTTTTTGAATAGTATTATTAGTATGCAACATAACACCTATTATTTATTTATTTAACCATTTATATACACATATAAACAGACAAGAAGAAAAGAACAGAAAAATACATACAAAGGTGATGCGTATTTCTAAAGAAATCTCTTCCAGCATACCTGCGATAGGAAAGTAGATAAAAAGAGATGTAGATACGTGTGTCAGAGTTATTAGCTATATGAGTTAAGAGCTATTATATAGTATTAGTATGCATTTTAAATGCTTTTAGAAACGAGTATTTACGAGAATACCTACATTACATAATTATATTTTCTTGACTCACTGTTGCCTCTGCACTATGGCCGCTGTCCCGCTGCGTCCCGCTAAATCACCGTCCCGGGACAGTTTATCAGTGGCACCACTAATGCGGCCCACGCATCGACTTTACTGACAAACACTATTTGTTACATACCTAGCTATTCTTTTATATAGGGGCTACTGTAGGTATTGATTGAGAAAGGAATTACTGCTGAATAAGATCGACTTTATAGAAATTACGTACCTATAGAAATTTTTCTGTACAACTTTTTAATCATTTTGTTTCCATAAATTGTCTTAAAGATTTTATATTCTTGCATTGAAGAGACATAGAAACGCTACTTCTCTTTTGAAGATGTTCCATTGTTGAAAGCTTTTATTTTCAACAGCTTCGAGCAACTATTACGTCGAAGCGTCTCCTTAGGTTGTATTTTTCTTTCTAAATATATTTTGACATACAGTGGACTTACAGTACGTAGGTACTCTATTCCTGACCATTGTTTTATGCACTTTATTTTATTGTTTACTCTGTATGTTTAGCTATCTGATCCGTTGTGAAGAGAGAAATATAAAGATTGATTAATATTGTTCAAGTTCCTGTTGGTGGGGTGGAACACTGGTGCTGGTAAAGGTACATGTTACATTTTATATTGCGGCTGTAGTTTGTAAAAACCAAGATCTTTATTTTACGTATGTCTACCAACTGGCGGCAAACCCATTTCCATCAGGTGCAACCAACGAACATAAAAAACTTTCTATCACACAATATCCCACAGCCTTAACTCAAATCTCTCTCAAGAAAAAAAGAAAACCCGCCAGTCAAAAACAAAAATCGTTTGCAATCCATTATCTCAACGCCACAACACCGTAAAAAGTCCCATATTTTCCCTCCCCGCCCTCTAAAAGTCCCATATTTCCCCTTCTTCCCTCCTAAAGTCCCATAACTTTCCCTGCCCTCCTTATCTGCATCGTTATCACAAATCTTTTTATCCGAGGGATAGTAACTCAACCGGGTGAACTACAAATCGTTCCCGGTATACCTATTGTTTGGAGTAGTGAGGGGAAAGTCGAAGTCGGTGGAGTCTGAGTCGGGAAAATTTGGTCGATTTTGTAGGTTCTAGAATTTGAGAAAGTAGTAGGTATAATAGGAAGAGGTTTATAATTAAAGAGTTTGTGTCTTAATGCTGCAGCTGCTATAATGCTAAATTAACTCTGTCTGTTACCTTTTGATGCTTTAACGGCTGAACCGAATTAGATGTTTGGCACACAGGTAGACATGAGTACCATGACATGGCCTGGGTTACCACAATCGGATACTTTGTCCTGGTTCCTGTAGAATAATAAGCCGCGTACAAAAGCTAGAGGAGATGATGTCATAATGACCATGCATGGCAGACGGATTCATGAAGTAGGTAATTCCTAAAGTTAGTTACTTTAGCACTATCGAACTTCCGACTAAATTGCTAAGTAATAGACTCTAACACCAAGTTTGTAAAGTGGCTCCTATTAATAAGAAACTGTAGGTATTATTCATGCAAACTTACTTTCACCAAAGATTAACCCTCTTTATCATAAACGTTGCTTAAAGTTAAGAGGCGTATAAACGTAAACATGTATGGTTAAACAGGCGCTAATCATTACTTAACTTTAAGCAGTGTTTATGAATAACAGGGTTAAAGTTTTATTAAACGGGAAAATAAAGAAACAACTGAACTACGCAGTAAAAGGGTTACCTCAAGATTTCGATTTAACCTGCCTTTGACATTTTGTCCCTATAAATATATGTATGGTTAGATTTATCTTAACATCAACGCACAGTCTCGTCAATTTTCTCAAAAAACTTAAAACTTAGATTGGATACGAACGCCGTTACATCTGCTAGATGAGTTTTTAAAATAAAATGAGATCTTTTAATCTGCTTTAGGCAAATATTACAAAAAAGCGGCCAAGTGCGAGTCATATTCGCACACGTGGGGTTCCGTAACATCGTACAATATTTAACATTAGAGTAATCTTTTAGAATACTTTAGTTTAAAAAAAAACATATTTCGTGTATTTCTTTATTTTGTTTTCTTGTTATCTTTATTTTATTTTATTTGTTGTTATAGCGGCCATATTAGTTTATATTATGTGACAGACGGACGGACAGACAGAGGAGCCTTAGCTATAGGGTCCCGTTAGCACCCTCTGGGTACGAAACCCTAAAAAGGGATTACGATATAAATTCTATAAAAGTTTGCCAAATGGAGTTTCTTGATGAAGTAAAATATTACTTATACGACCTTTGCTCTCAATAGAATCTAAAGTGGTTTTTATGAACCCATTTGTAGGTATTATTTAGAATATTATATTCAAACTGACTGGAAGAATGTACCTATGGCCATAGCCGTCAAATAGTATATGAAACTAAAGTTCAATAAATGTGATTGTTTAGGTTGAAATTATATTACTTCATAAAAAAATCATGTTTGGACCATTTATTTATGTAATTACTAAAAATTTATGCACAAGTAAAAAAATACTGTGTAAAAGCGGACTTAATGTCGGCAGGTGCAACATAAAAGATAGATAGCTCGAAAATAACTACAAAATACAAGAATAAATCCGCCATACACACACCATTCCAATTTCGACAACCAATAAAACAATTACACTGCATTCTTTTATCGCTACTTTTCGGTTCACGGCCCCATCACTAGGAATCTTTGGGCACAGACAATGGAATGCAATTAAATGGTTCAGGCCGGATCGCGCCCGTATTTTCCGGATACACGGAGGAGATAGTGGATGAAATCAGTATTTTTATATTATAAAATAGAGCTACCTATATTGGTAAAAATAAAAAAAGTGGGTGAAACAAACAAAGGTTTTGATTTTGTTTATGGATTTGTTGGTTAAGAAAGTTGATCAGTGGTTTACGCCTACTATGTAGCAGTCTTGATTTGAAAACCTTCAAGCAGTCGTGATTCGAAGGTACAGAGCCGACAGTGAGTGGTCTTACTGATTTGTAAAATATGTACGAAAGAATATAGAGCTAAAAAATTAAAACCTATTCCATAACACGTGGTCTACAAATACCTCCAAAACGGTTAGTGCCGCAACAGAGGCCTGTGAGTCACGATATGTCAGACTTGAAATATTAAAGATGAAACTATTGGCAGTGATCTGGAAAAAGCGATTGCCGAGTCAAAGCATAAAGCTTCGTACAGACAAGCGCGACGCGACAGCGCGGCGTGACACCGGCTATTGTTACCCCCGTGAAGTTTTCTTAGAAATTGTATTGTTCGAGTCGCGTCGCGCAGTCGCGTCGCGCTGGTTTGCACGAGCCTTAAGATGGAACTGGAAAAAGCTAAGAAGGAAAAGGAAGAAAGGGATCGTGCTCAGGCCATGCAGCTATCAGCCGAGTACATCAAGCTAACACAAGCACGGCAGCATCGAACTGAATATAAAGGTGCCTAATACCATCTTTGACTAGACCATCAACGTCGCGCCACACTGTGGATCTTAAAAAGGCTTTCGAAGAAATAGGAGCTTAAATTTTAAAGTGTCGGTTTTTTGCTTAAAATGGCTTGATTTTTCCAGATTAGGTGCATTTAAAAAAAAAACTGCACTGAATCTCGTTATATGACGTATGTCAGAAAATCATAAATAAATAGTTATACCACAGTGTGCAAGGATATAGCGATTATTCTCTCCGTTCCGGAGATTTATGCATTAGCTCCATACATTTTTTTTGCAAGATATATATAAGTTGCTAATTTTCCTACCTGATTGTATTCTTTGATATATTTATGCATAATAATGGTTAGAAGCCATTTTAAGCAAAAAACCGACACTTTAAAATTTAAGCTCCTATTTGTTCGAGTGCGCTACCACAGTGGCATGCTTGCAAACTGATTCCTCTATTCACTCTCTACTCCATGACCCGGGTATAACCAGGCATTACCGCCTGTATCCGATTCGAACCGGATTAAAAGTTTAATATACGCACGATCTTTGTGTACTTGCGTTTGTGCCATTTTAATGGGAGTTCTCTTATTATACATACTTACAATCAGTACGTGTGGGTAGGTATCGGCCATTGCTCGCATTGTCGGGTTTTTTAAACGTTTCATTCGGCTGTCGAAGTAGTTTTAAATTAATTAATTCGTTTATTTTAACGAGCTGTGCCTTGCTCTGTTTTCAATTATTTGGCATGAAAAGTATTCTTTTTATGTATTCATTTTCCGGGTACAGTACGCGGTCGTAAAGACGGCCCATCGAATTTAAAAACGTTCTAGTTTGTAGAGTCTTTTCTGTCACTCATACCAGCCTGTGTGCAGTAGTTTTAAAGGTCCATGTCTAATTTTGACGCCCGGCTTGTTATGTACTTAGTATCGAGCTATTATCTTTTTAGTTTGGCAAGGACCACAGCGCCACAACTTAGAAACTTGGCAGGCATATAATAATAACAACACATACTGTGATCACCATAATGCCAATTCTTATAATTAAAAACGTTCAAAATCTAGTCGCAATCGCAACATGCCGCTGTGTTGCGATTGCGAATCAATGTCAAAAATGTAGGTAAGTTTAATTGAAACAGAGATAAGAATGCAATCATTGTTAAAAGTACGGGAATTGACATTCTGATCACATTACCTATAGTTATATTAGCAGAGCGGATGATAGTTCTACCCATCCACTACTTATAAAGAATTCGCTATACTTGGTCACTTCTATCTTCAGATCCATCTCAATCTCAACTGAACCAAATAATATCCGTACCGTATGGGACTGTTACGTCCTCATCTCATCGTTTCGTGTGTGTGCTTGTGCTCGCATCTGACTGTCATATATATTTGACAGGTACCTAGTACTTCCCAGGACCAACTGTTTTTCGTATGAAGCTCTTCACCACATTTTTAGGTTTCACAGTTCATTATAAATCGACATTTGTAAATCCACCATGACTATGGAAGTCCCAATTATGTAATTGGCGAAATAAAATGAAAAGGTGCAATAAATTCATAGTGTGTAAAAGAGACGGAACATTGAACAGATGCCAGCGCCGCTTGGCAACTGTTCGGTTCAACTTGTTCTAGTGATGTGCGTTGAGAGTCTACAAGAGTAGAATTTGTGTCTACGAAAGTAGAGTACACTTTACTTAGGTTTTATAAAGTCCGATGTATAACTTAAAGAATAGGTAGCCCCGGTTTCTAAAACCCTAAATACAACTTTTTGAAAAGGGCTTCCAATCAAAAATGTTAGATTGCTTATGCCATAAATTACTAAAATCATAATGTTGTAATCAACTTCATTGCTGTGTCTCATGTAAATACATGAGAAATCTACTTTGCCCAATGAACCGCACATCACCGGTACCGTATTTGACTGTAAGAGCGATTTTCGTAGTGCAAGTGTTACTGATGTGCGGCTACGTGTCCAAAAAATAAAGACTGATTAAGAATAAAATCTGGGGGAGCCCTTTGCTCAGTAGTTGGACAATATGTAGGTTAATAAAAAATAAAAAGAATAAAATCGCAAAGTAATATCTAGAAACATAAAAATACACAAGTATAAGTAATTTCATTCCCTTACACCGAACGAAAGGTCTTTGTAAATATTAAAACGAGTAAGATTTTTCTTCCTTTTAAGTGAATTATATCCTGTACATGATTGTATCTTATATACAACAATAAAAACATCAAGATATCCAAGATAATGCATGAGAAAACCTCTATAATTATCTTAAAATGTAACTTAAATATTAGCTCTACTCATCTTGTCCCATCCCTAATTAGAGCCCCGTTGAGTTAGGGGAATGAAAATTGGCTATAATCTATGGAAATTATACAATAAAGTAACTAAATTTGGAACAGAGCGCTTGCCTATGGATTGTGCGATACAGATCTCAATGAGATACAATTTGCATCGAGTATACTGTGAGGGGTGAGCAGAGAACGACGTTGTTGTAAAGTTTATCTCTTTGTTAGTAATTGGATCTATTTGAAATGGACCCCATGTTTTTCTAAATTGCGCACGCTTGAATATGGTTGTGATTTAATAGTAGTGCGTGATTCGTTTCTTTGTGTATGAAAATTATAGGCACTTTATAATTATATGCCTTCAAGAATCCGTACTTAGTATACATGTTGCAGCATTACCACCTCTGCGGTTTAACCTATCACTTTAGTTTTTCTAGCTGGCCTTCAATTTCTTACTCATAATTTATCTGAACATGTTTTGAAAAATTTCTCAAGTTTTTATAGAAATAAGTCAGTCGTGGAACAATACGTATTGAAGCAAGTCATAGAATAAAGAAAATTGGTATATGGTGCGAAATCACAAGATAGTAAAACTATATCCCATCGTTTATTGAATTCTGTACTGCTGTTACAAATGGTGTGACATTCTTTCATCTTATTCTATGCTACAGTTCCTAACCCTTCTCTCAACATAAGCTTTAGTCTTTTCTCTGTTCTAAAACCTTTCTTATTTGTCTAACTAGTTGACGAGGGCTCTTTTGGCTTTCATCTTTGGGGTATTGGAATACCCATCAGGCGCTTTTTTATACCAGCCGCATAACGTAGAATGCGACACCGATGGGCTCGTTCCACTGTTTTGTCTGTGGTTTTATCCAGGAACTTTCGAGGGTTCAGTTTGCTGAACGACGTGTTACCTACCACCCACGGCACCCACCACCCACGGTGTGGGCGTGGCTCAGGATGCTATCTACCAGAACCGGCTTATTTAAAAATGTTACACTCGCGTCATGTAGCTATCACTACTCGTAGACTTTATGTATTTTTTAAAGAAACTAGTGTACTTATACCGGGATAAGTTATGTTCATCTTTATTAGATAATATTCTCGTGTTGCTTACTGTATTAGTGGATGCGAACCATAAAACCGAGCTAACCAAATACGTAACTATTTACTATCTAATGTTCCGTAAGTTTTCTTGTAAATCTCCTTTCATGACAAACGACCTATTCAGCGACTAATCCAACCATATTTTTTCTGGTATTTTATGTTTTTGATACGATGTTTTTTTTTTATAGAATTCTAAATTACTGCATTTTTATTTCATTACAACCTGATAGTAACTCAGTCTGTATGTCTATTTGTTGTTACCTTTTTATGCCTAAATCACGGAACCACTCATAAGAAAGAAAGGTAGCCTGGGACCTGAAACAGGACATAGGCCTCTTTTCGTCCAGGATATTTGTATTTTTTTATGAAATGCAAAATACACGCAGACAGAGTCGCGGGCATCAGCTAGCTAAGCTATAATTAGTGAGTATTTAGCAGTATCTAGATATCAGTGTAAATGTGGACACTAATGCTCCTAGATAGAATGCAAAAAAGGATTTTCCTTACCACATACTGTGAATTGGTAGCATAAAAGCCTACAAAATGATTTTGATATTTTATAAAGCACCATAAACATATTTTTTAATCAACTCTTTTAAAATACACGTAAAACGTCATAAAAGGCGTTATCTTTCCATCCTGGCATAGCTAATCCAATTACGGAAAAAAAATACGCTATGACTACCTATAAAAGTAAATCCTTCCAAAAAATAAAAATCTATCTAACGAAGTTAAAATAAAACCGAGTAGTTATAACACGAATCGCAACGTATCCATGAAACTGTCCACTCACATGAAAACGTTACTAAAAAGTAAAAACAAAACTAAAAAGTTTTTAATGCACGTTTTTCTAAACCATAGAGGTTTAACTGCAGTGAGCTTTACGTGCGCATAAAGTTGGATG
This sequence comes from Agrochola circellaris, assembly GCA_914767755.1. Classification (NCBI taxonomy): domain Eukaryota; kingdom Metazoa; phylum Arthropoda; class Insecta; order Lepidoptera; family Noctuidae; genus Agrochola; species Agrochola circellaris. The sequence goes on along the minus strand of OU611864.1, from coordinate 14,226,556 downwards.
GCACAACTGGCCCGATGACTGCCAAACCGATGGCAGATGTTAAAGCTGGGGTAGACGATCCAACATTAATATAATAATGTTCGTTTAATATAACACTCTATTTTACCATACCTATGTTGCAAAAGGCAGTGTTCGCTGATGTTTTAAATATTATGTCAATAACACATACAACAACATAACACCATGCTTGTATTCCCGAAGGCTTTGGTACATAACAGGTGTACCTACAGCATACCCATATTTCGCCAATTATGTTTTAGTCCCATGATATAGGGGCATGCTTATTGCCATCAACCGGGCTCCCATCCAGAGTTCGAGCTCCGGGATGTGTGTACAAAATGCTAAACTTTAATCTTTCTTTTATGAACTTTTGTGACTGACTGTAATAAAATATGTATTTTATAGGTAGTTATATAATAATAATAATTCCTTGGAGTAACTTGGGAATTAATGTATGAGATTCTTATCTTTTTAGAACAAAAGAATGGTGTACTTTGGGAATAACCCTCAATAAGTGCTTATAAAATAAATCAATCCTACAATTCTGAAGGCTGACTCCTAAAAAAGCTTATCAAAGGTATAAGCACCATCTAACTTTCCCTTTCTCAAACTAAAATGAACCTCACATAAGAGAGGGCTCTTAAACGAAAGTGGTTAGATAATGCGGACATAGAAGACGTTAAACAAGAAAATCGAATCCCAATAGAGTCTTATAAAAAGATACGATCGTAATCCCGTTCCGTTTTAGTAAACGATTAGAGCTACCAAAATAAATTTTATGGAATCTCTGAGTATCTAATAGAGATCGCCTCGACAAAATATTATGACTACCTAAACTTATATTGTTTTGTACGAAAAAAATCTGTATCGAATAAAAGCTCAATTGAAAATGCCGAATATGTCGAATAAAAACTCAGTAAATTCACTGAATGAACAACTGAATACGCATTCAAAAGAGTTCATGAAACATATACAGTTTATTTTTCAAATTAACGTATTTTGATGGAACAAAATAATAATATCGCAACTTCAAAGCATATTTTCGCTAATGAAGTGCTCGACGTTATTCGGAGAGACAGTTAATTGTGTTAATCTGAATATTCTTCAACATTTTCGACATTTTTTTTCAATTAGTAACGACTTTCCCCAGTTTCGCTTAGAAATTGTTTTTGGTATAAAGAATTTCGACAGGATAACTGTATTTTTACTGTCATAAATAAATAATTCGACGAGAAGTACTTTTAAATAAATGTTTTTAATCTACACAAAGAACTTCTTTAAATGATGTCTAAAGATAGATAGTAGGTACTATAGTTCATCTTTAAAAAAGTATATTCAACTGTACCTACAGTAACGGCAATACTTAATAATTTTATTGTAGAGAAAAATTTAATGCGTGGGTAAGTTTATAATGTGTTTTATAACGCAAATTTTCTTAATGTATAATAATTGATAAAAACTTAGACAAAAACTTGGTCCTTTGGGACGAGTTTAAGAAGTCGGTCAACGAAACTGGGCCATAGCAATTTGTATAGATATTATTAAAATTGGTGTTTGGCGTTGTTGCTTAAGTACTTTTGTATTTACGTGGCTTGCGTTCAAATTATTTTAAGAATTCGTAACTAAATTAAGAATATTTGCTATCCTCGTTCCTTTTGCATATTTTATAGAAATCACCACCAGCCATCTAATTCAACAGTGAACAATTATGACATGTATGACTAAACAAATATACAGAAAAACTGGAAATGTTCCGTTTAAAAAAAGGGACAATATTGATAACTAAATCAGTGCCCTTTATCAATTAAGGATTAATGAATGAAGTTCTTTACGAAGTTATTCGACAGTGTTGTTCGGTCCCTATTGAATAAAAACAACGAATTAATGTCCAACACAGTATTATATGCCACATGCACCGTGTGCAGGGTACCTAACGTTACAACCTACGTGCAGTTGACGTCGCGCGCCGTTGCGTGAACTGCGCGGCGATAAGATGGCGCTTTTGATACCACGATTATTATTATCTTTAGGATATTGACTTATTAAAATTAAATGTACATATATATAGTATATAGTATGTATATGTATATAGTATAAATATGATAATAAACTTACCAACTTTCTGACAGCGACAGGTGGTGGTTTACAAGACTTCGCTGTCAACTTTATAACTGAAAATAAACAGAAAAGATTGATTATACCTGATTTACAATAGTCTGATTATAAAGTAAACCGTAAAATGTGGTGTTAATTGTTGTGACTGGTTGACTGGGATAACAACAAGCAATTCGATGCCTAGTGAACATAAATGGATAACATTTTACGTAAAATGGCTGTGAATATTTACATACACAGCGTTATCTAGCTTGATAGTTCATTTCCTTAACATCAGTTTATGACTGAGTTAAACAATGTCTTTCCGTTCTAAATTCTAGATAAGAACAGAGACGGACACTCTTATCTGGAAAATAGAAAAACCTACAATGACACAGACCAGTGGGGTAATGGCGTAACACAAAAAATGGCAATCGATCGCAATGCCCACGGTCTTTGCGTTATTTACGTTGATGAGCAGACGAATTATTAAAACCTATGAAGCAATGGATGAGGAATTTGCTTCAAAACCCTTGGGTTGTGATGTAGCAGTAACTAAATAGTTTAGTCTGTGCCAAATAAAGACATTTTCTTTCTTTCTTTCTAAGTTGATATTTTCTGGGCACAATACCAATGTTAAACTTAACACTACGTTTTCAACGACATCAGCCTAGTCTATTCCCAAATATGTTAGAGTCGGCTTTCAGTTTAGGTAACTAGATGCAGCTGTATACCAGTATTTTCCCTATCTGACCTCCACAAGGATCTCCTCCTATTTTAAAGTTTTTTTTGTTTCATGCCAATAAACGCATTTTTTTTTCTTCATAACCCAGTTACTGGGAAGCACGATACTCCTTGGCGAGACCGGTTGTCAGACATTCGGGGGTTCTAAGTACCCGTAACAACTGTCAAAGATCTACGAATGACAGCCAGGCTGACGGTTTAACGTGCTTTCCTTTATTTTGAGAATTGTATTAAACTAAAGTGTTGCTTACCTGAAAACCCAATTAAACCTTGCATAAAATAGATGTGCAGTGGTGGCCCAATGGTAACGGCCGCGGCTTACGAGTAGGTCGTACGTTCAAACCCTGACAGGCGCTTTACTTTGTGAACATTATTTCATCACCACTGCTCTAAAAACGGTGAAGGAAAACATTGTGAGGAAACCGGCATGACCTACAACCAAAAATTCGAAGACATGATATTTACCAACCGCATAGGGCCCGCATGGTGGATTACGGCCCGCTCCCGCTCCCAGGGAGGACACCTGTATCCCAGCAGTGGGAACGTTATAGGCTGATTATGGTAAACTAGAAATATAATCCTTGACTATTCCCGGAACACCTTATGAAATCGTAAAAGGAAAATCAATTTCACCATGAGCCAAACGATAGCATTGTTCTCACCCCTGCGTTTCATGTTACAGCGAGGAAAAGAAACTTCCCTTTCTAACATAAGTACAAGTATATCTCTACAGTTTGTGTAAAAACTGGGCAGTGTGCCAGTGAATTTTACAATAGATATTATTATGTATCTGAACATTTGAAGATAGATACAGAAGTTCTATCCTACGCGATGAAAAACAAAGACAAAATGCAATTGCATCAAAAGAGTAGATTCATAAAAATCTAATCCTATTTGGCGTCACTGCTATACTCTACTGAATACGGCCTAACCTTTGAAGTAAAATTAAGTAGAAAGCAAAAATGGACTCTAGGCTTACAAAAACAGTTTTTTTCAGATTTTATTCAAATTTCGTGATTTTACTGCTATTTTGGGTAGTAATTTTTTTTTATACAACTAAGTATTTCATATTCATGTGTCTTTAAAAGTTGCCCTTCTGTTACGCGTGGCTCTGCCGCGGTGCCAATTATTGAATATAATTGAGAAATTATTATTTAATGGTTTTTGTCGTAATGACTACGATAATGACGCGGTTTTAATATAACAAGCATCGTCTGGCATGTTTTAAAATAAAAAATTTCGTTAAAAACGGGGTTTTATAGTTTTTGGTCTCGATTCAATCCTTCACTATAATAGTCTAGCCTTATTTACATTAAAGCCCTAACTTTTCAGTTTGGTGTTTAAAGCTTTGTTCAGACTAGCGCGACGCGACAGCGCGACGCGACACCGGTTATTGTTATACCGTGAAGTTTTCTTAGAAATTGCATTGTTCGAGTCGCGTCGCGGCGTCGCGTCGCGCTGGTCTGCACGAGCCTTAATGGTTCTGATAAATGATTATGTATAAAAACTAATTACCTAGAGCTAAATGTTAATTTAGATCTAGGTAATTAGTTTTTATTTCTTAAATTGATATGTATCCAAGGCAATTCTCTGGCTTCAAAAATCAAAACAAAAACTTTTTTTTGTATTATTATGTATATTGTAAAGAAAAATGGAGAGTAACATTTTAGCGGCCCAAAGTGATAGCGATATGCGATATCCAAAAATTGGAAAAAAGCCGCGTGAATTTATGCTTTTAATATTCCTTTGTGCGAGCAACAGAGCAACGAGCGGTAACAGAGAGCAATATAGTTGGTAGTTCACGTCAAGTGGTGGCAGCACCTGTCTATGAAGGTAACTGAGCACACCACATACTAGCTCTGTCTATTTTTCAGCCATCCAATCAAATGTTAGTCTACAGAATATAATTATCAGTAATATATGAGTTTTGAATGTCGCTTGTCAAAATCCTTGTATTAATCAATCAATTCTGCGTTTTAATTTGAACCTATAAGTTATTTATAGAGAAATAAATAAAAAAATCGGGGTATAAAGGTCAACGACCTAATAGGAAATAATAAAATGACCACCATCTCTACAGACACCTGCAAAACAAGAGAGTTTTCAAAGTTTAAAGGCTCATGCAGACAAGCGCGACGCGACGGCGCGTCGCGACTCGAACAATACAATTTCTAAGAAAACTTCATGGTATAACAATAGCCGGTGTCGTGTCGCGCTGTTGTGTCTCGCTTGTCTGCACGAAGCTTTATCAAGCTCAAGCACACAACTTTAAAATAGCCATGAGCCTGTAATTTCACCAACACTCATAGGTGAATACAGCAATGTTAGTGATATTGCCAAAACCCGCCCGTCAGCACTTTCTAGCGCTTTAGCTGGGAAGAAAAAATGGCGTAACAAACTCCTCAGCAGCACAGCTGTCTGTTTAACGCTAAACGTAGATATTTAACACATCATTCTGTGTCTGTCATCTTCAAACAATTGACGGAAACAGAACTACTCGTAAATAAGATTAACGCTAAACGTATTTAAAACATAATTGTGACAGTCATCTTCAAATGTTTGACAGAAACAGCTTTTAAATTCAACGTGTTTAGTGATTTGTGTCACAAGTGGGCCTTAAAGGCAGAAATAGATACCTACTTATCATGTTTTGTTTTTTGTTGAACCTATATTGTCCCACTGCTGGGTAAACGCTGCCCCAAGTCCTACCAACTATTTTACCGAGCCAACTCGAACCAGCCCTCGCGGTATGCTTCCAGCTACCTAATTACGCAACACATTTTCGTAATTGATTACGACTAATCTTTTTCATTTTAACAGTTCAACAACATTCATTGCGTTATTTACGTTGTAGAGCAGATTTTTTTTTCGAACACATAAAGCAATGGATTAGCAAACTGTTTCAAAACGATTCAGATTCTGATTGATCGTGAATACGACCATTAGGGTACTGGTTAGTATCCAGTTCATGGCAATAAGCTTATTCAAAACTAATTGTTTATGCGTATACTAGCACTTCGCCCGTGACTTCGTTCGCGTCGTATGTATTGTGTCTATCTTGTCCTAACTTTTGTTTTAAATGATGGTTACTTGTGAATTAAAATAATATATACGTGAATAACAACTTGTACCTAATTAATTAATAAAAATAACAAAATTATGTTCCTAATAACTAAACTAAAACTATTCACAAACTAACATTATGGCGACGAAAAATTCTTCCATATCGCTGTCGACTGGTAATGTACCCCAAAGACTGACGGCATTGCCACGTTGTATGGCAATTCATAGCCTCTGGCCAAGGTAAAAGCCAGCCCTTGGGTCACGGGTAGTGTCAACCAACCGTTTCGAGATTTCATTAAAGAGATGATGATTACTGAATATATCTCCCGGGACTAATATATCCACTAGTAATTAGGTACTACACTATATTTCCCAACAATTAATTTTCGAGATACGATACGACTAAAACGGAAATCAAATTAGTACTGTAAAGTTCGCACTAGAACAGCGGTGAATATAATTTTGAATGTGTCGCTGGAGCGCTTAATTATCGCGCTGTCGATAACAGACGCATTATTCATAGGTCTAATTATATCTGGCTGTGTGTTCTACATACATAATACAGAGGTGTAAAGTTAATAAGAAATTAGTAGCGTATTATGTTCTATATCGGTTAATAATGGAACTGCCATTATTAACCGAAATAGGACATAATACGCTACATTATTACATATACATATACTTATGCCTGCTTCGTTGGTCAAGCGCCACTGCTGACCATGAGATCCTGGGTTCGATAACCAGTTCGGCAAAGTGTTATTGGGTTTTTCCGTCAGGGATTTCTCAGTAGCAGCCCGGAGTTTGGATTTGTGCCCGGGTGATGGAATTATGCTCGCTCCCTATTATATGCGACTAAACCGAAATGTTGGTGTACTAGTTAGGTAATCCTTTGCCTTCAGGGATAACAGTCGTGGTATTATGTACATTATGTTGATGTAGCTAGTTTAATAGCAGTCTTTGTTAATTAGCTCACCCGAGAAAGTTTCACTAAGCAGTGCTGTGTCGGTACCAGTTCGCAGGGTGTCGGAGCACATGGGACACGTCTGCTTTGTCTCTAGAATATTAGCGCATCTGCTTAGCCTCTGCAGGTGACCAAAGTCGACGATGACAATTTAAATAACCAATCATATGAGCTGCCTGGTCAGTTGCCATCCAATAACACCTACATATAAAAAGGCAACATTGACCGTATTTTTCCTGTTGGTTTGGCAAGAAGAAAGGTACTTTACTGATAGGAAGTATGTAAGTACCGCCGTTTAAACTATACGCATCAGAAACGCCAGCGAATATTCAGATAAAGCTTCGTGCAGACCAGCGCGACGCGACATCGGTTATTGTTATACCGTCAAGTTTTCTTAGAAATTGTATTGTTCGTGTCGCGGCGCGGCGTCGCGTCGCGCTGGTCTGTACGAGCTTTAACTCGTCCACTTTAGAGATAAAGTTAAAACGTCAAAGTCAAATAATTTATTTCAAGTCGGCCATTAAAATGTACTTAAGTATAAACGTCGTATAAGATTGATTCTAGGTGAGTCTAGTGGTTACAAGATTGATTCCAAAGGTACTTTCGTACGAAAAAGAACAGGCAAGAAACTCCGTAGTTACTCTTTTAAAATGTTTTACAATATTTTGTATACTTCATTATTCATATAATACAGGCGGATGCTCCGAATTCCACGGACAGCCAAACGCACAAATGTGACGGTCCTTTCTAAACTCGACATCAAGACACGATTTTCTACAGTTTGCCTACAGCGTACTTTGACCTATTTCGGCGAAATAATAATGCGAAGGAGAGATAGCCTTGAAAAGCTGGTCATTGTTGACAGTACCGAAGGAAAGAAAGCACGAGGCCGGTCGACAACACGATGGTCCGATGGTCCGACCAAGTTAAAGAAGCTACGTCCTCACATTTCAGCAGGTGGTGATGGCAACCTTGGGCCGGAGTCGATGAAGGCAGATTGTCCGCTTAAATGGGTCCTGTGACCATGATCTTCAGTAATGACGAAATGATTGAAGAAGAGAAGAGACATTATTGAAAGATCTCATGTACCTGTAAGTTCTTGAAGGACTTTATCCTTAAATATATTGTATTTTTTTAAATTATCAACCTCATAATACCCACTTTCAGCCAGATAGTGTTCTCCATGTAATAATTAGGACCTCACAAAGTCATAGTAACGTTATTTCATCTCAGTACAAAGGCTATTGGGTACAGTAGCTCATACAAGTTCGCCGAGAACACAATGGGCGTACAATGAGTGTCGTCACTGCGGGAGCGGCTGTACTTCCTGTGACGACACTGCTAATGGTGATGATAGATGTGTGTTTTTAATTTTATTTAATTTCAGATTATATCTCGACACTTTATAAACTAGATACCGGCAGAAGACGGGTCAGACTTGGTTGTTTGTGAGCTAGCTACGGCTTCTGTTTACCCCTTAGAAGCGTAATGTCGGCATTGTATCAAGAATGTTTCTAGAGCAGGCCGGTATCTACAAAGAAGTGTGAATTGACACCCACGCCTACTAGGTACCGCCTAACTTCTTAATTAACCTAACCTAATGACGAAAATGCTAGTTGTTTTAATTAGTTTGCTAAAAGTTCACACGAGAACGTCAAGCAGTTTTGCTGATATAAACGAGTGGTTTGGTGATTTATCTAGCTTACATACATATTATTAATATACATTGGTGTCTCTTTTCGTGTCTGTATCAATACAATGGATTTTGATGCCGTTTTGACCATAATTTAGATCATTTATTCCAAATAGTTTATGACGTTAATATTTAACATAGAGATGGCTTTAGCATATGGATTAAGATAGAGATGGCTCTTGTAACACACGTATATCACCTAGCACAGGAGTCAGGGACTTCACACTATTTTGTAACCACTTTCTTGTGTAATAAAGATTATTATTATGAAAGAGATGCAACATCGAAATTCGACGTTTTGACATTTCGCCACATTAGTGGGTTGCACCCAAAACAAAGGCAGGTCACTAGTTATGTTATTACAATTAATAACAAAACATCACACCTGTAGTCCCGGCGGACAGAGTAGGCCGAGGTGTATAGATATTACCTACAGCCACAAATCAACAGGCATGTTTAAGTCCCACGTAAATAAGCCTCTCATAATTTTGGTCACGGTGGCCAATTTTAACGAAGATAAGCCAGGTACGTAGGACACACGTATACAGGTGCACTCTCTCTGTTCCTTAACTCTCATAGTCCGATGGAACGGCAATTCGGAACGATCGGGGAGGGGGAGAGAGAGAGAGAGATATATCAGGGGAAGGACTAGCGGCTTTTACGTGCTTAGCGAGGCACGGTATCAGAACACCAACTTCCAAAATCTTAGCTGCTACTGAAGAATTTCCGACCTGGGAATCTAAACAAGGACCCCACGCTCAGCAGTCGCGCTTGCGACCACCAGACCAACGGGGCAGTTATTAAGTCTTATGTTGTAACACGGAGCGACCCTTTTGCCCGTTACCAGGCATAAAACCCCCTAATAAAAAATACAATCCCCAAATAAAAGTTATTCAAATTGAATAAGCCCTAGGTTTTCTTTGACATAATATCACTCTTCACAAACAGGTAGGCATGTAAAGATGTCTTCTCTTATAAATATTTCACACCACAACTCTTATTGAATCATTGACAAGTACGTACTAAAAATATGATTCATATATCTAAACGAAACTAGAACATACCGCGGTTTTACCTATTCTCACATGGAAATATTATGAAAGATCATAGTAGAGATCTTACTATTGGGCGGGCTCAAACTACGAAACTGAAGATCGATGGCAGAATCGTATCCACCAAACCTGAACTGAACGAGAGAGATCTAGATGTTCTATTGACAGTATTGTACACGTCAACCAATAACCCCGTTGCGAACTGGCAAACGACCCAAGAGCTAGATTGAGCCGACACTACATCGAAGTCATCCTGGACGTCAGCTTGTACGATATTAGGATGGCTCTGAAGCAGCTTAAAAACAATAAGGCGCCGGTGATGATGGAATTACGGACTGAACTCCTGAAGGCCGGTGGAAAACCGGTTCTTCAGGCCCTTTAGAAGCTGTTTGATTCCGACATAACACAAGAACGTTTTCAAATGCTAAACTTTACTGTTATCATTAAAAAATTCTATCATTATTTAAATTGCGGGTATACTTACGTAATTTCATTCTGCACATTTCACTTTTCACAACACCAATAATTCGCTTATTTATCATTACATCTGCTCGACGTCCGTATGTCACTGCAGGGATCCACCAGAATATCAGCGTCAGGTATATTTGCCTGACACATGCTGAGTTGGACTCCCATTTGGTGCAACTTTGAGACGCACACCGCACTTTGTATGTTTCACAATTTTAAAGAGTGTTAGCCAATAGTCATCACAATGTCTTTATTTAATTTTTTTGTATATTGGCACCTTATATTCATGTATTTAGTTATTATTTAATCGTGTTTTTTATTTTATGCTGTCTTTTGTGTGCACCAAATAAACGATTTATCTATCTATCTATCTACATACTTGAGGATGCTCTTTTTAAAAAGGACACTAATGTTCTACTGAAGAATTGTAGGCCCATTTAATCAATCAATCAATCAAATAATTTTATTTTCAGATCATAGAATCCAATTTGTTAGTAATTAAATACACATCATAAACACTAGTGTAAGTGCATTATAATATTTGGATTGGTCATAATTACTAGTAATGTCAAAACAATCAATAATAATGTCTAAATCACAAATAAGACAGTAACCAAATATGCATTCTAATTAAAAATTACTTCAAGGCACGATGTGAAGGTAATACCTGTGTCCTGGTCCAGGGCCTGAGTATTAGACCTTCCACCCTATCGGCCACAGCGATTAATTCTGTTTTTTGTTGTGATTTAATTTCTGAGCTTACAGACTGACGGACATATAAATTCCTCCACAATAACCATCAATATTATTAGCCCACGTATACATATGTACACAAAATATTAGCACATGTTTACTTGAAGATCACGTCCTTATGTATCATTGAACAAATATCTTAATTTATGCCTGTTCAAAGTTAGGACTGCGGTTAGGACGGTCAATGTTGATTTAGTGAATCATAAAAACTTAACATCACGCCTGTATTTCCGCTAAGGGCTAGGCAGAGGTGTACTTGTAATACACCGACATTTCGCCATTTAATGAATCAGTACCTACGAGTATAATAATAATAATTACGGTTGATGACTAGTGATGTGATAATTACTTTGAAAGAGAATTGATTTTAGTCTTCGGTATAATAATACCTACCTGTACCACATTTTACTAACAATATAATCGTTTTGTCTAATGGTTGGCCTGAACGTAAAAATAATGTCGTATTCACTCACCTACTTCTGTAGTTATAATTATACACTTTACGAATTATTTATTTAGTGAGTCAGTTGTCTGTGGTTGAACAATAAGTTTCAATGACAATTGATTTTTGTCGTAATTATAACTATAACTTTACCTTTTTATTAATAATTGCTTTTAGTTTTCAAGTTGACCAAATGGTAAAAATAATGTCATAATTTTACCACTACTTTTAAAATGTGTCACCGTTAAATAACTTTAATTTTACAAAATTTCCCGTCAAAGAACCTAAGTGGGAGTTTTTTTTTTTTTTTGGCAGATAATATTTTATCCAGACACAATAATATCCCGCATAATAGAGCCGTCAACATGACAATTTGCGCCGGAAGTAGTAATTATGTGTACCCAATCACAGACAACCCCACATTTGACCTCATATTGTAAATACACCCTCATTATAACGGGGGTGTGCCCCTGCTCCCCTGTGCCCCTCGAGGAAGCGATGCAATGCCGGAGATGCCATAAAGATTAGGATGAGGGTAGTCAGCTAATTAAGATCGAAGTTTTATGTGCAATTCCGGGATCTGGAATGTTGATTTCGTATTGTTTTGATGAAATATTGATCGAGGAAGAATGCGAGGATATATTTTATCCGATTCTGGTTTAAAATTACAGTATAACGCAGTAAACACTTTGTACGGGTGTTTTAAATTGGTGTGGGTGTTTTAAACATATTTACCGTATAAGTCTCGATCTCGTGGGAATATCGAGATAAAAAGTATATGTCGTAACCCAGGTTAAGATCTACCCATGTGCCAAATTTCATCTAAATGCGTTCAGCTGTTTTAGCGTGAAAGCGTAACAAACCAACATTTAAAAAAATCAAATCTTTTATCTTTATATTATTCGTTTAGATTTAGATATTTTAAAAATATTTGACTTCTGGACGGACGGACGGACGTACAGACAGACATGACGAAATTATAAGGGTTCCGGCCATTTGGCTACGAAACCCAAAAAATCGGTTTGACCTATAAAAATACCGTGATTACAAACAAAGGCACTTAAAAAAAATTGTAAGGTACAGGTCTGTGCTACGTAAAAAGAAGCATGGTCTAGAGGCTATTTAAGTCTGGAATCAAAATTTAGTTCAACACACTGGGATTGTGTTGCTGTTGCACCACTTTCTCCAGCTCAAATAGGTACTTATAGGAAGTGGTGCAGGGTGAGCGTTGGGGACTATTTATTTTTAGTTACCTCCTGAATTAGACATTAAAAAAATGCTGATACTCGTTCCAATAAAATAAAAAAAGGAATTTCGACGAGCTGACTCTGATTTCTTGTACCTATCATTGAAAACTTATTATTTTACCGTAAAGAAAATCATTGTACCTTTGGCAACTAACTTTGAAATTACCAGCATGCGGGTGATCTAATAGTTCCCCTAATGGTATGTGCTGTGTCCCCTCAGCAGGACAAACAAAACTGCCATTTAAATTGCAAAAACGTATCTTTTTATCAATGAATGTAATAACACTAAAATCTGCGAATCCATTGTATTTCCAAACAGGGCCCAATCTCGAGCGCAATAAAAAGTGGTTAACAAGCAGTTTTACTGCGCAGTGCCCGCACAGAATAGTGCTGCCCGAACAGAATAGTAGTGCCCGGTTCGTTGTGCGCGTAAATCAGACCGGATTGTTTATTGGAAAACAACTATTGTGTGCTTATACTATTGCATTGTGGATGGGTAGCTTTAAATGGTTAGTGTCTTTTTAGATAAAGCTGTAAAAATCCTTTTGAGTTTCGCGTTCGAATGAGGGCTACAAAAATTTACGAAAAATAAGGAAATAGATGGATACCTAGAAAGAGGGAAACGATAAATGGATCGTGTGAAAGAAGACAACAACAAATAAATTGGGATAACGGTAGGAGGATGATGATGTCGGTACGAAACTGGCTTTGAATGGTCAGCAGAAATGAAAGATCCCTCCAATCAAGTGAATACTTTACGAGTAAAGAAGTGCCCTTCTGTTTGCTATCTAACAGCGATCAGTAATGACCAATCAGTCTACTTCATTTGGTGATTGTGGAAATTGTTTCTTTGACTGTTCATTATCAGTAACTGTTATCACTAATCCGTTTATAATTATCAAACAGGATAATTTAGAACATTTCCTTAAATATTATTTTGAAAAGCAGTGTTAGGTTAAGGTTAAGTTAGGTTTCCAAATTATATCCTTTGTGATATAATTTATAAAGAAAATAATAAATAGGAAGTTGCTCCTGATATATTGTACCACTGTAGAATTAAATGAAGTATACTTAATTCCGTGCCGTTGTGTTGAAAACAAAAGCACTGGAAGTAGATATGAAGTGATTTACTAAAACACTGGAACGCTACGGTTTCCAGCTACAGACACTGTGTATACTATTCAATTTGAGGAAGAGGAGTAACAAAATAAATGAGAAACAAAGTAGGTTCGGTCTGAACAAAACTGACAACGCGATGGATGGAAATGGAAGCTGGATCAAGAGAGGGGTTGGATACTGAGGACGGCTGATGGAGATGTATGGATGAAGAAGACATGCTGCGTCGACTTCGAATTAAGTAGTATATGGCCAAGAGGACGATAAGATATTAATTTGTGTTCATATTTCTTCTGTTGTTAATGTTGGTCGTAAACTAATTAATTCACTGAAGAGGTGATCGTTTCAAAGTCTTTATAGTACCGTTATACTCTCGAGGTTCTCGTCAATCATAGACCCCGGATGTCAAAAGAATAAATACATCATACTTACTAACCTAACTGTACTAGACAATGGTTTACAGTTAAAAGTCCACCCACACACGTGGGGCAAACTGTTCCATTCATTGGAGGTCAACAGTAGCTACTAAAATATTCGCAACGATATATCGTGAGAAAGATATAAATAGTTACACAAAGATTACGACAAGTAAATGGACCCAGAAATATCACAGTTATAATTACACTGAGTTTAGTACTTCTGTGTTCAACTGTCAAGTATTTTCGCTGGCAGTGGGTGTCGCCCAGAACTGTTTGTCACTTTTATTGCTGGTGTTTATCTCTTAAATTAGTTCTGCCTTCGCTGATTATGTTCAACTTTTTAATTAATCACGTTTTTCCCCCTATCTCGCACTTTTTGATCATTTTAATGTTGTTTGTAGTTGTAAAGTTTGTCAAGAGAAATATATTTTTTGAAAATATTGTTGAAATGTGAAATAATTTTCGTTGGATTATCCATTAAAACCGAGACAATACGACGACGAGGTTATTGTCAGCTCCGCTATCAAACTATACGTGTATTTTGTTTATTTCTTAAAATTGCTGTCTGTATAATCTTTGAGAAGTTAACCGTCAACCTTTGATTAAGGTTAATGAAATATAGTTCAGAGCACTACTTACAAACTTATCGAGGCAGTTGGGACTAGCAACTTATCGTAAAAGAGCTTTTTCTAAATTTAGAAAAGTATAGATTACAGCCCCGTTTTCATTCCCTCAGGAAACAAGAAATCAATCATTTTCCACCTTCAGCAAGATATTGTAGGAACAATATTTTTCATTAAACTTTTATGAAAAGAAACACAAAGGATAAGCCATTGACAATCGTAACCCACCGCCATTTTCATTATCGTCGTAAAAGATAAACGTCACCAAACAAAGAAATTCGGAAGGAAATCGTCGCTTTAAAAAATTTAAACCTCTCTCACAAAGATTGTATCCAAGCCATCCCGTTGACATTACACTTCTAATAAAATATCGTCGACAAAATCCTAATAGAACCATAAAAGGGGAAGACGAATCGTGTCTATGGTCGTTTCGCGCCAATTCTCGTCAAGATGGCCGCGGAACAAAATGGTGGATGAGCGCTTTCTTTTTAGATGTTTTTGGTGTTAGATGATGATGTCTACGCTATTTGGTGTTAGATTGAAGAACTTTATAGGACTAGGTTAAGTATTATTGCTAAAAGAGTTTTGGCAGCCAATTTCAGTTTGAAGCCAGAAGAAAACCGTACTGGGTAGTCAGAACGACCAAGTCTGAAAACTGTTTTATTCTAAGGAAAATCCGACTGTATTTTATTAATCATTCGTCGGTGGATTTCATAGCTCAAAACGTTGATATTATTGAGTCGAACTTAAACTTAGACAGCAAGTCGACCCCAACCTTGTATGAAAAAGGCTAGGATAGGAAGACTTTTCCGATAAAATTATCTAAAGTACCACTTGTCCAATATTAATATAACTTCGCAAACAACATTATATTATTAGTTTGACAATGCCCACTTATTTTATTTGGGCAACTCAATGGCTGACGGGGGCTATTGCCATTCGAGTTCCATTCAATTTGGGTTCAATGGCGACCTCACTCGGGAAGATTGTCGATGATACGTCACTGGTTGACGTTGGTTTACATGGAGTTGACCCGAGACGATAGAAATGTATGGAGGGATGTGAAAAATGTAATTTGGTTATATATTTCTTATTTTGATGTCAACATTTATATAGCAAGAAAATGAAATAAAGAAATCAAAGACCAGATAGGAACGACATATATTGATCATTAACAAGAATTTAATTACAATGATTATTTAATGAGCATAGCTAACGTCTTATTCTTAAAAATTGTTTAGAAAAAAAATCGTGAGAACGTCCATTATTTTATGATTAACTCCTGACACTAGTAGGTAATAAACGAAGAATGAGCAGCGCCACGACATTAGCATCAGAATATGGATTCGATGCATTGCATCGCAAATGCATACCAAGTTGACTCACAGACCGCAATTTCAATAATAACCCATAAAAAGTAAGCACAGAAGATCTAGTTGGAACATTTTTAGCCACACTTATACAAGGGTTATAAGAAAATAAAAATAAACATAAATCTAGAATTTAAGAAAGAATAGAAAATGTTAATCGAAATTGGTAGTAAGCGGTGATAGCCTAGTGGCGTGACCATCAGACTGCCAAGTCATAGGTCTCGAGTTCGATCCCAAGGCACGCACCTCTGACTTTTTGGATTCATGTGCGTATTGTATAATTATCACTTGCTTCAAAAACGGTGAAGGAAAACAGCCAGGCAGAGGCCGATGGGTGGCTTTAATACTCTGACACCAGGTTAGTCACTAACCACACGAAAAGAAGATCGGAATTGGTGGTAAAAGATTAATATAGTAGGTAAATGTGCATCGGCTGGAAAGACTACCTACATTATTATATCTCGATAATGCGACACACGTTAAGTTGAAGTCGTCTGGTGAAGCTTCTTTACTTACCTATTCAGAGGTAGGTTTCTGTTCCTATAACGATCATAAGCGCCGTATTATTACGCTTCCTTATCCAGTACAGATAACTATCATGTGACGGTGTGTTTATTAGTCAGCCCTATTAACCTTTTCTCTATGACTTCAAATACTTTGGATTTTCCGCTGCTAAATTTTCTTTTATCTGACTCATTTACAAATACACCTCATAACACCGCACAAAAATCGGTCCAAAATTTCTTAAAGGTTAGCCTTGTTGTCAGAACGACCTTTATAAAAATAGCTAATATTATTAGTAGAAAGATTGGCCTGATAAGAACGTAACCAGCACTGTACCTTTCTTAGATACGCACTCACACTGTAAAATCCGAAAGTAGAAAAGTGACAGAGTGTTAACAAAAAGTTAAACGATGGTGAAATACAGCGTTGTCAACCAAAATAAACCACTACTACCAGTACTTTAGAGTGAAACTCAGCTAGAAAAGCCACCTTACATAAGAATTCATCTGAATCGCGATCTGAATCAATAAATGCTCATCAAGCACAATACAAATAGGCACGATTTCATCAACACCTTTTTTCGCCCTCTCGGCCTCTGACACACGATGTATCACAACTGACAGTTTAATGAAGAACATTCTATAATAATACGTAATTTATTAGCCAATGACGTAATCATTATCTTTATATTAGGTACTCTTACGTCACTGTGCAAACATTTTCATTTTTTTTTATAAACCTGTTTGTAAAAACTATTGGAGATTGTTGTGTTGAGGTGGATCTTTGCATATCGATGATGTCAATTATTATTAAAAAAAATTGTAACTTGATTGATCATTTTTATACGCAACCAGTAAAAAACATTAAATTGTCGAATTTAACGTGTATTTGCATTCTATGGGAAGTGCCTCGATAGTCCCGAGGTCGCAAGCGCGACGTCTGAGCGTCGGGTGCTGGGTTTGACCCCAGACCGAGATAAGCGTTAGGTAGGATGAGCTTTTTTAATTCCTTCAGTAAGAGAGCTCGAGCTCTCTACATTTCACTAGTAATGCTACTAATGCAGATTTCGAAGTCTTCATTAGAGAATTTCTAGCGAAAAATGTGGATGAACTATACGTGCAGTTCTGCTTATCGCTTCGAAAAATACAAGCTGGATGTTAAGGGTTTTAATTTCAAGCACACCAACCAAATCCATGTAAACGGTTCTTAACTGAACGATAAATTATAATACGTCACTAGTGGGTTTCTGCTAAGTCTGACGTCTCCCTTTCAACGTCGAAAATTTCCTTCCAACACTTTCTGTTATTTCACATACATTGCTGTTTCTGCACGAGGTATATAAAAGAGGTTGTATGTTAGGCAGCAATGTATGAAAAAGACAACGATTGCGTCATTTCATCTCGGTTGTCATGTTAGGCTATCTTTTTACGGCCAAATGCTCGAAAAGTTAATTTTATCTCCGCGTCTATTGTTGCCCTGTTGTTTACTACTAGTAATATATTGAGATTACGGGTCTGTCCTTGATGAGTTAAGAATGGAGGGCTTATTAATTTATTTTTTATCGAGCTATGATGCTTGTGCGCCCCGCTACCACCCCACACCCCACTATTTTTATACCGAAATAAGCTATTCTAATAAAGCTCGTGCTGACACAAGAATAAAAGATATTGGCTATATGCTAGCGAACAAGCCGACGGGTCATATGGTTTCAAATGTTTACGATTATAAGGACAAAGGGGGTTGTGCCGATGCGTCGCCAACTTTACGCATAAACTTGCAACGCTTTATGTGGTAGACATTACACATGGATTTCTTTCAAACTGAAACAAAATCTAGGAAGAAGAAATTTATCACAAAGTACAGTTATTGCAATGGAAAAAGGTAGACTTAAGTAATCTAAAAGTTACACTTGCTTTAAAATAGCGCGTGACGTTAGCACTCCATTCCTTCTTACTCCGTGTTTCTCTCAAAGAAAAGAAGTAATGAAGTTGTGTGATCACGTCTCTTGGTTTATTTTCATTTATCTTTTTGTTTTTCTTTTGAAGATGAGTAGTAACGAGATTGTGTTGTTATCCTTGAAGAGATAAGCCTTAGACCTCGTGTAGAGGTTTACGTGAAGATGACAATGTTATATTACATTGATTAAAATGTTTCTGTGCTAAAACATTTTGCTGGATGACGTTAAAACAGGGCTTGAACAAAGTATATGTGATAACAACAAATATAAATAGACTTACATGATGCATGTATTCTACTAAAGGGTTGGCAGAGGTGTCGTAGGACGGTAGGTCGTACGTCAGTGGTAACGTAACCAGTATATTAATCTGAGCTCTTATTCTATTGAAAGTATGTACTACGTTAGGCCAGCTCAAGGTCAAGGAGTTATCACTGACTTGCGGCCGACTGTACCTGCTTACAAACTTATTTCGCCAGTGATGATTAAGTGAGCACACAAATAATGTAATCCCACAATTACCAGCCCGTTCCGGAGTTTCGTTTTGGAATGGGCAACTAGCTTCAACTTCCTGAGTAACTGACCGAATCTTTGAATCCAAAAGTCCCTGTAATTGGTTTAATAATTGAAGTAAATGCTTTGAGTTTAAGTTTCCTAATGCAAAATCCCAAAAAGACTTCCTCGACCCAGGGTTCGAACCCAGGACCTCCCAGGCCCCACGATCACTAAGCCAAAAATACGATCAAAAAGTTAAAAACAAAACCGTTTAAAAAGTAATAAAATGCATGAAATAATTAACTGCCAATAAATTACCGTAATGAGCTACGTTTTCATGAGAATAAACTCAAAAGATAATTAGCCAGTGGAGGTCAGGCGGATATAATGTTAATTAGGGGGCTTACGGACCTCCTAGATTACACAGTCATTTGAAAACGTTTTCATTTCAATAATAAAATCATTAATATTTCAGAGAGTGAAGTTTAAATTACAGCTTCATAATTTTTCGGCTGGTTTCCTAAAGTCAATTAATAAAACGTTATTTTAATCAATGGCAACAATTTTAAACTCATTTAAATAGCGGATCCATTTTACTTTAATTATGTTTCTAAATAATTGGTCCGTAAAATCTCTCTTTCCGATGTTTTCAACAAATAAAGAATCTGAATAACTATATTAAGTAATATAAGCTATCGTCTACGACTACATTGCATCAGCACTGCTCTCAAAAGGGTGAAGTAAAACATCGTGAGGAAACCGGCATGTCCTAGAACCAAAAATTCAAGGATATGTCACATCTACCAACCCGCACTGGGCCTGCATGGTAGATTACGGCCCGCTCTCAGAGAGGAGGCCTGGGGGCTTACCACCACCTCTAAAGCAGTATTATTTTAATATTACTTTATTGTAGGATGCATCTCTTTCCCCCACCGAAGTAAAATAAAAATAATACTGCTTTAGAGGTGGTTGTAGGCCCTTAGTGTCCCAGCAGTGGGAACATTATAGACTGATTATGCAGATAACTTTTATCTGAAGTATGAATATTACAGTTAGACATCTATACATAAGCTGTCAAACCACCATCATTATTCATTCTACAGATTAAAGTTATCTAGTGGTTAGAAAACCGACCTTTAAGACGCAGATATATGCCAGAGACGAGTGGTTAGCTTGCGTGTTCTGTACTGAGCTCACGGAACGCGTCGTATGTCCAACCAGTAATAGGACTAGCCCATCGCGGAATGCTGAATTAGACGCATTATTACTTTATTATAACATAAAAAATATAAATATATATAAAACAAAAGGTATTTTAATAAAACACGTACCTATACCCAAAATATCAATAATTAAATTATCTTTGAAATGTTGAAGGTTTCAGAAAAATACTCTTGATAGATTTTACGTGATTCTCAGGTTTTTTATCTGCGGTAGACATAACTTTACAAATTAATTTCAATATGTAATAAAAACATAATCTAAAATATTCATGACATAGAATAAGTTATTAAGAAAATGCTCTAGTCAATGCATCATGTTTTTTTTTTCAAATCATTAACACTACTCGTTTAGAGGTGATCTCCATAAAAAAATAAACATTAAAAGTCTGTTATCGTCGCCATAAGGGATGATTTTTCAATCGTCAGATAACTTTTATCCGAAGAATAATTTATGATGGTTTGACATTTTTTATGTCAAACTGTCATATTTTATTCTAAACAACGGCCCTCTAAATTGCTAAGTCTCACCTCTCAAGTTCTTTCTAATGAGCGTGGCTCGGTGTGGTAATCATTTAGTGAACAAAAACAGAACACTGAACCGGGGTATGAACGTCAATTATTTTACACCAATTATGATTCTTTGGCTCCACACTGATTGGGCGTCAATGGAAAACAATGCAGGCTTGTAGTCCACCAGTATGGGTACTTATATGGCATGCAAAATAAAGGGAGAAAAGGCTCACTATGGGTTAGTAGTTGGTGGAATTTGAAAACTGCATATTCAAAGCTTCAAATTTTGAATCTCTCAAGATTTAATGATGTGTAATCAGTCAAAGCGCAACTCGGGTTGGAGTGTAGCCATAGAGTGAAAATTTCTGGGACGTGGTTTTTTTACATTTTCTCATGTTTCTTTCTAGAAAAGATTTTCATCCGAGCTACCATTTTAAGCGTTTTAAGAAAAAGTTGAATAATTCAAAACCTCTTAATTCTAAAACGGTGTGTCGTAGAACCATGCTTCTCAGAACCTAAATTATATCTATGGACGAGGTTAATCCGATAAAATAGTAAAATTACAGAAAAAAAAAAAAAAAACTGGAATTGCCAAAAAAATATTTGCCCATTTTTTTTTTAAATGTTTTCTTTGCTGCTCATAGTGCCCCTAAGTGTATACTCCAACTCCTCCAAATCCACCCATAAGACGACCCACTGACCGCAACTCGTTTCCTGTTTGATGCGAAATCTAGTAGCTACCGACTTGTGATAATCCACTCATAAGTAAATAAACAACTTCTGAAAAAATAACCCTGCAAGATAAAGATCTGTAACAGATGCAAA